>CM068746.1:11581110-11853644 GCA_035084275.1 Hydrolagus colliei | reverse complement strand
TCATACATGTCATCAACACATGGAAATCTCCCTCCCTGTGTCTGCAATGGAATGGAATGGAATGCTCTCTCTCTCTCTCTCTCTCTCTCTCTCTCTCTCTCTCTCTCTCTCTCTCTGTGGAGAACCACCTCCCCCGCACCCCACCCCGATCCCCACTTACCTACTTCCAGAGAGTGTTAGGGTGGGGGGAGAGCCCAGAGTGTGTGTTGGGGGTAACTGTTGCAGTCTGAAACCCACATAGTTTGGCCATTGAGAGCGCTGTCTGTCTGGTAAAGCTTTCCCACTGCTTGTCCAGCTAGGAACCCCCCTCCCCCCCCCCCCCCGCCTTCTCTGTTAGTTGGAGCTCTGGCTGCAGGGGGAAATGGGGAGGAAGGGAGGGGGTGAGAGGGGCAAGAGGATAGGAGGGGGGGCAGGGGTGCCGGGGGGAGAGGAGAGCCGAGTGGGAGTATTCCCTCCCCCGGGTCAATAATTATCACCTGAAATTCCACTGTCTCTTAACCAAAGCAATATAATAATTAGCACATTAGAAATAGGGGCAATTTTACTGCACCCTCCCCCCCCCCCCGCCACCCCACTCCTAGCTCAGAGTTAGCTGTTTGTGGGGGAGGGGGGGAGTTTGTTATCGAACTAAGAACTGAGGGTTTTTTTAAAACTTTATATATGGACTTGTTTATAAAGAGATTTTACTGCAGTTTCTGATCAGCTTTATATGGTGAACGGTTTCCTCTCTCACACTACTGTCTGCACCAGCCACTTACATATACTCTAAACACCCATATTTATATTAAATTAATTCATCCGCTTCCCCCCCTCCCTCCATCCCTCCGCTGCACCCCCCTCTCCAACCCCTGCCTCCCCCTCCCTTCCCCCGTCCCTCTCACTCCTTCTCACCCTTTCTCTCACCCCCCTTATCCTTCCTGCCCACCCCCCCTCCTCTCCCATCTCCCCCGACCCTCTCCCCTCACCCCCTCCTCTCCCCCCGCCCCTCTCACCCCCTCGCTGCTCCCCCCTGCCCCTCTCACCCCCTCGCTGGCTGCCTCCCCCTTCCCCTCGCCCCTCTTACCCCCTCTCTCCTCGCCCCTCTCCCCCCCACCACTCTCACCCCTTCCTTCCTCTCCCCCCACTGCCTCTCACCTCCTCTCTCCCCCCCGCCCCTCTCACTCCATCCCTTCCTCTCCCTACCCCCCCGCCCCTCTCACCCCCTCCCTTCTTCTCCCCTCGCTGGGTGAGGGATTCCCTCAGGAGGCAGACAGCAGGGAATGGCATTCCTCGTTCCGCAGTTTATAAATGACCAAAAATGAAAGTCCATGTTTACACAGAGGTTCTGCCGCTTGCAATAAACTATGACAATAGACAAACTGCATTCCGTCTTTCATCCGTGTTCACCTCTGCCTCACATATATACATACACCCCTATACAGACACACATCCATACACACACACCCATAGACACACACCCATACACACACACGCACACACCCACCCACACACACATGCATCCATACACACGCTTATACACATACACACGTGCCCATACACACACCCATACACATGCACACATACACACACCCACACCCATACACATACACACTACCCATACAGAACACACACACAGTTACACAAACAGCCTTAAGCACAGCCCAGCACAGACCGGATTATCAACGAGGAATTTATCAAAAATACCCGACACGTCTCAGCAACAAACAGGAACAAACATGTTTTAAACATGTCTCTGCCTAACACACACCAACCTCACATTCCCCATCATGTCTGCTGGTGCTCGCTCCCCCACCGTAATACTGTGGACCCAAGTGGCTCAGGAAGCAGACTCAACGACAACAACAACAACTTGGATTTATACAGCGCCCTCACTCCATGCTGGGCGGTGTCTCAGAGCGCTTCTCAATAATGGATCCCGGGCCGAGCCAGGGGGAGGGAGAGGAAGGTGACTGAAAACGCAGTCTAAATGAAAGGTCTTTAGCCAAGACCTGAAACCAGGAAGAGAGTGGGGGGGCGAGGCGAAGGGAGTGAGGAGGGGAGTTCCAGAGCCTCGGGGCTAGTGGCTGAAGGCACAGCCGTTGATGGTGCAGCGGAGGATTCGGGGGACATGGAGGAGGCCAGACCCAGTCACAGATGATGGATTTGAATCTGATTAATGGAGTGACTGTATATTTTGTGAGCAAAACATTTCCATATGGTTTACACCAAACCCCATGCAGCAGTAACCACACTAGTTTAAAAGTCTTTAAAAATTAAGATTTTTTGGGTATGAGGGGGGACTGAGGGGAGAAGGACGGCAATAATAATAACAAGTCTTGCATTTTGATGAACATCGAGACATCCCAAAGCACTTCACAGGATATATAAAAGTGTAAAATGGATTTACTTCATTTTATATAAAATAATAATAGTAATCCTTGCATTTGATATCGCGCCTTCATCACATCCCAGCTCAACTGTACCAACGCTGGTCGGCTTCCCAATTCTTCTCCACAGGCTGCAGATAATCCAGAACTCTGTGATCCGTGTCCTCTACCGTTCCAAACTCCGTGACCCCATCTCCCCCATCCTCGCCCGACTCCATTGGCTCCCCATCATCCAGAGGATCCAATTCAGGATCCTGGTCCTCACATTTAAAGCCCTCCTCAACCTCGCCCCATCCTAATCCCCTTACCAACCTGCCCGCCCCCTCCACTCAGCAGGCTCTGCCCTGCTCCACTTTCCCGACCCACCCACCCCACCATTGGTGGGCGAACCTTCAGCCTCTCTGCCCGCAACCTCTGGAACTTCATCCCACAATCCCTCCACCTCGCCCCCTCCCTGGCCTCCTTCAAGTCCCACTTCAAGACCCTCCTCTTCGACGGTCCCATCGGTCAACCCAAATGCCCCCCTTTCCCTTCCTCCACCCTCCCCATCCCCAATCCCAGCTCAGATCTGAAATACTGACTGTCCTGTGCCTTGGGACGTCCTCCTATACAAGTGTAATTTTGTTTTTGTTGTTATCACGTCATCGGGACATCTCAAAGCCCTTCACAGAATATACTGGGAAGTGTAGTGACTGTATACTTTGTGGGCCAAACAGAGCAAACACATGGCAGTGTCGCACAAAACAGTCGTGGATTGAGAACCCAAATTATTTTTTAACTAATTTATTTAATTATATTTACTGACAGCTGAGCCTTTTACACTGGGGGAAAAAAGCATTCTCAGTACTTGCTGAAAAATGGAAACTTGTATTTCTTTTATAACAATAATAATAATCCATGCATTTGATACAGTGCTTTTCATATCTTATCAAAGTCTCAAAGCGCTTCACAGAATATACTGTAAAGTGAATTGACTGTATATTTGTGGGCAAAACGTGGCAGCCAATTGCACACAGCAGCGTCCCCACAAACAGTTATGGATTGAAATGACCAATGTTATTATTGTGTGTTTTTTTGGAGGGATTATTATTAGGCGTGTGTGTGGAGTAAGGAAACTTGCCCAATGTTTCGACTTGACCTGCCTGGATTCGAAACACAGGTCTCACAGTTGTAAGGCAAGTGCTCTAACCACTGAGCTACAGGAGTTCCTTTTAAAATAAGTGACAGGAAGACAAGTCACAGACGCGCCCAGTCAACCTTCTGTCTTGTGAGAGCAAAGTACCTCCCAGCTGAGAATTCAGAGAGAGAGACAGAATCGGAAGGAATCAGGGGAAATTCACAAGGAATTAACCCCAGCGCAGACCAGCACAGACCAGCACACTCAGGTAAGATACTGTAATTTTGCCCAAAGTCCAGCCAGCCAACAACAACAACAAAAAGTTCGACCAATGTAGAGGCTAAAGTTTGTAACTTTGCTCCTTCATATCAGGAAGTGAAGTGTGTGTGTGTGTGTGTGCGTGAGATTGGAGAGAGTCAGAGAGTGTGACTCAACTTCCCTCTGTTCAATTATTAACCAGAGATTTTGCAGAACTTGAACATTCATTTTGGAAAGGGATTTGGGGCTAAGTTTCTTCAGGGGCTGTTCAGAGCTGAGTGGCGGGGTTTAGTGTGTCTCCTGAGCAGGTGAGTTTTGACTCTGACCCAGTATCTTACCCACTCTCTCAGTCTCTCCAGGTTTAACAGAAATTAACTTGCAATCTGTGGACTCTGAGAGATGTGCCTTCCTGACACTTTTTTGTTGAAAAATGTTTAAATCAGAATCCTTGTTTTAATAAGAATCTTTGCATTTGATACAACAGTCGTGGAGCCCTGTAGCTCAGTGGGTAGAGCACTCGCCTTACCAGCGAGAGACCTGGGTTCAATTCCAGGCAGGTCAGGGCGAAATCTTGGGCAAGTTTCCTTACTCCACACGCCTAATAATAATCCCTCAAAATACATCATTAAAAAAAAGTCATATCAACCCACGACTGTTTGTGTGGACCCTGCTGTGCGCAATTGGCTGCTGTGTTTCGCCCACAAATATACAGTCAATTCACTTTACAGTATATTCTGTGAAGCGCTTTGAACGCTCTAGAAGACATGAAAAGCGCCATATCAAATACAAGGATTATTATTACTGTATTAATATTAACGCCTCATCACATCTTCAAGACGTCTCAAACATGTTGCAGGATATACTGTAAAGTGTAGTGACTGTATATTTTGTGGGCGAAATGCGCTAGCTAAAATACGCACAGCAGTGTCCCATAAACAGTCGTGGATTTGAGTGACCACTTTATTATTATTTTCTAAAAATAATATTGAAGGGATTATTACCTCCGGAAAAGTGATCCGCCAATCGACTTAACAACCGGGTTCCTATCGACTAATATGTAAACAGAGGCGTGTGTGTGGAGTAAAGGAAACTTGCCTAACGTTTTGCTCTGTGTGGGAATCGAACCCGGGTCCTCTGTCTTGTGAGGCGAACACTCTAACCAAAATATAATAATAAAAATCCTTGCATTTTGATATAGTGTTTTTCACATTTTATCGACATCTCAAAGCGCTTCACAGAATATACTGTAAAGTGAATTGACTGTATACTTGTGGGCAGCCAATTGCACACAGCAGCGTCCCCACAAACAGTTGTGGGTTGAAATGACCGATTTTATTATTGTGTTTTTTTTTGCACGGATTATTATTAGCCGTGTGTGTGTGTGTGTGTGTGGAGTAAGGAAGCTTGCCCAAGGTTTCACCCTGAACTGCCTGGATTCGAACACAGGTCTCACGCTTGTCAGGTGAGTGCTCTAACCACTGAGCTACAGGACTCCACAAAGTTACTCCACAGTTTTTCAGCAATGACTAACAACGAAAATGGTTTGATTTTCTAAATGTGAAAGGTACACACAGTAATGGCTTTCTGCCTGTATCATAGCACCCAGCTGAGCAAAACATATTTAGTAGCTCTTTCTGGCTTCTCAACTATGTGGGATGGGTTCAGACACCGTCTGAGATGTGTCAGCTTGTCTTAGCCTCTCTGTCTTTGGGTGGGGGCCTGGATGGGGGGGAGGAAGGGGTTTGTAGGTTCGAGCTCCACACAGACTTTGGGAGATTTTAAGCTCACAGTTCAGGACGACGGATCAGAGTAACGCTGGGGAAGAGAGAGAGTGAGAGAGAGAGACAAAGAGAAAGAGAGCGAGAAAGAGAGAAAGCCACATTGCTAGAGATGCCGTCCTTCGGGTAAAACCTTCAAGATCCTGGTCCTCACATTTAAAGCCCTCCACAATGTCGCCCCACCCTACATCAGTGACCTCCTATCCCCTTACCCACCCTCCACTCAGCAGGCTCTGCCCTGCTCCACCCCCCAACCCACCCGCCCCACCATTGGTGGGCGAGCCTTCAGCCACTCTGCCCCCAACCTCTGGAACTCCATCCCACAGTCCCTCCGCCTGGCCCCCTCCAAGTCTCGCCTCAAGACTCTCCTCTTCGATGGACCCATCGGCAACTCCTAATACCCCCCTTCCCTCGCCCCCCCCCCCCCCTCTCCCCCTCCCCTCCTGTCCTCAGCTCAGGTCTGAAGCAGTGACTGTCCAGCACCTTTGGGACGTCCTCCTGACGTGAAAGATACAAGTGTAATGTTGTTGTTGTTGTTGTTGTTAAATAACAATGTTGCTTCACATCAGGCAATTTTTAGATGAAGGCCTTTTGAATTATGTATGGTTTGCTAAAGGGCTAGAATTTTAATCCTCTTCCAGTTTTGACAGACATCCAGCCAGTTCAGTTTTCCCATTTGGTCACATACAGTCAATTCACTTTATAGAATATTCTCTCTCTCTCTCTCTCTCTCTCTCTCACTCACTCACTCCCACGCAGCCATGTTTGGGAGGTGGGGGATTGGCTGTTTAAATCAGGGGGTTATAATAATAATAATCCTTGCATTTGACATAGCACTTTTAACATTTTATCGACGTCTCAAAGGGCTTCAGAGAATCGACTGTGTATTTGTGGGTGAAACGCGGCAGCCAATTGCACACAGCGTCCCCACAAACAGCCGTGGATTGAAATGACCAATTTTTATTATTGTGCTTTTTTTGGATGGATTATTATTAGTTGTGTGTGTGTGTGTGTGTAGTAAGGAAACTTGGCCAAGGTTTCACCCTGACTTGCCTGGATTCGAAACACTGGTCTCACACTTGTAAGGCAAGTGAGTGCTCTAACCACTGAGCTGCGGGAGCTCCACAAGGATTGTGAGTTTGTGAGTGGCTAGCTGCTTGCTTTAGGCTCTGGTGTTGAGCGAGTGAGTTAGGCAGGAGGCCATGTTATACTCGGTTCCTGCTGATCTGAGCCGGGCTGTGGTTTAGAGTTTCCTCTCAGAGATCACGCCGCTCGATGGAAATGGCCGTCTTCCTGTCTCGGCCTGGTCTGGTCCTGAGGTGTCAGGGGTTGTGGGTTCCGTTCCCCCCTCCCCGTCTCCCTCCCGCTCCCCACCCCAGTTCCAGGCTAACACTCCAGTGCAGTGCTGGGGGGGGGGCACGGGCGGGATGGGGAGAATTGGACATCAGCTAAAGTCAGGTCCTGTCTCTGCCTGTTCAGTTGAACGTTAAAGATCTTTGTTAAAGAGACAACAGTTTCTCTCTCCCTCTCTCTCTCTCTCTCTCGATGTCCTGGCTGTGAATTCTCCAGCTACAATCACTCGCGTGTTTACAAGTCTTTTTCTAGGACTTTGCTGCCATTTTCAGAGATAGTCGTTTCAACCCACGACTGTTTGTGGGGACGCTGCTGTGCGCAATTGGCTGCCGCGTTTCACCCACAAATGTACAGTCAATTTACTTTACAGTATATTCTGTTGTTGTATCAAGGAAGGGGGGGTAAAGGCAGGTAACTGGAGTTGAGGTGCAGATCAGCCATGATCTTATAGAGTAATAATAATAATAATAATCCTTCCATTTGATGTAGCGTTTTCCAAGTCTCCTTAATGGCGCAGCAAGCTCGAGGGGCTGAATTGCCTCCTCCTGTTCCTGCCTTTGCTCACAACTCACACAGAACTTTGCGACAAACTTTTCGTTCTGCTTGGTGTGAAAGGCGCTGGATCAAATGAACCAAGAACTTATCCCTCTCTCTCTGTGTGATTGAGATCACTGAACAGGAAACGTAGTCACTAAAATCAGACAGACCACAGAACCCAGATACGTCGCAAACGGACGAGGAGAGAGAGAGAGAGAGAGACAGAGAGAAAAAAATGGCCTCTCTAGGGTTACACTCACACCCACACACTCACACACTCGCTCGCTCACTCACACGCTCGCTTGCACATTCACACAGACAACCACGAGCTATGAGCGCACACATACATACTGTGCAGGGAGATATTGTAGGGAGTTGACAGACTCCCCCTCACTCCCCACTGCCTAACCCCACTCTCCCCTCCCTCACTCCCCCACGGTCTAACCCCACTCTCCCCTCACTCTTCACTTCTCCCGTCTCTATCTCTGTCACTCTCCCTTTTTCTCCCCTCTCTCTCTCTCCCCTCTTGTTCTCTCCCCTCGCTGGTTGTAGACAGTCCACTCTCTCTCTCTGTCACTCTCCTTTTCTCTCCCCTCTTTCTCCCTCTTCTCTCGCTCTCTTGTTCTCCTCAAATCCCTCTCATTCTCTCGCTCTCTCCCCTCGCTGGATGGAGCCTCACGTCTCTCTCTCTCTCTCTCGTTCTCCTCAAATCCCTCTTGTTCTTTCTCCCTCTCGTTCTCTCACGCTCTCCCCTTGTTCGATGGAGCCTGACCTCCTTCTCTCTCTTGTTCTCCTCAAATCCGTCTCGTTCTCTCGCACTCTCACCTCGCTGACCTCTCTCTCTCCACCCTCAGTGATGTGGAAGTCGGTGGTTGGACACGATGTGAAGGCGGTGGTGGAGAAGGAAGGGGACGACTGGGAGACAGACCCCGACTTTGAGGTGAGTCTCTCCCCAAGGCCCCCTCCCCCCCCACCCCACGACCCCAACGACAGCGAGTCACCCCACCCTGATCCAGACTGCGGCAGGATACTGGGACTCTGTTATATTTCCATTGAAGTCCTGCAACTCAGTAGTTAGATCACTGGCCTCATAAGCGAGAGGACCTGGGTTCGATTCCCGGGCAGGGCAAACATTGGGCGAGTTGCCTCGCTCCACAAGCCTCTGTTTACCAGCAGTCAGTAGGAACCCGGCTGATTGGCAAATCACTTTTCACTTTGGTAATAATCCCCTAAAAAATAATAGTAGTAATTTGGTCACTTGAACCCACGGCTGTTTGTGGGGACGCTGCTGTGCACAATTGGCTGCTGCGTTTCGCCCACAAATACACAGTCAATTCACTTTACAGTATATTCTGTGAAGCGCTTTGAGACACTGTCTAAGAGACATGAAAACACTCTATCAAATGCAAGGATTATTATAAAATACAGTCACTACACTTTACAATATATACTGTGAGGCACTTTGAGATATCTCAACGCCTTGATGAGGCACTGTATCAAATGCAAGGATTATTATATTATATAGCAGCTTGATGCTTTGATGGGGGAATGAGATCAGACGGGTCAAATAATTTCCTTCACCCAAACCCAACTCCCCCCACTCTCCCCTCCCTCACTCCCCCCAGTCTGATTCCATTCTCCCCTCCCTCACTCCTCTCAATCTAACCTCACTCTCCCCTCCCCCAGTCTAACCCCACTCTCCCCTCCCCCCCCCCAATCTAACCCCACTCTCCCCTCCCCCAGTCTAACCCCACTCTCCTCCCCCCCAGTCTAACCCCACTCTCCCCTCCCTCTCCCCCAGTCTAACCCCACTCTCCCCTCCCTCTCCCCCAGTCTAACCCCACTCTCCCCTCCCTCCCCCCCAGTCTAACCCCACTCTCCCCTCCCTCCCCCCCAGTCTAACCCCACTCTCCCCTCCCTCTCCCCCAGTCTAACCCCACTCTCCCCCCACTCCAGTGCTGTTGGAGGATCTCGGTCGGGGAGAGTAATGAGAAGTGAGATTCAGAGTTGCTCATTTTGTGTTCCTGTTTCCTCACTGACCCAACAGTGCACTTCCCACAGCTTAGAGACACAGAGACATACAGATATACAGACACAGAGACCTGCAGACATACAAACACAGGGACACACAGACATAGGGACATGGAGTTCTGTGGTTAGAGCACACGCCTCACAACAACAACAACAAAGTGACATTTAGAGATTGCCTTACACGTCAGGAGGATGTGTCAAGGCGCTGAATAGTCAGATCGGGATCTGAGCAAGGGAGAGGGGCAGGGTAGGGGGGAGGGGCAGGAGAGAGTTAGGAGGGGAGGGAGAGAGTTGGGAGGGGAGGGAGAGAGTTAGGAGGGGAGGGAGAGAGTTAGGAGGGGAGGGAGAGAGTTAGGAGGGGAGGGAGAGTTGGGAGGGAGAGAGTTGGGAGTGCAGCAGAAGGCGCGGTTGAAGAGGAGGGTCTTGAGATCGCCTTGAAGGAGGCAGGGGAGGGAGCGAGGCGAAGGGACTGTGGGATGGAGTTCCAGAGTGTGGGGACAGAGTGTGAGACCTGTGAGACAGGTCAGGGCCAAACCTTGAGCAAGTTTCCTTACTCCACACACACGCCTAATAGTAATCCCTCCAAAAAAACCACAATAATCAAATTGGTTGGGGAGGGCAGGGCAGTGTCCCCACGACTGTTTGTGGAGACGCTGCTGTGCTCAATTGGCTGCCGTGTTTGGCCTACAGATATACAGTCAATTCACTTTAGATTATATTCTGTGAAGCGCTTTGAGATGTCGATAAAATGTGAAAAGCGCCACATCAAATGCAAGGATTATTATTATTATAGAGACATACAGACTTAGGGACATTGGGACGTACAGACACAGGAGTAAGTCTCCCCTGTAATGTTTCAGAATGACATCTCGGAGCAGGAGCAACGATGGGGAGCAAAGACCGTGGAGGGCTCCGGCCGTCCACAACACATCAAGTGGGTGATTGACCGCAGGGGGGGGGGGGGCAGGGGGGGGCGTGGGATAGGGCAGGGGGGGCAGGATGTGACTGAGTGTTAGTGTGACTGTGTGTGTGTGTGTGTGAGACAGTGAGTGTGACAGTGAGTGAGTGTGACTGTGTGTGTGTGTGTGTGAGACAGTGAGTGTGACAGTGAGTGAGTGTGACTGAGTGCGACAGTGAGTGTGGTAGTGAGTGTGATAGTGAGTGTGAGTATGACTGAGTGTGACTGAGTGTGAACATGACAGTGAATGTGATTGGCTGTAGTGTACACGAGCTGCGGCAGGATGTAGCTCAGGATCACCAGACGATCAGACAGAAGGAGGAGGCGGCCGGAGCCAAGGCATCGTATGGTTACGGTGGACGGTTCGGGGTGGAAAAAGATCGTATGGACAAGGTAAGGCCCTGACACACACACACACTCTCACACGCATACACCCTCTCACACAAACACACCCACAGACACACACACACATACACCCACACATACCCACTCACACACACTCACACCCACCCATACCCACACACACTTACACACACACACAAACTCACACACACACTCACAAACCCACACACAGACCCTCACTCACATACACCCTCACACACCCACACACCCATATACACATCCACTCACATACACACACACAACCTCTGGAACTCCATCCCAAAGTCCCTCCGCCTCGCCCCCTCCCTGGCCTCCTTCAAGTCTTGCCTCAAGACTCGCCTCTGCAATGAACCCATCGGCAACTCCTAATGCCCCCTTCCCTTCCCTCTCCCGCTCCCACCCCCGTCCTCAGCTCGGGTCCGAAGCAGTGACTGTCCAGCGCCTTGGGATGTCCTCCTGACGTGAGGGGCGCTGTACAAATATCATTTTGTTGTTGTTGTTGTTGTTGTAGCACAGCAACTCCCTAACTCACCCACCACAAAACTGAGCCCCCACCCCTCACCAGCCCCCACCCCAACCGAGTCCCCACCCCTCACCAGCCCCCACCCCACCTCAAGTGTCATTTTGTTGTTGTTGTTGTAGCTGAGGGCTGAGATGTTAATACCTGAACCTCTCTCTCTCCCCTCTCAGTCTGCCTTAAGCAATGCGTATGTGGCGGACGTTGCGAAACATTCCTCCCAGACAGATGCTGCCAAGGGATTCGGGGGCAAATACGGAGTTCAGAAAGACCGGACTGACAAGGTGAGTCACTCTGTCCCCCACTGCAGCTCTCTCCTCTAACCCCATTCCCTGCTCTCTCTCTCACTCCCCCACTGCAGCTCTCTCCTCTAACCCCATTCCCTGCTCTCTCTCTCACTCCCCCACTGCAGCTCTCTACTCTAACCCCATTCCCTGCTCTTTCTCTCACTCCCCCACTGGAGCTCTCTAGTCTAACCCAGTTGCCTGCTCTCTCTCTCTCTCTTGCTCCAAAACTCTGCTGCCCGGATACTCACCCGCTCAAAGCTTCGCTCCCCCATTACCCCAGTCCTTGCCAGACTTCACTGACTCCCTGTCCCAGAGAGGATCGACTTCGAGATCCTCACCCTTGTTTTCAAATCCCTCCACTCCTCTGCACCCCCCTATCTCTCTGATCTCCTCTCCCCCCAACCCAGCACCCGCTGCCTTCGCTCCTCTGGGTCTGGCCTCCTCCATGTCCCCGAATCCTCCGCTCCACCCTCGGCGGCCGTGCCTTCAGCCACTACGCCCCGAGGCTCTGGAATTCCCTTCCTCACTCCCTTTGCCTCTCCCCCCTCTCTTCCCAGTTTCAGGTCCCAGCTGAAGATCTTTCTCTTCGACTGCGCTTTTGGTCACCTTTCTGCCCCTGCCCCTGGCTCGGTCCCGGGATCTGCTATTGTAAAGCGCTCTGAGACGCCGTCCGGCGTGGAGGTGCTATATAAATCAAAGTTGTTGTTGTTGTTGTTGCTCCCCCACTCTATCTCTCCATACTCCATCTCTGCACACCAGAGGAGATTTGACTGTACAGTATAGTATTTCAAGCATTTACCTGTAATCCTGTACATGGAGTCCTGAAGCTCAGTGGTTGGAGCACTTGCCTTACAAGTGAGAGACCTGGGATTCCAGGCAGGTCAGGGCGAAATCTTGGGCAAGTTTCCTTACTCCACACGCCTAATAATAATCCCTAAAAGGTTATTACTGCTTCTTTTTCTTCCTTTCTCTCAGCTTCTGTTATTTCTCTCCCGCATTCGCTCTCTGCCTCACGCTCTTTCTCTCTCGCTGTCTCTCTTGCTGTCTCTCTCACTGTCTCTCTCTCTCTGCCTCATACAGGTGTGTGCGTTTTATATTTTGTGTAAAATTTCTGTGAAATATTGACCCGTGTACTTCCTCCCCAGTCGGCTGTCGGCTTTGACTACAAAGGACAAGTGGATAAACATGCGTCACAGAAAGGTACCCACTGACCTGTCAGGACCTCACACACTGACCTGCCTGGACCCTTTACACACCCTGGAATAGGGTTGACCTTATCTCCCCAGTTTACCATTGGTGTATTTACCTGGATGATAACTCTGTATTTACCTGGGTGTTTACAGTGTATTTACTCAGGTGTTTACAGTGTGTATTTACCCGGGTGTTTACTGTATATTTACCTGGGTGATTTCCTGCCCTCAGATTACTCTAAGGGGTTTGGGGGGAAGTACGGTGTGGAGAGAGACAAGGTGGACAAAGTCGCGCTGGGCTACGATTACAAAGCCAAGAGCGAGAAACACGAGTCTCAAACAGGTAACCCCTCGCCCTATGTGACCCCACCCCCAGTGTAACCCCTCCCCCAGTGTAACCCCTCCCCCTATGTGACCCCACCCCCAGTGTAACCCCTCCCCCAGTGTAACCCCTCCCCCTATGTGACCCCACCCCCAGTGTAACCCCTCCCTGGTGTGACCCCACCCCCAGTGTAACCCCTCCCTCATGTGACCCCCACCCCCAGTGTAACCCCTCCCACAGAGTAACCCCTCCCTTGTGTAACCCCTCCCCTGTCTGTAATCCCACCGACCAAGTAACCCCTCCTCTGTCTGTAACCCCATCCACCAATTAAACCCTCCCTCTGTCTGTAACACCTCCCCTTGTCTTTAACCCCTCCCCCCATGTAACCCCTTCCTCTGCCCGCAACCACTCCTCCCATCTATAACCCCTCCCCCGCCTCTAACATTTCCCTCATCTGTGACCCTCCCCCTGTTGGTCTTTGTGGCAATCCTGCCTCCCCTGGGGAGCTGAGGGATTGTCAGGGAAACTCCCTGCTCTAACCTGACACCCCGCGGAGTGGCTATGCCCAGGCCAGTGTCTGACCCCCCCAGTGACTGTGTTACAGATCACGCTAAAGGTTTTGGTGGGAAGTTCGGAGTGCAGACAGACCGTCAGGACAAGGCTGCCCACGGCTGGGAACACAAGGAGGAAGTCAAACTGCATGAGTCCCAAACAGGTTACAGAACATCTCAGTCTCTTATATGCTCAGTGACATAGGCCAACATGCAAGTGTCCATCTGCACAGGGGCATTGGATGGGTGGGTGGGTAGGTGGTTGGTTGGGTGTGTCTGTTTTTAGTTGGGTGGTTGGTTGGTTTGTGGTGGGTGGTTGGGTAAGTGATTGGGTGGGTAGTTGGGTGATTTTGGATGGGTAGTTGGTTAGGTGGGTGAGTTTTTGGGGTGGCTGTGTGGTTGGTTTGGTGGTTGGGTCATTGGTTGGTTGGGTGGGTAGTTGGTTGTGTGGGTGGTTAGGTGAGTGGGCGGTTGGGTGGTTGGTTGGTTGGGTGGGTGGTTAGGTGAATGGGCGGGTGGGTGGTTGGTTTGTTGGGTGGGTAGTTGGTTGGGTGGGTGGTTGGTTGGTTGTGTGGGTGGGTAGGTGAGTGGGTGGGTGGGTGGGTGGTTGGTTGGGTGGGTGGTTAGGTGAGTGGGCAGGTGGGTGGTTGGTTGTGTGGGTGGGTAGGTGAATGGGCGGGTGGGTGGTTAGGTGAGTGGTTGGTTGGTTGGTTGGGTGGATAGTTGGTTGTGTGGATGGTTAGGTGAGTGGGCGGATGGGTGGTTGGTTGGTTGGTTGGTTGGTTGGTTGGGTGGATAGTTGGTTGTGTGGATGGTTAGGTGAGTGGGCGGATGGGTGGTTGGTTGGTTGGTTGGTTGGTTGGTTGGGTGGATAGTTGGTTGTGTGGGTGGTTAGGTGAGTGGGCGGGTGGGTGGTTGGTTTGTGGGTGGGTAGGTACTTGGGTGGGTGTTTGCCCATCTATAACCCTCCCACTGTTTGAACTGTCATCCCTTCCCATCTGTAAACCCTCTCCATGCCTATATGCATTCCCTCCCATCTGTATCCCTCCCACTCTCCTTATCACTCTTCCTCTTGTCTGCAACCATCCTGCCTCCCCAGAGGAATTGGGGGATTGTTGGCCACGATACCAGGAGAAACTTGCTGACAGACCACAGGCCAGTGTCTGACCCCCCCAGTAACTGTGTTACAGATCACGCTAAAGGTTTTGGTGGGAAGTTCGGAGTGCAGAGAGACCATCAGGACAAGGCTGCCCACAGCTGGGAACACAAGGAGGAAGTCAAACCGCATGAGTCCCAGACAGGTAACTGAATGTCTCAGTCTCTTATCTGCTCAGTGACTCAGGCCAGCGTCTGAATATCTGTTTGCAGGTGGGCATTGGCTTGTTAGTTGGTTTGGTGACTGTATGGAGTTGGCTGATTGAGGTGGATGGGGTGTTGGTTGGTTGTTTGGTTGGCAGTTGGTTTGATGACTGTGTGGATTTGGCTAGTTGAGGTGGTTCTATCATCGTCCTCACCTTCAAGGCCATTCATAGCCTTGCCTTTCCCCCCCCCTCCCCTACCTCTCCGAACTGCTGTCCCCCAATGAACCTCTGCGCCCCCTCTGTTCAGCGGGCTCTGGCCTGCTCCATGTTCCCCACCCGACCCACCCTACCATTGGTGGAAGGGCTTTCTTCTTGCTCCCACACTCTGGAACTCCATCCCACAGTCCTTTTGCCTTGCTCCCTCCCTCTCCTCCTTCAAAGCTGGCCTCAAGACCCTCCTCTTCAACCGTGCCTTCTGCTGCCTTCCCAATTTTCTCTCCCTCCCCTCTCAACTCTCTCCCTCCTCTCCCAACAGTCACTCCCCTTGTAACTCTCTCCCACCCTTCCCCCCTACCTGCCCCTCTCCCCTGCTCCGGTCCCATCCTGACTGTTCAGCACCTTGGTACGTCCTCCGAACGTGAAATGCGCTCTATAAATGTAATTATTTTGTTGTTGTTCTAAGGGTCTCACTAGTTGATTGAAGCTGTGTCAGTGACGAGTCCTCTTTGACCCATGTTCCCCTTGTTACAGATCACTCCAAGGGGTTTGGTGGGCGATACGGAGTCCAGCAGGACCGGATGGACAAGGTATAACATATGTGGTGGTGGGGGGGCGGGAATAGTGACTGGTCATCACAGGGATGGGTGTCTCTCGTGACACTCCGTCTTGCTGCTGTGTGCGGAGTATAACAACAACAACAACAACTTTAATTTATATAGCTCCCTCCACGCCGGACGGCATCTCAGAGCGCTTCATAATAACGGATCCCGGAGCCCAGCAATGGGGAGGGGGAAGAAGGTGACAGAAAGTGCAGTCAGTCGAAAAGAAAGGTCTTTAGCCGAGACCTGAAAATAGGAAAGGAGGGGGTGAGGGAGGGAGTTCCAGAGCCTCGGGGCATGGTGGCTGAGTATATTACTGAGCTGGAGAGACAGAGCCCATGTGTATTTTGCAGAGCGCTGCCTCTTACGATGAAGTGGAGAAGCCGAGCTCAGCCTATCAGAAAACCAAACCTGTGGAGGCCGGTGAGTGCCATCAACACGGTCCATCACTGTGCCGATAGTCTGGGCTGATGTCAGCATATTTAACCTCACCAAGCCAGTCAGCAACCTAGGTGTCTCGTTTGACCCTCAACTGTCTTTCCTCCCCCACATCCAAGCCATGGCTCGCTCTGCCTTTCCCCATCTCCGCAACATTGCCCGACTCCGCCACTACCTCACCGCCAAAGCCGCTGAAACCCTCATCCACGCCTTCATTACATCCCGGCTCGATGATGCAAACACCCTGCTGGTCGGCCTTCCCAATTCCTCCTTCAACCCAGAACTCTGTGGCCCGTGTCCTCTACCGTTCCAAACTCCGTGACCCCATCTCCCCCATCCTCGCCAATTCAAGATCCTGGTTCTCACATTTAAAACTCTCCACAACATCTCCCTGCTCTACATCCGTGACCTTGCAACTCCCTTACCAACCTGCCCGCGCCCTCCGCTCAGCGGGTTCTTGCCTGCTCCATGTCCCCCGACCTACCCTCCCCACCATTGGCGGGCGAGCCTTCAGCCACTCTGCCCCCAACCTCTGGAACTCCATCCCGCAGTCCATCCATCTCACCCCCTCCCTGGCCTCCTTCAAGTCTCACCTCAAGACTCTCCTCTTCGATGGACCCATTGGCAATTCTTAATTATTGTACTCCATCTTTCCCCCCTCGATAGCTAGTAGTGGGGCCAGTAGCCTGAAGTCCAGGTTTGAGAACATGGCTAAGGCCAATGAAGAGGAGACACGCAAGCAAGCCGAGGAGGAGAGAGCGAGGAGGGGGGTACGGGAAAAGCGAGAGCGGGAGGAGGCTCAAAGGAAACAACAGGTGCACACACAGCTCCCCCACACACAAATACACACACTCCCTCCCACCCCACCCCCCAACCACATACACATCTCCTCCCTACACTCTCTTCCCAGGCACACACCCACATTTCCCCCCCCCATATACCTCCCCCCAGCCACAGACACTTTCCCCCACACACACCTCACACACTCCTCCCCATACACATACACTCTCCACCCACACATTCACACTCCCCGCCACCACCAACAACAACAAAATTACATTGGTATACCACACACACACACACACACACTCCCTGCCCACACACAAACACCTCCAGCCCCCAGTAAACAGCTGTAAACCTCTGGACCTTTAACCCGTTGTTGACAGGAGCAGATGGCAGCGGAGGCTAAAGCCCAGGAGACAGATGAGGTCAGGGCCCCATCCCCCGCCCCTGCCCCCTCCCCCGCCTTGCCTCCCCTGCCACGCAGCCGTGCACAGAAACTGTCCGTGCCCGAGGAGCCAGAGCTCAGACCAGGAGAGGGAGAGGGCGACGCTGAGGCCACTGACGCGGGAGACGAAGCCATCTATAACCTCCCTGATGATAAGCCCCAGGTAAACTCCTACTAAACATTTTCTGCCCACAAAATACACAGGCACTACACTTTACAGTGTATCCTGTGAAGACACTGTGTCAGGGAGTGTTTCGAATCCAGGCAGGTCAGCGCAAAACTTTGGGCAAGTTTCCTTACTCCACAAACACGCCTAATAATCCCTCCCCGCCAAAACTATAATAAATTGGTCATTTCAATCCACGACTGTTTGTGGGGACGCTGCTGTGCGCAATTGGCTGCTGCGTTTCACTCACAAATCTACAGTCAATTCACTTTACAGTATATTCTGGGAAGCGCTTGGAGACGTTTAGAAGATGTGAAAACCACTATATCAACTGCAAGGATTATTATTATTATTGTTGTTGTTGTCGAGTCCTGCAGCTCAACAACAACAACAAAATTGCACTTATATAGCGCCTTTCATGTCGGGAGGACGTCCCAAAGCTCTGAACAATCCGGTCGGGACCTGCAGAGGTGGGGGGGGTGGGTGGTGGGGAAGGGGAAGGAGAGTGGGAGAGGGGGAAGAGTTAATGGGACAACCGAAGGCGTGGTCGAAGAGGAAGGTCTTGAGACCGGCCTTGAAGGAGGAAAGGGAGGAAGCGAGGCGGAGGGGCTGCGGGATGGAGTTCCACAGTGTGGGAGCAGAGAGGCTGAAAGCCCGGGTGGTTAGGGTAGTGGACGCGGAGCAGGCCTGAGTCTGCTGAGGCGGAGGGTGCGGGCAGGCTGATAGGGAGACAGTAGGTCAGAGAGGTAGGCAGAGGCAAGGCCGTGAATGGCCTTGAAAGTGAGGACAAGGATCTTGAATTCGATCCTCTGGGGGATGGGAGCCAGTGGAGACGGGTGAGGGTGGGAGTGATGCAGTCGCAAAGCCTGGTGCGGGAGAGTACACGAGCTGCAGAATTCTGAATGATCTGTAGCCTGTGAAGGGAGGAGCTGGGGAGGCCGACGAGGAGAGAGTTCCCGTAGTCGAGCCTGGAAGTGATAAAGGCGTGGATGCGAGTTTCAGCAGCGTGGGAAGTGATGTAGTGGCAGAGTCCAGCAATACTGCGAAGGTGATGGAAGGCTGTGCTGGTCATGGAGCAGATGTGGGGGAGGAAGGATAGTTCGGGGTCGATCAAGACGCCCAGATTCCTGATTGGCTTTGAGAGGTGGAGAGAGCAGGCTTGAACGCTGATGTTGTCAGCGCCTGAGGTGCAGTGGCAATGACACGAGCCAATCAGGAGGGCTTCCATCTTGTTGACGTTGAGTTACAGGAAATTTGCCCTCGTCCAGGACTCAATGTCGGACAGACATGCCGTCAGAACACCAGTGGTCCTGGAATCGAGGTTGATGCGGATAGGAGTTGGGTGTCATCAGCGTACATGTGGAAATTTACACCATGTCTACGGATGATGTCGCCCAGGGGGAGAGGGTAGAGGGTGAAGAGCAGGGGGCCAAGGACAGAACTCTGGGAACGCCGCATGTGACTATGCGGAGGCTGGAGGAGAAGCCGTTGGAAGAGATGAAGTGAAAACGGTGGGAGAGATAGGACCGGAACCATTCGAGGACAGAGCCTTGCAGGTTGAGGAGGGAGGAGAAGCGTTGGAGGAGGATACCGTGGTCCACGGTATCGAAGGCAGCGGATAGGTCGAGGAGAACGAGGAGGCAGAGGGAGCCCTGGTCACAGGTGGTCAGGATGTCGTTTGTGACCTTGACTAGGGCAGTTTCCGTGCTGTGGGAGGCACAGAAATCCGATTGGAGGGTTTTGAGGAGTGTGTGTTTTGTGAGGAAAGAGCGGAGCTGGGAGGCAACCACTTTTTCAAGGACCTTGGAAAGGAAGTGGAGGTTGGAGATGGGCCGGTAGCTAGATAGCTGTGACACATTGAGGTTAGGATGGAGGTGATGGTGGCGGTTTTGAAGGCAATGGGAACAGTCCCGGATGTGAGGAACAGGTTGATAGTGTCGGTGATTAGAGGGGCTAGAAGGTGGAGCTGGGTGGTGAGAAGAGGGGTGGGGATGGGATCTAGGGAGCAGGTGGTGAGCTTCATTGAGCTCAGTGGTTAGAGCACTCGTCCTTACAAGCTTGAGACCTGTGTTTGAATCCAGGCAGATCCGGGCGAAACCTTGGACAAGTTTCCTTACTCCACACACACACACGCACACACGCCTAATAATAATCCCTCAAAAAAAATCAGCCACTTCAACCCACGACTGTTTGTGGGGACACTGCTGTGAGTAATTGGCTGCCACGTTTCACCCACAAATATAGTCAATTCACTTTACAGTATATTCTGTGAAACATTTTGAGACATCGATAAGATGTGAAAAGTGCTAATCAAATGCAAGGATTATTGTTACTGTATTATTATTATTATTATCGCTCTGTGGTTAGAACTCTGGACTCGCAAATGTGTGGACCTGGGTTTGATTATCAGTAGAGGGAGAGTTCCCGGGAAGCGTCACTGCTCACTCTCACTCTCTCTCTGTCTGTCCTGCTTCGGCTACAGGAGGAAGACGGTGGAGACTATGAAGAGTTGCTGGAGGTGGAGCAGAAACAGTCTGAGGTCCCTCAGATGGCTGAGGTCCCTCAGATGGCTGAGGTACTGTGTGTGGGGGGCTTGTCGAGGGTGGTCCCAGGGCAGGTGGTGGTGGGGGCGAGGGGAGGGTTGAGGGATTCCCTGGAATTGCCCCCACACTCTGGAACTCCAACCTGCAATCCCTTCGCCTCGCTTCCTCCCTTTTCTCCAAGGCTGGACTCAAGACCTTCCTCTTCAACCATGCCTTCTGCTGCCCTACTAACTCTCCCCCTTTTCCTATTCTCCATCCCCTGCCCCTACCCCAACCCTTCCCCCCCTGCTCGAGTCCCAACTTGACTGTTCAATGCCTTGGGACGTCCTCCCGATGTGATAGGTGCTCTATAAATGTTATTTTGTTGTTGTTGTTGAACTGGTGTGTGTGTGTGTGTGTGTGTGTGTGGTTTGGGTGGGGGTGCTAGGGGAGTGTTACTGTGGCTTAAGTAACCTGAGGTGGGAGTGGGGTTGGGGGTTGTTTATGGTGGGGCCCTGGGCAGGTTGGGGGTGGGGGTGTGGTGGATGGTTGGTGTTGGGTGGGGGGCCTGTCTCAGGCTCTGTGCTCACATCAAACTGTGTGTGTTGTGGTGCAGGATGAAGGGGAGGGAGACTATGAAGAAATATGTCAGGAAGATGGACAGCCAGAGACGCAGCAAGATCAGGGTGAGTAACACACTACACACACACACTCCATCAGCCCTGCCCCACACACTGTGCATCTGTCCACACTCCCAGGTCAGGGTTAGAGACACAGTAATTCTCCCTCGTGCGCCCGTCCACACTCCTGGGTCAGGGTTAGAGACAGTAAAGCTCCCTCTACACTGTGCGTCCACACTCCCAGGTCAGGGTTACAGTCACAGTAAAGCTCCCTCTACACTGCGTCCACACTCACAAGTCAGGGTTACAGACACAGTAATACTGTGACACTAGGCTCCGTCGATATCGAAATTTTCCGATATCGATATATCGGTTTGTCCCTATCGATATATACTGATATATCGATATCGCGGGGGGGTTTTGTCCTGCGCACGTGCGCGCATTCGGAGGTGCGCGTGTATTCGGGGGTGCACGCGCATTCCGGTGTGCGCATGCATTCGGATATCAACAAGGTAAGTTGAAAAAGTCTGCATCATCCCGATATATACCTATATATCAATATATCGCCGGATACGATATACCGATATTTGCGATATATCAATATTTGTTTTTCATATCGAATTTTTTGATATATTTTAAATTCCGATATCGGCATATTGATATGAAAATTATATTGATATAACCGATATATCGATATATCGCTGGAGCCTATGTGACACTGATGGGAATGTTTGTGTTACAGAAGTCAAGGACAATGTCTATGATGTGGCTGACCTGGGCATGACTGCGACGGCCTTGTATGATTACCAGGGAGGTCAGTATTCCCGCGACCCCCACCTCACTTACACCCCTTCTTCACAAACACACCCTCAGCCCTTTGAGACATACACTCTCTTACACACACACAGCCCGGCTCAGCGTCTCTCACACACACACACACACACACACATATACATAGCCTGGCTTGGCTTCACACACATACACACACACACAGCCCAGCTCAGTGTCACACACACACATAAAGACGTACAACTGTATCACACTGTTCGTGTGTGTGTGTGTGTGTGTGTCTTTCTAACGCCTTGTTTGTGACGTGAAAGGGGCTATACAAGTGTAATTTTGTTGTTGTTTGTGTGTGTCTCTGTCTCTCGCTTTGTGTGTGTGTGTGTCTCACTCTGTCTCTCCCCCTCTTACTCACTCTCTCCCTCACGTCCTGTTTCTCACACAGAGGGCGATGACGAGATCTCCTTTGACCCGAATGAAGTCATCACCAACATTGAGATGGTTGATGAGGGCTGGTGGCGTGGGCAATGCCAAGGGCGTGTTGGCCTCTTTCCTGCCAACTACGTCAGCCTGAACCAGTGAGCGAGGCTGGTTGTGCGCCCAGCGAGGGGGTGGGGGGAGAGGAGCTGTGTTGATGCCCTCCCACCCCATCTCCTAACACCTGCAGCTTCCACTTAAATCCAGAGCAAATTCACTGACTAAATAATAATAATTGAGTTAGTGATAATTCTTGCATTTGATGCAGCGTTTTTCATATCTTATCGATGGCTCAAAGCGCTTCACAGGATATACTGTAAAGTGAATTGACTGTATATTTGTGGGCGAAACCCGGCAGCCAATAGTGCGCAGCAGCATCCCCACAAACAGTTGTGGATTCAAATGACCAATTTTTATTATTGTGGTTTTTTTTCGGAGGGATTATTATTATGTGTGTGTATGTGTGGAGTAGGAAACTTGCCCAAGGTTTCACCCTGACCTGCCTGTATTTGAACACATGTCTCACGCTTTGTAAGGCGAGTGCTCTAACCACTGAGCTACTGGAGCTCCACTTGTGACTGAGCCTTGGTCTGCTTTTGGAGATCTCGCTCATTGGAACCCCATCCCTTAGTCCCGCTGCCTCGCCACCTCCCTCTCCCTGCCTCCCTCCCTCACCTCCACAGGCTGCAGATAATCCAGAACTCTGCCGCCCGTGTCCTCTACTGTTCCAAACTCCGTGACCCCATCTCTCCCATCCTCGCCCAACTTCATTGGCTCCCCATCATCCAGAGGATCTAATTTAAAATCCTGGTCCTCACATTTAAAGCTCTCCACAACAACAAACAACAACAAAATTACATTTGTATAGCGTCAGGGGGATGTCCTAAGCAGAGCTGCCAACCTTCAAGGAAGATTTTCAGGAAGGTTGTAGTCATTTTCCAGGAAGGTTTGTTACATTTTCAGGATGGATTTTGTTATTGCCTCCATCACTTCAGTATCAGCCAATAGTTAAGCCAGGGCTCGACATTAACAGGCATCCAGGCACCCTGGACACCTTCATTTTGCGCGATTTTCAAGTTTCACTTCTCCAAACAAGGGACCGCATTCATCCGCGTATTCGTGTGTATTCATCCCCTCTGCGTTTCCCGCCTGTCAGCATCTTTACTACCCCAGTGGTCTAGCTGCACTCGTGGATCTACAGGTACTGTGTGTGCGAACAGCTCGTGTATACAGTAGCACTAGGACCCAGCCGCTATGTTCCAATTAACCAGCGACAACGCTTCTCTCTTAGGATTAAGGTAAATACAACGCTTCTCTCTATAGTATTTCACTTTCTCTTCTCCATTAAACTGATTTCTTCCATCCTCCCCCTACTGAACACAGGTGGTGCCAGGGGGATTTAGCTTAAATTATGAAATGGCAAAAAATCGGAAGTTATTTATCTGGGATCGGGAGGGCGGAGGGGAGCATGTAAAAGTGGAAGGCTTCCGCAAAAATCGGGAGGGTTGGCAGCTCTGCCTAAGGCGCTGATACACTATACAGTAAAGTGAATTGACTGTATATTTGTGGGCAAAACGCGACAGCCAGCCAATTGCACACAGCAGCGTCCCCCACAAACAGTCGTGGATTGTAATGACCAATTTTATTATTGTGGGTTTTGGGGGATTATTATTAGGCGTGTGTGTGGAGTAAGGAAACTTGCCCAAGGTTTGGCCCTGACCTGCCTGGACTCGAACACAGGTCTCACCCTTGTATGGTGAATGCTCTAACCGCTGAGCTACAGGACAACCTCACCCCACCCTACATCCGTGATCTCCTATCCCCTTACCAACCTGCCCGCCCTCTCAAGACTCTTCACCCCCTCCCCCCATCACCGACCCCAGCTCGGGTCTGAAGCAGTGACTGTCCAGCGCCTTGGACAGTCACCCTGACGTGAGCGCTATACAAGTGTAATGTTGTTGTTGTTGTTGTGGCCAGGGCAGATCCGGTGGCTCACAGACCTGAGGCTGTGATTGGTGCCCAGCTCAGTGTGAACAGTGATGTCAGGGGTAAGGTTGGAGGGTCAGACCAGCAACTCATTAGCCTGGGGAGGGACTGGAGTTGACTTAAGATGGACTTGTGTTTGAATGAGCGAGGGAGTGTAGGGAGTGAGGGAGTGTAGAAGTGAGGGAATGTAGGAGTGAGGGAGTGTAGGATTGAGGGAGTGTGGGATTGAGGGAGTGTAGGATTGAGGGAGTGTGGGAGTGAAGGATTGAGGGAGTGTAGGATTGAGGGAGTGTGGGAGTGAAGGATTGAGGGAGTGTAGGATTGAGGGAGTGTGGGAGTGTAGGATTGAGGGAGTGAAGGATTGAGGGAGTGTGGCAGTGAAGGATTGAGGGAGTGTAGGATTGAGGGAGTGTGGGAATGTAGGATTGAGGGAGTGTGGGATTGAGGGAGTGTGGGAGTGAAGGATTGAGGGAGTGAAGGATTGAGGGAGTGTGGCAGTGAAGGATTGAGGGAGTGTAGGATTGAGGGAGTGTGGGAATGTAGGATTGAGGGAGTGTGGGATTGAGGGAGTGTGGGAGTGAAGGATTGAGGGAGTGTGGGATTGAGGGAGTGAAGGATTGAGGGAGTGTGGCAGTGAAGGATTGAGGGAGTGTAGGATTGAGGGAGTGTGGGAGTGAAGGATTGAGGGAGTGTGGGATTGAGGGAGTGTAGGATTGAGGGAGTGTAGGATTGAGGGAGTGTAGGAGTGAGGGAGTGTAGGAGTGAGGGAGTGCAGGAGTGAGGGAGTGTAGGAGTGAGGGAGTGAGAGTTAGTGAATGCGGGGGAGAGGGGGTGGCTGGCTCTCTCCATGTCTCTCTATGTTACCCTGAGCTGGAGGCTGGGGTTTATCGTTAGGCAGTCGCTGTTCACACTGTAACATTCTCTCATTCTCAATCAATAAATACACTGGAACCTGACTCCCACACTGACTTCACTTACTTGGTCAGCCGGGTGTCTGACACACACACTAACCCCCCCCCCACCCACATACACTACCCCACACACACACTAACCCCCCCCCCCACACACACACACACTATCCCCCACACACACACTAACCCCCCCCCCCACACACACTAACCCCCCCCCCCACCCACATACACTACCCCACACACACACTAACCCCCCCCCCACACACACACACACTAACCCCCCCCCACACACACCCACATACACTACCCCACACACACTATCCCCCCCACACACACACACTATCCCCCACACACACTAACCCACCGCACACACATTAATCCCCTCACATACACTAACCGCCACACATACACACACTAACCCCCCGCACACACACTACCCACACACATCCCACACACATTACCCCCTCCCACACACAAACTAACTCCCCCCCACAAACACCACCCGCCATACTCTAACACTTCCACACACACTACCCCCCACACACACATTACCCCCCCACACACACACACACTGCTGTGGGGGGGGGGGGGGGGTGGAGGGAGGCTATGAGGGGGGTCTGCTGTGTGGGTGGGAGGGGCTGTGTGGGTGTGTGGGGAGGGGCTGTGTGTGTGGGGGGAGGGGGAGGGGCTGTGTGTGTGGGGGGGGCTGTGTGTGTGTGGGAGGGGCTGTGTGTGGGGGAGGGGCTGTGTGTGTGTGGGGGAGGGGCCGTGTGTGTGTGGGGGAGGGGCTGTGTGTGTGGGGGGGAGGGGCTGTGTGTGTGTGGGGGGAGGGGCTGTGTGTGTGTGGGGGAGGGGCTATGTGTGGGGGGGAGGGGGAGGGGCTGTGTGTGGGGGAGGGGCTGTGTGTGTGGGGGGGAGGGGCTGTGTGTGCGGGGGGGGAGGGGCTGTGTGGGGGGAGGGGCTGTGTGTGTGGGGAGGGGCTGTGTGTGGGGGAGGGGCTGTGTGTGTGGGGAGGGGCTGTGTGTGTGGGGAGGGGGAGGGGCTGTGTGGGGGGGAGGGGCTGTGTGTGGGGGAGGGGCTGTGTTTGTGGGGAGGGGGAGGGGCTGTGTGGGGGGGAGGGGCTGTGTGTGGGGGAGGGGCTGTGTGTGTGGGGGGGAGGGGCTGTGTGTGCGGGGGGGAGGGGCTGTGTGGGGGGAGCGGCTGTGTGTGTGGGGAGGGGCTGTGTGTGGGGGAGGGGCTGTGTGTGTGGGGAGGGGCTGTGTGTGTGGGGAGGGGGAGGGGCTGTGTGTGTGGGGAGGGGGAGGGGCTGTGTGGGGGGGGAGGGGGAGGGGCTGTGTGGGGGGAGGGTCTGTGTGTGGGGGAGGGGCTGTGTGTATGGGGGGGAGGGGCTGTGTGTGTGGGGGAGGGGCTGTGTGTGTGGGGAGGGGGAGGGGCTGTGTGTGTGTGTGGGGAGGGGGAGGGGCTGTGTGTGGGGGAGGGGCTGTGTGTGTGGGGAGGGGGAGGGGCTGTGTGTGGGGGAGGGGCTGTGTGTGTGGGGGGGGGGGGGGAGGGGCCTGCAGGCGCTGTGAGGCCGGCTGGGGGCGGGGCCTGGGTCCTTGATGGCGTCAGTTACATAAACTGCTATAGTCACCAGGAGAGACACAGACACAGGGGCGTCAGGGACACAGACACACACAGAGACACAGACACAGGGGGGGGGGGGGCGTCAGGGACACAGACACAGGGGGGGGGGGGTCAGGGACACAGACACAGGGGGGGGGGGTCAGGGACACAGACACACACAGAGACACAGACACAGGGGGGGGGGGGTCAGGGACACAGACACACACAGAGACACAGACACGGGGGTGGGGGGGACAGGGACACAGACACAGGGGGAAGGCAGACGGGGGTGGGGGGGGGGGACACAGGGCGGGGACAGAGATACAGGGGGGGTACAGGGACACGGGGGTTGTGGGGGGGACGGACACAGAGGGGGAGGGAGGGGGGTGGGGGGGACACAGAGGGGGAGGGAGGGCGGTGGGGGGGGTCATGGCGGGGGAGACCAGCCGTCTGCCTGAGCTCAACCAGGACAAGTATGATGTGGATGAACAGGTCAAGATCATCTGCCTCGGGGACAGCGCCGTGGGCAAGTCCAAGTCAGTCACCCTCACACTGAGCCTCACACTGACCCTCACACTGACCCTCACACTGACACTGACCCTCACACTGACCCTCACACTGAGCCTCACACTGACCCTCACACTGACCCTCACACTGACCCTCACACTGACCCTCACACTGACCCTCACACTGACCCTCACACTGACCCTCACACTGACACTGACCCTCACACTGACCCTCACACTGACCCTCACACTACCCTCACACTGACCCTCACACTGACCCTGAGCCTCACACTGACACTGAGCCTCACACTGACACTGAGCCTCACACTGACACTGAGCCTCACACTGACACTGAGCCTCACACTGACCCTGAGCCTCACACTGACACTGACCCTCACACTGAGCCTCACACTGACACTGACCCTCACACTGAGCCTCACACTGACCCTCACACTGAGCCTCACACTGACACTGACCCTCACACTGAGCCTCACACTGACCCTCGCACTGACCCTCACACTGACCCTCACACTGACCCTCACACTGAGCCTCACACTGACCCTCGCACTGACCCTCACACTGACCCTCACACTGACCCTCACACTGACCCTCACACTGACACTGACCCTCACACTGAGCCTCACACTGACACTGACCCTCACACTGACCCTCACACTGACACTGACCCTCACACTGACCCTCACACTGACCCTCACACTGACACTGACCCTCACACTGACCCTCACACTGACACTGACCCTCACACTGACCCTCACACTGACACTGACCCTCACACTGACCCTCACACTGACCCTCACACTGACACTGACCCTCACACTGACCCTCACACTGACACTGACCCTCACACTGACCCTCACACTGACCCTCACACTGACACTGACCCTCACACTGACCCTCACACTGACCCTCACACTGACACTGACCCTCACACTGACCCTCACACTGACACTGACCCTCACACTGACCCTCACACTGACCCTCACACTGACACTGACCCTCACACTGACACTGACCCTCACACTGACCCTCACACTGACCCTCACACTGACCCTCACACTGAGCCTCACACTGAGCCTCACACTGACCCTCACACTGAGCCTCACACTGACCCTCACACTGACCCTCACACTGACCCTCACACTGACACTGAGCCTCACACTGACACTGAGCCTCACACTGACACTGAGCCTCACACTGACACTGACCCTCACACTGACACTGACCCTCACACTGAGCCTCACACTGACACTGACCCTCACACTGACACTGACCCTCACACTGAGCCTCACACTGACACTGAGCCTCACACTGACACTGAGCCTCACACTGACACTGACCCTCACACTGACCCTCACACTGAGCACAGCGGGGTCACTCTGGGCGTCTGTGACTATGTGTGTGATTGTGAGTGTGTGTGTTTTACAGGTTGATGGAGCGGTTTCTGGTGGACGGATAGTATCCTTCCTGAGCTCAGTGCTGGGGATGGAGTGAAACCCTCACATCCTCACATCCCCCGGCTCATCCCTACAAACCCACACACACACACCTCTGTTTATACACACACACAGCTCTGTTTATACACACACACACACACGCGCCTGTGTTTACCGGCAGTAACAACAACAACAACATTACACTTGTACAGCGCCTTTCACGTCAGGAGGACATCCCAAGGCGCTGGACAGTCACTGCTTCAGACCCGAGCTGAGGACAGGGTGGTGTGGGGTGGGGGGGAGAGGGGGAAGGGGGGGATTAGGAGTTGCCGATGGGTCCATTGAAGAGGAAGAGTCTTGAGGTGAGACTTGAAGGAGGCCAGGGAGGGGGCGAGGCGGAGGGATTGCGTTGGGGGTCAGTGTGGTTGGAGTTGCAGTGGTTGGGGGCAGAGTGGCTGAAGGCTCGCCCGCCAATGGTGGGGCGGGTGGGGCGGGTGGGTCAGGGGACGTGGAGCAGGGCAGAGCCTGCTGAGCGGAGGGGGCGGGCAGGTTGGTAAGGGGATAGGAGGTCACTGATGCAGGGTGGGGTGAGGCTGTGGAGAGCTTTAAATGTGAGGACCAGGATCCTGAATTGGATCCTCTGGATGATGAGGAGCCAGTGGAGTCGGGCGAGGATGGGGGAGATGGGGTCACGGAGATTGGAACGTTAAAGGTCACGGGCGGCAGAGTTCTGGATTATCTGCAGCCTGTGGAGAGAGGAATTGGGAAGGCCGACCAGCAGGGTGTTTGTGTAGTAAATAGGAACCAGTGTTTAATTGATTGGTGGATCCCGTTTCCGGGGGAAATAATCATCCCATAAAGAGTACAAATCAAAAAAAAACTCAATCCCACAAACCTCAATGTTTGTGGGGACGCCGCTGAGAGTGATTGGCTGCAGCGTTTCACCCACAAAATATACAGCGACGTGCTTTGCGATGTCTCAAAGGCACTAAAATAAATGCAAGGATTATTATTATTATTATAAAACATAGGAATAGGAGGAGGCCATTCTGCCCTTCAAGCCTGTTTCGCCATTTAATAAGATCATGGCTGCTCTGTACCTCAATATATATTGAGCGAAATGCGGCAGCCAATTGCGCACAGCAGCGTCCCACAGTCACGGATTCAAATGACCAATTTATTATTGTGGTTTTTTTGGAGGGATTATTACTAGCCGTGTGCGTGGAGTAAGGAAACTTGCCCAAGGTTTGGCCCTGACCTGCCTGGATTCGAATACAGGTCTCACGCTTGTAAGGAGAGTGCTCTAACCACTGAGCTACAGGAGCTGTCTCCCCACATCCCTCAGTACCCTGACCCACCAAACACATTGACCCTGGGGTCAGGACGTGATGATTCCCCTGGGGGAGTGTAGGGCTGACATGCAGACACTGCCCCCTCCCCACCCTCACCCCCTGCTCTGTCCCCCCCCTGTTTGTACCTTGACTGGTGTTGTCAGCCGCCCCCAACAGCTGTCCACATACGCCCTGACCCTGTACAAACACAGCACCACCCTCAACAACAAGACTGTGCTCGTGGGTGAGTGTGTCCATCTCTCTCTCTGTCTGTCTCTTATCGGGCTCTGTCTGTCTCTCTTATATTGTCACTGTCTCTATCTGTTTCTGAATTTGTCTTTCTCTCAGTACCTCTCTCTGTCACTCTCTATCACTTTTCTCCTCTTTCTCTCTCTCTCAGTACTTCTCTGCATCTGTGGGTCTCTCAGTCTCTCAGTCTCCTGTACAATGACTGTTTGTTGCTGTAGATTTCTGGGACACGGCCGGGCAAGAACGCTTCCAGAGCCTTCACCCCTCATATTACCACAAAGCTCACGCTTGTATCATGGTGAGTGTCTACACTGTGTGTCTACACTCCCAGGTCAGGGTTAGAGACACAGTAAAGCTCCCTCTACACCGTGCGTCCATCCACACTCTGAGGTCAGGGTTAGAGACACAGTAAAGCTCCCTCTACACCGTGCGTCCGTCCACACTCTGAGGTCAGGGTTAGAGACACAGTAAAGCTCCCTCTACACTGTGCGTCCATCTGCACTCCCAGGTCAGGGTTAGACACACAGTAGAGCTGTATGGTGTGCTGGTGTTGGCAGGTGTTTGATGTACAGAGGAAGGTGACCTACAGGAACCTGAGTAGTTGGTACCAGGAGCTGCGGGAATACCGGCCCACAATCCCCTGCGTAGTGGTGGCCAACAAGATCGATGGTGAGTGGGCAACCTGTGCATCTGCCCGTGTGTTTGTGGGATAGGGGAGGAGGAGGGGGGCTGGGGGAGGAGGGGGACTAGGGGAGGGGGACGGGGGAGGGGAGAAGTGGGGGTAGGGGAGGGTGGTAGAGGAGGAGGGAAGGTAGGAGATGGGGTGTAGGGGAGGGAGGAAAAGGAGGGGCGTAGTGGAGGAGTGGGCTAGGGGAGGAGGGGGGCTAGGGGAGGGGGGTAGCGGAGCGGGTTAGGGGTGGTGGGGGGCCGTGGAGGTGGGGGGTTATGTGAGGAGGGGGGCAGGGGAAGTGGGGGGCAGGGGAGGAGGGGGGTATGATGGTGGGGCTGGAAGTGTAGTGACTGTGAGGTTGACACTGATTCCCTGCTGTCTCTCAGCTGATCAGAAAATCACACAGAAAAGCTTCAACTTTGCCAAGAAACAGGGTTTACCTTTCTACTTCGTGTCAGCGGCCGACGGCACAAATGTGGTGAAGGTAAGAGAGACGGAGAAAGACAGAGACAGACAGAGAGAGAGAGAGGAGAGAGAGAGACAGAGAGAGAGAGAGAGAGAGACACTCTTGTTGTGTGAGGCTTATTAGGAAACTAGAAGACCACGGCGTTAAAGGGACAGTGGCAGCGTGGATCCACAACTGGCTGCGAGACAGAAAGCAGAGAGTTGTGGTGAGCGGCTGCTTTTCAGACTGGAGGGAAGTGTGCAGTGGCGTCCCCCAGGGATCAGTTTGGGGACGACTGCTCTTTTTAATATATATTAATGATTTGGATTTGGGTGTAGGGAGTATGGTTTCCAAGTTTGCAGATGATACTAAATTAGGGAGAATAGTAAATAGTGAGGAGGATAGTAACCATCTGCAAGAAGATATAGATAAAATGGTAAAGTGGGCAGACACATGGCAGATGAAGTTCAATGCAGAGAAGTGTGAGGTGATATATTTTGGGAGAATAAATGAGGGGAGGCAATATAGGCTAGATAGTACAATTTTAAGGGGTGAGAGGGAACAGAGAGACCTGGGGATTTGTGTTAGTGATTCTTTGAAGGTGGCAGGACAGGTAGACAAAGCCATTAAGAAGGCATATGGGATACTGGGCTATATAAATAGGGGTATAGAGTACAAAAGTCAGGAAGTGCTGATTAACCTCTATAAAACTTTGGTTAGGCCTCAGCTGGAGTACTGTGTCCAATTCTGGTCACCACATTATAGAAAGGATGTTAAGGCATTGGAAAGGGTGCAAAGGTTTCCTTGAATGGTACCAGGATTGAGGGACTTCAGTTATGGGGAAAGGCTAGATAGGCTAGGTTTATTCTCTTTAGAACAGAGAAGGTTGAGAGGAGACCTAATAGAGGTTTATAAAATCATGAGTGGATTTGACAGGGTGAATAAGGAAAAACTGTTTCCACTGGTGGGCGAATCTGTGACTTGTCATCACAGATTTGAAATAGTTTCAAAATGAAGCAGAGGGGAGCTGGGGAGAAATGTTTTCACTCAGTGGGTTGTTCGAACCTGGAATGCATAGCCTGAAAAGGTGGTGGAGGCCAATTCGATAACAGCTTTTAAAAGAGAATTAGATTTTTATTTAGGAAGAACAGGTCTGTTAGGTTATGGGGAGAGAGCTGGGCAGTGGGATTGAGTTGCTCTTTTCAAAGAGCCGGCACAGACTAGATGGGCCAAATGGCCTCCTTCTGTGCCGTAAAATTCTATGATTCTATGACACAGAGAGAGAGACACAGAGAGAGAGATGGAGAGAGAGATGAGACAGACAGAGAGAGAGCCGAGGCAGACAGAGAGACAAGACAGACAGAGAGAGACAGAGAGACAGAGAGAGAGAGAGAGAGAGAGAGAGAGGGAGACGGAGAGAGAGACAGACAGAGAGAGAGAAGGAGGGAGAGAGAGAGAGACAGACAGAGAGACAGACGACAGAGAGAGAGAGACAGACAGACGGAGAGAGAGAGAGACAACAACAACGATAATATTACCCTTGTATAGACAGAGCCTTTCACGTCAAAGGGACGTCCCAAGGCACTGGACACTCGCTGTTTCAGGCCCGAGCTGGGGGTGTGGGGGTCGGGGAGAGGGGAGGGAAAGGGGGGGATTTTGAGGTGACCAATTGGACTGTCGAAGAGGAGTGTCTTGAGGAGGGACTTGATGGAGGCCGGGGAGGTGGGCGAGCGAGGCGGAGAGACTGCGGGATGGAGAGATAGTAGAGAGAGAGTGCCTGAGAGATAGAGCACGTGCGGAGAGAGAGAGAGAGATAGAGTGCAGAGAGAAGCGATGGAGAGAGAGTGACGGAGAGAGAGATAGACAGAGGTGACTTGCAGGTTCACAGAGACACAGGGAGACACAGAGAGACAGAGATGGAGACGGAGAGAGAGATGGAGAGACAGAGAGACAGAGAGAGACACAGAGAGAGAGAGAGAGAGAGAGAGAAACACGCAGAGAGAGAGATTGACTTGCCCTCTCCCCTCAGCTGTTCAGAGACACCATCAGACTGGCCGTGTCGTACAAGGAGAATAGCAGCGACTTCATGGACGAAGTGATGAGGGAGTTGGAGGTAAACACACACACACACAAACACACACTGTCATACACACACACACACACACACACAGTCACACACACACACTCACAGTCACACACATGCACAGTCACACACACAGTCACTCAAACAGTCACACATACACAGTCACACTAACACACAGAGTCACACACACACTGTCACTCACAGGCACACACACACAGTCACATACACTCACACACTTACACATAGTCACACACACTCCACTCATTTATAGACACAGTTGCACACACACAGTCACACACACAGTCATACACATTCACGCTTACACACACAGACACACACACACAGGCACACACACACAGTCACTCACACAGACAGACAGTCGCACACACTTACACACAGTCGCACACATTTTTTACACACGGGCACACACACAGTCACACACACACACAGTAACACACACACCATCACACATACAGTGACACACACAGTCACAGACACACACAGTCACACACATACACACACACACACCATCACACATACAGTGACACACACAGTCACACACACACACAGTCACACTAACACACAGTCACACGCATACAGTCACTCACACAGACACACAGTCACATACACATACACTTAGTCGCACACACTCCATACATTTATACACACAGTCACACACACACATACATACATACACACACACTTACAGTCACACACACACAAACATACACATACATTCACATACAGTCACACACACAGTGTCACACACACACACAGAGTCACACACACAGTCACTCACACACAGTAACACATACACACCGTGACACACACATACAGTCACACACACAGTCAAACACATGGTCACACACACACATACACTCACACACTCCAAACAGTCATACATACTCCATACATTTATACACACAGGCACACACACAGTCGCACACACACACACATACACACACACAGCGAGTCACACAGTCACACACAGTCACACACACTTACACAGTCACACACACACACAGAGTCACACATACAGTCACTCACACAGACATACACACACCGTCACACACACTTACACACTTACACACAATCACACACACTTCACACATTTATACACACAGTCACACACACATACACACACTTACACACAGTCACACACATACACACACATACATACATTCACACACTCTCACACACACAGTCAAACACATGGTCATAAACACACACAGAGTCACACACACTCCACACATATATACTTACAGGCACACACACACAGTCACTCAAACAGTCACACACAGTTACACAGTCTCACACACACACACACATACATACATACACATACTCACATACAGTCACACACAGTCAAATGCATGGCCACACACACATAGTCACACACACACTCCACACATTTATACACACAGGGTCACACACATACACACACACACAGTCTCACACACACACTCACACACACATAGTCGCACACACTCCACACACACACAGTCACACATACACAGTCTCACACACACACAGTCACACAAACTCACACACTTAAACATAGTCACATGCAGTCACTCACACACATACACGCACATACATACAGTCACACACACACACACAGTCACACATACGCACGCAGTCACACACACAGTCACACACTTATACACACTCACACACAGTCACACACACAGTCGCTCACACACACACGCACAGTCACACACACACACAGTCACAGAGCTGCCAACCAGTATGTTTTTGCCGTATTTAGTACGATAAATTGCAGTAAATACGGCAGTACCATTTTTCTTGTTAAAATATGTTTTTTTGGAAAATCCGAATTTTGGAAATTCCATGCTCTGTCTGTCTGTCTCTCCTTCTCTCTGTCTCAGTCTCCTTCTGTGTGTGTCTCTCTCTCTCTTTCTCTGTTTGTCTCGCTTTCTCTCTCTCTTTCCGTGTCTCTTTCCCTCTCTCTGTCTGTCTCGGTCGCGCTCTCTCTCTTTCTCTCTCTCTGTCTCTCTGTGTCTCTCTCTCTTTCTGTGTCTCTTTCTCTCTCTCTGTTTGAGTCTCTGGCTGTCACAATCTCACTCACAGTCTCTCACTGTCTCTGTCTCAGTCTCTTTCTCTTTAACTCTCTCTCCCTGCCTTCAATAGCAGTGCTACCTACCTTATGCCGTCGCTGATACACTGTAAATGTTAGCGCTGGGCGCTAGGCTGGCGCAAGGCGTTACTGGGAACGATTTCTTTCATATACAGAAACACAGTAGGGAACTCCCTCTTAACGCAATATTTGCTTAACGAGGGGTTTTGAAGTCCCATTTTACTTGGCATCTTTTCGCGCTGAACTTTTTTCGTTAAGTACCGGTAGGTTCTGGGGAAAATACTTTTATTTACTACAAAATACTGTTTTTAGCTTTCAGGAGTACATTTTTTTGTTAAAAAAGGTCGGCAGCTCTGCAGTCGCACACACAATCACACACACACAGAGTCACACACTCACATACACTCACACACTTACACACAGTCACACACACGCATACATACACATACTCACACACAGTCACATACAGTCAAACAGAAGGTCACACACACACAGTCACACATACACTCATATACAGTCACACACTCCACATGTTTAATTCACACAGTCGCACACACAGTCACACACACACAGTCACACAGAGTCACACACACAGACACACACAGTCACACACACACAGTCACTCATATACACACACTTAAACACAGTCTCACACACACTCCATACAGTCACACACACGCCACACATTTATACACACAGGCACACACACAGTCACACACAGACGCAAAGACACACACAGTCACACAGTCACACACAGCAGCATTTCCAGCTAGTGGGAGAAGCGAACACCAGCACAGACACAATGGTAGAGAGAGAGAAGAAAGCAGGGATTGGGGTTAGAGTAGAGAGCTCCAGTGGTGGGGGCGGGAGAGAGAGAAGAGAGCAGGGAATGGGGTTAAAGCACAGACAGGGTGAGTTGCTGGTTGCAGTCCCCATGTTGTGACACCTGGGGGCAGTGATACACTATGGCAAGGTAACATGTAGTGGGTGAGTCTGGCTCAGTGTGTGAGATCCACTCAGTCCCATCTCTCCTCTCCCAGCCTCCCACCACCTCTACCATCACCCTGGGTCATATTAAACATGCAAAAAATCACCTACACACACACACATACAGATGTGCACACGCACACTCGCACAGACACACGCACGCAAATGCACACATGCAAACGCACACTCACACGCACACGCACACACACACAGCCACATACACTCACTCATGCTGAGACTGTTTTGTTAGGTTAGGGATATGGGGCAAGGCCAGGTGATTGGAGTTGAGTTACAGATCAGCAGAGCTGGCTTGGGGGGCCGAATGTTCTACGCTTGTTCCTGTGTATCTATGACACTCACACACAATATCAACACACACAGGAAGCACTTCCTGATCTCGGCTCTGGGCGTTATGGCTTGGCCCCATGTCTGCTTCCCTCTACACTGTGCGTCCACACTCCCAGGTCAGGGTTAGAGACACAGTAAACCTGTCTCTAGCCTGTGGTTTGATGTTGAGATCTCAGGCCTTGTTACAGTATATTCAGGCTGAGCTGAGATTAGAAGCCAGTTTGCTGTGACTCCCAGACCCTTCCTGCTGTGATTTCCTGGTCTCTGGCTCCCTTGGCTCCACTGGCCAACCATTGGCTCCACTTCAAATCACAATCTCTAAATCAGTCCCCGCCGAGAGTGTTCGTGTCTATTACACACTGATCCAGCCTGTCACACACACAGACACACACACAAGGCAGAGACTCACTGTGTGAGTCCGTGTGTATGTCTGTGTGTGAGTCAGTGTTTGTGTGTGTGTCACTGTGTGTGTGTCGGTGTTTATGAGTGTTTGAGGGAGTGAGTGTGTATGAGTGTGTGAGAGAGTGAGTGTGTGTGACTGAGTATGTGTGAGTGAATATGTGTATGTGAGTGTGCAGAGTGTGACTGTTATTGTCTTGTGTGTAGAGTATTGAGTCAGTGTCTATGTGTATGTCAGTGTGAGTGTGCAGAGTGTGACTGTGTTCTTGTCTTGTGTATAGAGTATTGATCTGGAGGCTAAAGGAGATGGTCCGGACCAGGAACCAGAGCCCTCAACTGACCCCACGAACCCTGACACTGCAGTGTGACTGACCCCTCTCTCGCTCTCTCCCTGACAGTGTGTGTGGGGGGGGAGGGGGCGGGCGGGGGATGGTGGGGTAAACTGCTCTCTTCCCCCACCCCCCCCACCACTCAGGACATCACTGTGTGGGAATGGTCGCCACAGTCACTACACAGTCACTACACCAGTCACTACACCAGTCACCACACAGTCACTACACCACACCACATAGTCACTACACCAGTCACCACACAGTCACTACACCACACAGTCACTACACCACACAGTCACCGCACAGTCACTACACCACATAGTCACTACACCACACAGTCACCGCACAGTCACTACACCACATAGTCACTACACCACACAGTCACCGCACAGTCACTACACCACATAGTCCCTACACCACACAGTCACCACACAGTCACTACTACACAGTCACTAAACCATAGTCATTACAGTCACCATACCACGCAGTCACTTCACTTGAAATGATTCCTTGTTTAACCTTTATTATTATTATTTATTGATGATGATTGTGTGTGTGTGTGAATCTCTCCCAATCCAGTCACCTGCTCCCACTGTCTCCCCTTCCCTCTGCTTCCACCTGGGGTAAGGTGAGGGGGAGAGATGGGGGGGGGTGGGGTGTGAGGCCACACATTCCCCCCCCCCCCACCCCCCAATGCTCTGAGCCAAAGTTCTTGTTTGTGATGATAATAAACTGATGTTTTATTCTTCATGCTGTTGGTGTGTTAGTGGTGCTGCTCTCTCCTCCCTCTCTCTCTCTCCTCCCTCTCTCTCTCGAAGAGCTCTGAGACGCCGTCCGGCGTGGAGGGCGCTGTATAAATCAAAGTTGTTGTTCTCTCTCTCCGTCTCTCTTGCTCTCTCTCCTCTCTCTATCTCTCTCCCCCCGCCTCTCTCTCAACTCCCTTCTCTCTCTCTCTCCGTCTCTCTCAACTCCCTTCTCTCTCTCGCTCTCTCTCACTCTTTCCCCGTCTCTCACTCTTTCCCTGTCTCTCCTCCCCACCGCCCCCTCCTGTCTCTCTCTCTCCCTGTCTCTCTCCCCTTCTGTCCCTCTCCCTGTCTCTCTCACTCCCCATCTCTCTCTCACTCTTACCCCGTCTCTATCTCCCTGTCTCTCTCTCTCTCTCCCCGTCTCTCCCTCTCCCTGTCTCTCTCTCACTCTCTCCCCGTCTCTCTCCCCATGTCTCTCTCTCCCTGAATCTCTCTCCGTCTCTCTCTCTCCCCATTTCTCTCTCTCGCCGTCTCTCTCTCTCCCCATCTCTCTCTCTCCCCGTCTCTCTCACTCTTTCCTCGTCTCTCTTTCCCCCCGTCTCTCTCTCTCTCTCTCTCTCCCCGTCTCTCTCTCTCTCCCCTTCTCGCTCTCTCTCTCATGCTGTCTCAGGCTCTCGCTGCCGCTGTTTGGGGCTATTGATCGAGGCTTGTTATTCGCTCGTTCGGTTTGAATTCCAAACATTGACATCGCTCTCAGTAACTCTCCCATCATCTTCTCTCTCAATGTCCTCAGCCAGACAGCGATATCAATAATAATAATAATCCTTGCATTTGATATAGCGCTTTTCACATCTTATCCACGTCTCAAAGCACTTCACAGAATATACTGTAAAGTGAATTGACTGTATATTTTGACAGTATATTTTTGGGCGAAACGCGGCAGCCAATTGCGCACAGCAGCGTCCCCACAAACAGCCGTGGGTTAAAATGATCAGTTTTTTTTTGGAGGGACTATTATTAGGCATGTGTGTGTGTGTGTGTGGAGTATGGAAACTTGCCCAAGGTTTGGCCCTGACCTGCCTGGATTCGAACACAGTTCTCACGCTTGTTAGGCGAGCGCTCTAACCACTGAGCCACAGGTGGAGGTATGTGTTTTGAGTTTAGTTGGTTAGATTCCAGCAGTTACCCCAACACACACTCTGGGCCCCCCGCCCCTCCCCCCGCCCCTCCACGATACCAGGCTAATCACGGAGACGGGTTTCCGATGCTGTGCGTGCAAGCGGTGGATCAATTCTTGCTGTAAACACCTCACGGGCAGGTCACAGCACTCAGCCTCTGCAAAGCTAATCACTAGTTAGTGATTGATTAATCGGCTGTCACTGCTCACTCGTTGTGTTCTGCCCTGTGCCCGTAACAATCTATATTCCTGTTGGAACATTGTGGTGGCGATGGTTCAGTGTTGGGAAGGTAAGGTAGGTCATCTCATAGAATTTTACGGCATAAAGGAGGCCATTTAGCCCATCTAGTCTGTGCCGGCTCTTTGAAAAGAGCAACTCAATCCCACTGCCCAACTCTCTCCCCATAACCTAACAGACCTGTTCTCCCTAAATAAAGATCTAATTCTCTTTTAAAAGCTGTTATGGAATCAGCCTCCACCACATTTTCAGGCAATGCATTCCAGATTCGAACAACCCGCTGAGTGAAAACATTTCTCCTCAGCTCCCCTCTGCTTCGCTTTCAAACTATTTTAAATCTGTGACCACAAGTCACAGATTCGCCCACCATAGAATCATAGAATCATAGAATCATAGAATTTTACGGCACAAAAGGAGGCCATTCGGCCCATCTAGTCTGTGCCGGCTCTTTGAAAAGAGCGATTCAATCCCATTGCCCTGCCCGCTCCCCATAGCCTAATAGACCCGTTCTTCCTAAATAAAGATCTAATTCCCTTTTAAAAGTTGTTATCGAATCAGCCTCCACCACCTTTTCAGGCAATGCATTCCAGATTCGAACAACTCGCTGAGTGAAAAAATTTCTCCTCAGCTCCCCTCTGCTTCATTTTGAAACTATTTTAAATCTGTGACTACAAGTCACCAGTGGAAACAGTTTTTCCTTATTCACCCTGTCGAATCCCCTCATGATTTTCTGTTTGCCTATCGGTTATTTTCCTTAATAAGAATATAAATATACAGTCAATTCACTTTACAGTAAATTCTGTGAAGCGCTTTGAGACGTCAATAAGATGTGAAAAGCGCTATATCAAATGCAAGGATTATTAGACTTTTTTTGGAGGGATTATTATTATGTCTTGAGACATCTCGAAGCGCTTTACAAAATCCATTGTGCGAGTGAATTGACTGTATATTTTGTGGGCGAAACGTGGCAGCAAATTTTTGCACAGCAGGGTCCCCCACCAATAATTAGTCGTGGACTGAATGACCAAATTATTATTATTATTTTGAAGGGATTATTATTATTAGACGTGTAAGGAAAATATATTATTAAATACAATAATAATCCTTGCATTTGATGTCGTGCTTTTCACATCTTCTAGATGCTTCATAATTGTAAAGTGAATTGACGGTATATTTGTGGGCGAAACGCGGCAGCCAATTGCGCACAGCAGCGTCCCCACAAACAACGTGAATTGAAATGACCAATTTTATTATTGTGTTTTTTTTGACGGATTATTATCAGGTGTGTGTGTGGAGTAAGGAAACTTGCCCAAGGTTTCGTCCTGACAGCCTGGATTCGAACACAGGTCTATAATGTACGTACGTGTAGGGGAGAAGGTCTGTGTGAGCAGGGTGTCTGTGATATGCGAGTGTGGAGGTGGAAGTGGAGTGGGTGGGGGGGGGTGGGGTGGGGTGGTGGGAGAGAGAGATGGAATGAGAGCTACAGACACACAACCCTCCGACCCGCAGCCTGGAGTGTGATGGAGTTGAGAAACCTCACCACACTCGAATGGACATATATCTGGATTTGTCTCTGACAGGCAGACTGGTGTCTGGCGGCTGCATCACTGTCTCTCTCTCTCTCTCGCTCACACCCTTGCCAGCTTGCATGAACGATTGCTGTCAGCGTGGCTTGTTCTCTCTCCTCACTCAGATTGACGTATGTCAGCCCCAGAGTTATTCCCTCAGCTCATGTCTGAAAGTTACATTGCAAGACTTGTTTCTGTCTCTCACTCTCACAGCCTCAAAACGCTCTCTCTGCCCCTCTCTCTCTGTCTCTCTTTCTCTCTCTCTCTCTCTCTCTCTCTCTCTCTGTCTCTCTCTCTCCCTCCCTGTCACTGATCTCTCTTCCTCTCTCACAGCCTCTCTCCACACTCGCTCTGTCCTTGTCGCCCTGCTGGTCGGCCTCCCCAGTTCTCCTCTCCACAGGCTGCAGATAATCCAAAACTCTGCCGCCCGTGTCCTCTACCGTTCCAAACTCCGTGACCCCATCTCCCCCATCCTCGCCCGACTCCACTGGCTCCCCATCATCCAGAGGATCCAATTCAAGATCCTGGTCCTCACATTTAAAGCCCTCCACAACCTCACCCCACCTTATGTCCATGACCTCCTATCCCCTTATCAACCTGCCCACCCCCTCCACTCAGCAGCCTCTGCCTTGCTCCACATCCCCCGCCCCACCCGCCCCACCATTGGTGGGTGAGCCTTCAGCCACTCTGCCCCCAACCTCTGGAACTCCATCCCGCAGTCCCTCTGCCTCGCCCCCTCCCTGGCCTCCCTCAAGTCTCGCCTCAAGACCTTCCTCTTCAATGGTCCCATCAATCACCCCAAATCCCCTCCCTTCCCTCCACCTTCCCTGTCCCCGACCCCAGCTCAGGTCTGAAGCAGTGACTGTCCGGCGCCTTGGGACATCCTCCTGACATGAAAGTGTCATTTCGCTTTTGTTCTCTCTGCCCTTGTCTCTCTCTCTCCCCCAATTGTCCCCCCATCTGTCGCTCAATCCACAACTGTTTGTGGGACACGGCTGGGTGCAATTGCCTGCCACATTTCATTCATAAAATAATAATAATAATAATCCTTGCATTTGATATAGCGCTTTTCACATCTATCAACGTCTCAAAGCGCTTCACAGAATATACTGTAAAGTGAATTGACTGGATATTTGTGGCTGAATCGCAGAAGCCAATTGCACACAGCAGTGTCCCCACAAACAGCCGTGGGTTGAAATGACTAATTTTATTATTGTGGATTTTTGGGGGACGGATTATTATTAGGTGTGTGTGTGGAGTAAGGAAACTTACCCAAGGTTTTGCCCTGATCTGCCTGGATTCGAACACAAGTCTCACGCTTGTAAGACGAGTGCTCTAACCACTGAGCTACAGGAGATGTGATCAGGTACTGTTATCAAATGCATAACAATCCAAATCCTTGCAAAGTGCTTCACAGCGTATACTGTGAAGTGCAGTGACTGCATCATTTGTGGGTGAAATTCTATTATGGTTTAGAGCATTATGGAATATTACCGTTGATGGCTTCCCGTGACTGGGTGTAGCTTGAAGTCCAGGAGACTCATTTGCATGTTATATAATTAAATCTAATGAGTCTTTCCCCGCTGAGTCGCTTGTGGAGAAGTATAAAGAGTTTAGATGTCACCAGCTGCCTTTCACATCTGCTGACGTTCAATATTTTACTGAGATTCACATCAATACTGCATGTTCAGCCCCACAAACAGAGAGAGGGAGAGAGAGGAGCAATGTTTTCTACCATTGATCATCTACAGAAAGACAGAGAGAGAGAGAGAGACGTTGAGAGCGAGGACTCCTCCCCCCCTAAACCCCCACCCAGACTAACTCCCACTTTCTCCTCGCTTCCCCCACTGGAGCTCTCTACTCCAGCCCCATTCCCTGCTCTCTCTCTCTCTCTCCCTCTCTCTCCCTCTCTCTCGCTTGCTCCCATACTGGAGCTCCCCACACACCAGCCTCTGATATCTCTTCGTTCTCTTTGTCGGTCTCACTTTCTCATTCCCCCCCCCCCTCTCTCTCTCTCTCTCTCTCTCTCTCTCGCCTCACAATCTCCACACTTAGCGCTTTCTAATTGGGCTTGTTGCTGATTGCAATCCATCATCGTTTACAGACCAGCGCAGCCTGACAGCGCGCATGGCAACCAGCCCAACCCAGCCCGCAAACCCCAGCCGAGAGAGAGAGAGAGAGAGAGAGAGACACACACGGAGTATGAGAGTGTGTGAGAGCAGTGAGATTTTAGCTCATCCTGCGTGGAAGGGGATGATGGGGGGGTGGGGGGGCTGAGACGAGTTGAGGAATTTAAGGAAATTAAGGGGTGATTGAGATGTAGCTCAGTGGTTAGAGTGCTCGCCTTACAAGTGTGAGACCTGTGTTCGAATCCAGGCAGATCAGGACGAAACCTTGGGCAAGTTTCCTTACTCCACACACACGCCTAATAATACTCCCTCCAAAAAAAACCACAATAATAAAAATTGGTCATCTCATCCCACGACTGTTTGTGGGGACGCTGCTGTGCGCAATTGGCTGCCGCGTTTCGCCTACAAATATACAGTCTATTCACTTTACAGTATATTCTGTGAAGCGCTTTGAGACGTCGATAAGATGTGAAAAGCGCTATATCAAAAGCAAGGATAATTATTATTATTATTTTCTGCAATAATAATAATACTTGCACTCGATATAGCGCCTCATCACATTTTCAAAATGTCTCAATGATGTACTGTACAACAACAACAACAAAATTACATTTATAGAGTGCCTTTCACATCGGGAGGACGTCCCAAGGCGCTGAACTGTAAGATGAATTGACTGCGTATGTTGTGGGCAAAACGCGGCAGCCAATTGCGCACAACAGCGTCCCCACAAACAGCCGTTGATTGAGTGACCATATTCTTATTTTTCTTGAAGGGATTGTTACCCTCACAAAGATTGACCTGCCACTAAACAAACTGGCTCCTACTTATCGCTAAGTAAAAAGACAACAACAACAACAACAACAATAACAAAATTTCACTTGTATAGCACCTTTCACGTCGGAAGGATGTCCCAAAGTGCTGGATCAGGGGAAGTGGAGCAGGCCGGAGCCTGCTGAGCGGAGGGAGGGGACGGGCAAGTTGGTAATGGGATAGAAGGTCACGGATGTAGGGTGGGGCGAGGTTGTGGAGGGTTTTATTGGTGAGCACCAGGATCTTGAATCCCTGGGTGATGGGGAGCCAGTGGAGTCGGGCGAGGACAGGGGAGATGGGGTCGCGGAGCTTGGAGCGGTAGAGGAAATGGGCCGCAGAGTTCTGGATCATCTGCAGCCTGTGGAGGGAGGAGTTGGGAAGGCCGATAAGCAGGATATTGATGTAGTCGAGCCTGGATATGATGGAGGTATGAATGAGGGTTTCAGCAGCCTTGGGGATAAGGTAGTGACAGAGTCTGGCAATATTGTGGAGGTGACGGAAGGCAGAGCGAGTCATGGCTTGGATGTGGAGGAGGAAACATAATTGAGGATTGAACAAGACACACAGGTTCCTGACTGGCTTGGTGAGGTTGACTGAACAACCATGGAGGTTGATGCTGTCAATGCCTGATGTGTGAAGGCACTGGCGCGAGCCAATCAGAAGGGCCTCAGTCTTGTTGACATTCAACTGCAGAAAGTTAGCTCTCATCCAGGACTTGATGTCTGACAGACAGTCTGACAGGGCAGCAGTGGTCCTGGAATCGAGGGTAGACAACAACAACAACAACAAAATTACACTTATAGAGTGCCTTTCACCTTGGGAGGACATCCCAAGGCGTTTGAGACCGGCCTTGAAGGAGGCGAGGGAGGGAGCGAGGCGAAGGGACTCTGGGATGGAGTTTCAGAGTGTGGGGGCAGAGAGGCTGAAAGCCCATCCACTGATGGTAGACATGGAGCAGGCCAGAGCCCGCTGAACAGAAGGAACAGGGAGGTTTGTCGGGGGACAGCAGGTCAGAGAGATAGGAGGTGGTGAATGGCCTTGAAAGAGGCAGAGGGATAGAGTTGGGTGTCATCCGCATACATGTGAAAGTTGATCCCATGTCTGTGGATGATGTCAAAAGTAGATGTTAAAAAGTAGGGGCCAAGGACAGAGCCCTAGGGGATGCCACAGGTGATAGTGCAGGGGCTGGAGGAGAAGCCATTGGTGGCGACAAAGTGGAGACGATGAGAGAGGTAGGAATCGAACCAGCAAAGGCATCTCCATAAAGATTGAGGAGGGAGAGGTGGTTTGGAGGATGGAATGGTCGACGGTGTCAAAAGCAGCAGAGAGGTCAAGGAGGGCAAGGAAGCAGAGAGAGCCCTGGTCACAGATGTTTAGAATGTCGTTAGAGACTTTGACCAGGGCTGTCTCCTTGCTGTGGGCAGGACGGAAGCCGGATTGTAGGGGTTAGAGGAGGGAGTGACGAGAGAGAAAGGAGGGAAGCTGGGAAGCCACGACTCGTTCCAGGGCCTTGGAGAGGAATGGGAGGTTGGAGGTGGGGCGATAGCTGGTGAGTAGGGATGGGACCAGGGAAGGTTTTTTCAGGATGGGGATGATGACGGCTGTTTTTGGAGGGCTGGGAACAGTGCCAGTGGATAGGAAGAGGTTGATGATGTCGGTTAGGAGGGGGCCTAGGAGATGGAGCTGGGAGATGCGTCGAGTAAGGAAACTTGCCCAATGTTTTGCCCACCTGGTGATTAATAATAATGATAATCCTTGCATTTGATATCGTGCTTTTTGCGTCTTCTAGACGTCTCAAAGCGCTTCACAGAATATACTGTAAAGTGAATTGACTGTATATTTGTGGGCGAAATATACAAACAGTCGTGGAGTGAAAGGACCAATTTTATTGTCGTTTGTTTATGGAAGGAATTATTATTAGGTGTGTGTGTCGAGTAAGGAAACTTGTCCAAGGTTTCACCCTGACTTGCCTGGATTCAAATACAGGTCTCATGCTTGCAAGGTGAATGCTCTAACCCCTGAGCTGCCTTTGCCTGGCTACATAAATCTTGAGGGACTGAGGGGTGAGATAGGGGTGGTTTCCCTTGAGGCAGACACACACAGGATGTGCTGTTGAAACGAGATGTGAACACATTTGCTGAAGAGCCTCTATGTTTCCCAAACCTCTGTGTCCTTATGGAGATGTTGAACACAAACTCTCTCTGGCAATTTATCTCTTTCTCTTTATTATTCCTGTCTCTCCTACTCTCTCTATATTCTCTGTATCTCTCTTAGTCTCCCTGTATCTCTATTTATCTCTCTCGATCTATCTCTCTTTCTCCATCTCTCCCTCAGTCTATCTCTCTCCCATTCTCTTTTGTTCAGTCTCTGTCACATTTCCTTCGACACATGAGATTTTAATCTTTTTTCCCCTCTAAAAGTATCTTTAAACGTAAAACCTCATCTTTCCACCGTGTATCAACACAGGAAAATTAACTCTTCACTTCGCTCGGCTCAACACACCTCAAACCACCCCCCCTCTCCATCACAGCACGCAGTTAGCCAGGCTGTTCGTGAGATTTAATAATCGTCCTTGCATTTGATAAAGGCTTTTGAGACGTCTCAAAGCGCTTCACAGGATACACTGTAAAGTGAATTGACTGTATGTTTGTGGGTGGAGCGCAGCTGTAAGGAAATTTCGCCCTGACCCACCTGGGAATCGAACCTAGGTCCTCTCGCTTGCGAGGCGAGTGCTCTAACCACTGAACTACAGGACTCCACTGTTTTAATCCCAGGGGGAAAATGGTAGGTTCCAGCGGGTTGGAGGGGAGCTGCGTGTGTGTGTGGCGGGTGGGGGGTGGTTGGGTAAGGTGTGGAAGGGGAGCTGCGTGTATGTGTGTGTGTATGTATGTGGTTGTGTAAGGTGTGGGAAGGGAGCTGTGGGTGTGTGTGTGTGTGTGTGGAGCTGCGTATGTGTGTGTGTGTGATTGTGTAAGGTGTGGGAGGGGAGGTGTGTTGCTGCCTGTGCTTGTAGAGAATGTGCACATGCTATGTTCCTGCAAGGTGTTTCCTGAGTCGAGCGATATTCCTGATTTGAGTCACATCCTGCCATTTTCCTGGTGGGATTGTTTCCTGTGGAGAGAGGAGAGGGGAGGGGTGAGAACGGGGGGAGGGGGGAGTGGGGGGGGGGGGGGGGTGGCTGTGTCTGCGCTCTCTCTCTCTCTCTCTCTCGCCAAGCTCAGTGCTGTCGAGTTCTCGGAGGTGTCAGTGGGAGACGGGACCCTCTCATTGTGTGCGAGTCGGGAATCAGACACAGGTGATTGCCGTCGGTTTTATTCTCTCGGCGTCTCCTCCTCCCCTCCGCAGCCAACCCCAGCCCATCTCTCCATGAAATCTGAATAATTATCTCACACAGGAGGTAAGGGTCGGTCATTACGTGTTAGTATCTCTCTTAATATTAACAATCTTTGGATTTGATAGAGTGCCTGATCATGCCGTCGAGACGTCTCAAAGCGCTTCACAGAATATACAGTAAAGTGAATTGACTGTATATTTGTGGGCAAAACGTGGCAGCCGATTGCGCACAGCAGCGTCCCCGCAAACAACCGTGGGTTGAAATTACCAATTTTTATTATTGTGGATTTTTTGGAGGGATTATTATTAGGTGTGTGTGTGTGTGTGTGTGGAGTAAGGAAACTTGCCCAAGGTTTTGCCCTGATCTGCCTGGATTTCAACACAGGTCTCACGCATGTAAGGCGAGTGCTCTAACCACTGAGCCACGGGACTTGTTATAGTTTGTGGGCAAAATGCGGCAGCCAATTGCACAGAGCCACGTCCCCATAAACGATCATGGGTTGAGTTTATTTTTTGAAAGGATTATTACCCCCGGAAAGCGATCCGCCAATCGACCAAGAACCGGGTTCTTACTGACTGTGCACTAAACAGAGGCGTGTGTGTGGAGTAGGGAAACTTGCCTTAAGGATTCACCCTGACCTGCCTGGGAATTGAACCCGGGTCCTCTTGCTTGCAAGGCGAGTGCTCTAACTACTAAAGGACAATGATAATAATAATAATAATAATAATAATCCTTGCATTTGATATAGCGCTTTTCACATCTTATCGATGTCTCAAAGCGCTTCACAGAATATACTGTAAAGTGAATTGACTGTATATTTGTGGGCGAAGCACAGGTGTTTTTTTGGATGGGTTATTATTAAGTGTGTGTGTGTAGTAAGGAAACTTGCCCAAGGTTTCGCCCTGACCCGCCTCGATTTGAACACAAGTCTCACGCTAGTAAGGCGAGCGCTCCAACCACTGAGCTACAGGAGCTCCACTAGACTCCTACTGTTCTACTGTCATTGGGGCATCCAATGTTATACATCTCAAAACTCTCTGAGATGTCGTATCTCAAGGCTGAAATACTCCAGCTTGTCTAATCACTGCTCATAGCTCATTCCTGTCACCAGCCTCACTGCTCTCCTCTGTCTCTAACCCCGTGTGTGTCTCTCTCTGTCTCTAACCCTGTGTGTCTCTCTCTATCTCTAACCCTGCGCTCTCTGTCTCTAACCCTATGTGAGTGTGACTATCTGTCTCTAACCCTGTCACCAGCCTCACTGCTCTCCTGTGTATCTAACCCTATGTGTGTGTCTCTCTCTCTCTGTCTCTAACCCTGTGACCAGCCTCACTGCTCTCCTCGCAGTCTCTCTCAGGTCAGGGCAGCTCCCTTGAGGCTCCTCACACTCGTGCAGAGACAGGGAAGGAAAGAACCACAGGAATTGCTGTCCTGAAAGGAATGACGGTGACAGGAAACAGGAATCAAGAGAGGAAGCAGACAGCACTCAGTGTCAGGGCTAAACATGCCTTTGTCACCTCTCGGCTGGACTATTCCAATGCCCTCCTCGCCGGTCTCCCCTCCACCACAATCCATAAAATCCAGCTCATACAGAACTCCGCCGCCCGCATTCTCACCCGCACCAAACTTGGTTTGCCAGACTTCACTGGCCTTGCCAGACTTCATTGGCTCCCTGTCCCAGAGAGGATCAATTTCAAGATCCTCACCCATGTTTTCAAATCCCTCCACTCCTCTGCACCCCCCTATCTGTCCAACCTCCCCTCTCCTCACAACAGCACCCACTGCCTTCGCTCCTCTGGGTCTGGCCTCCTCCATGTCCCCGAATCCTCCGCTCAACCCTCGGCGGCTGTGCCTTCAGCCACTACGCCCCGAGGCTCTGGAACTCCCTTCCTCACTCCTTTCGCCCCGCCCCCTCTCTTCCTAGTTTCAGGTCTCGGCTAAAGGCCTTTCTTTTTGACCGCGCCTTCGCTCACCTTTCTCCCCCTGTCCCTGGCTTGGCCCCGGGATCCGTTTTTGGGAAGCGCTCTGAGACGCCATTCGATGTGGAGTGAGGGCATTATATAAATCCAAGTTGTTGTTGTTGTTGATGAGTTTGAGTGAGCGAGCGAGCGAGCGAGTGAGCGAGTGAGTGAGAAAGTGTGTGAGTGAATGTGTGAGTGAGTGATGGAATGTGAGTGAGTGAGTGGGTGGGTGGGAGTGAGTGAGTGTGTGTTTGAGTGATTGGAGTGAGTGAGTGTATGTGTTTGTGAGTGTATGTGAGTGAGTGTGTCAGTGTGTGAGTGAGTGTGTGTGTGTTTGAGTGATTGTGAGTGAGTGCATGTGAGTGTGTGAGTGATTGTGAGTTGGTGTGTGAGTAAGTCAGTGTGTGTGTTTGTGAGTGAGTGTGTTTGAGTGAAAGTGAGTGTGTGTAAGTGAGTCAATATGTGTGTGAGTGAGTGTGTGTGTGAGTGTGAGTGTGTTTGTGAGTGAGTGTGAGTGATTGTGAGTGAGTGTGTGAGTGAGTGTGTGAATAAGTGTGTGAGTGAGTGTGTGTTTGTGAGTGAGTGAGATTTTGCTGTGCTGGGGGCTGGGCTGTGATGCACTGTGTTGAGTGTGTTTGTGAGTGAGTGTGTGAGTGTGAGAGTGAGTAAGTGTGAGAATGAGTGGGTGAGCAAGTGTTTACTGTGGTGCACTCTGTTGAGTGTGTATGAGTGAGTGTGTGTGAGTGTGATTGTGTCATGTGCTGGGGGCTGGGTTGTGGTGCACTGTGTTGAGTGAATGAGTATGTGAGTAAGTGAGTGTGTGAGTGAGTGTGGGTGTGTGAGTGAGTGTGTGTGAGTGATTGTGAGTCAGTCAGTGAGCATGTGTGAGTGAGTCAGTGTGTGTGAATGTGTGTGTGATTGTGAGTGTGTGTGAGTAAGTGTGCAAGTGAGTGAGTGAGTGTGTGTGAGTGAGTGAGTTGGTGTGTGTGTGAGTGTGTGTTTGAGTGATTGTGAGTGAGTGTGTGTGAGTGCGTGAGTGATTGTGAGTCAGTGTGTGTGAGTAAGTCGGTGTGTGTGAGTGTTTGTGAGTGAGTGTGTTTGAGTGAGTGAGTGTGAAAGTGAGTAAGTGTGTGTAAGTGAGTCAATATGTGTGTGTGGGTGCGAGAGTGAGTGAGTGAGCGAGTGAGCAAGTGTGTGTTAGTGAGTGTGTGAGTGAGAGTGAGTGTGTATGAGTTTGTGTGTGTATGTGTGTGAATGAGTTTGTGTGTGCGTGTGCGTGTGTGTGCGTGTGTATGTGTGTGTGTGTATGAGTGAGTGTGTGTGTGTGTGTGCTGGGTGCTGGTCTCTGATGCGCTGTGTTGAATGTGAGATGAGCTGAGCTGAGTGTCTCCCACTCCGTGCCAGTGTCTCCATGGTAACCTGGGCGGCATTCCCTCAGCCACCAGAGCCAGAGCCTCGGCGAGGTGAGAGACCACACTCGGCCCGGCCGCTCCCAGTGAGGGACCTCAGCCTCTCCCTGGGGGAGACCGAGAGACACAGAGAGAGACAGACGGAGATCGAGGAGAAAAGAGAGTCTGCTCCTCCGCTCCTCCGCTCGTCGACAGTGAGGTTGGACACGAATGGTAATTGACACCCTGCTTTAGTATTTACACCTGAGTGAAGCCAGCAAGACTCTCGCTCTCCCCCCCCCCCCCGCCACCCCCAACCCCCCCCGCCCCCCCACCCCCCTACACACTGCCACTGCCAGGTGTAGAAAAAGCCAGCGAAACCCCTGGCCTTTGCTATCTCTGACTATTCCAACACCAGACTGCACTGGCTCTGTCCTGGAGAGGATCGATTTTAAGATCCGCATGCTTGTCTTCAAATCCCTCCACTCCTCTGCACCCCCCCTAACTCTCTGACCTCCTCTCTCCTCAACACAGCACCCGTTGCCTTCTCTCCTCCGGGTCTGGCCTCCTTCTTGTCCCCCGAATCCTCCGCTCCACCATCGAAGGCCGCACCTTCGGCCACTACACCCCGAGGCTCATGAACTCCCTCCCTCACTCCCTTCACCTCTTCCTATTTTCAGGTCTCAGCTGAAGACCTTTCTTTTCCACCGCGCTTTCGGTCATCTTTCTACCCCTCCCCTGGCTCGCTCCTGGGATCCGTTATTGGGAAGCGCTCTGAGATGCCATTCAATGTGGAGTGAGGGCGCTATATAAATCCAAGTTGTTGTTGTGCGTTTTGTTAGGCAAGTGACGTACAGCCGGTCTGAATCACGCCGACGTCCCCTCAAATAGCCGTGGGAGTGAGTGGGCGACTGAGGCTGGCGGATTGTCTTTGTCTCTGTCTGTCCTCTTCTGTTCCATACTCCGTGACCCCATCTCCCCCCATCTTCGCCCGACTCCATTGGTTCCCCATCATCCAGAGGATCCAATTCAAGATCCTGGTCCTCACTTTTAAAGCCCTCCACAACCTCGCCCCGCCCTACATCCGTGACCTCCTATCCCCTTATCAACCTGCCCGCCCCCCTCCGCTCAGCAGGCTCTGGCCTGCTCCATGATCCCAACCCACCCGTCCCACCATTGGCGGGCGAGCCTTCAACCACTCTGCCCCCAATCTTTGGAACTCCATCCCACAGTCTCTCTGCCTCGCCCCCTCCCTGGCCTCCTTCAAGTCTCGCCTCAAGATTCTCCTCTTCGATGGACCCATCGGCAACTCCGTCCCCCCTGTCCCCCCTGTCCCCCCCCCCACGTCCTCAGTTCGGGTCTGAAGCAGTGACTGTCCAGCACCTTAGGATATTCCTCTTGACATGAAAGGCGCTATACAAGTATAATTTTGTTGTTGTTGTTGCTGGAACCTTTAACCAGCAGGAACTTACTCTGAGCCGGGCTGTGTTTTACTGAGGGGGTCATAATCAGTACGTGGTATATGAGCTGATCTGGCCCCAAGGTGACCTGTTTGGCATCGGAGTGTTGGAGCCCCCCCCCCCCCACCCCACCCCACCTCTGTGATGGTCTCTAGTCCCCGGTTCCTGAGCCAGGCTGAGGTCCATAGTATCTCCAGGGCTCTCTCCCTCTCTCTCACTACGGATGACAGGACAGCATCAGCCCTGGCTCAGACCAGACCAGTCACTGGGGGTAGAGAATCCTCCCACTACAGCTCCTGTTAACCCTGCAGACAAAACCCACCCAGCTGTGTTATGAGTGAGTGAGTGAGTGAGTGAGTGAGTGCGTGCGTGCGTGCATGGAGAAGTTATCTGTAATTAATCAAAATCTTGTATGCTTATCAAGGGCGGAGAGTGAGGAGAATTCTAAACACATTTTAATGAGACCTTTAAGGAATTCCGGATTAATGCTGCAGGGGTGGGGGTGAATGTGAGGGAGTCCGTGTGCGGGTATGTGTCTGTGTCTGCATGTATGAGGGTGTGTATGTGTGTGAAGGGAGAGGAGGAGGAGGGGCGGGGCGAGGGAGGAGATATGTGAGGGGCGGTGGGGGGGGAGCTTGTGAGAGGTGGGGAGTGTGAGGAATTGTGATTGAAATAGCTGTGTATGAGGACTGAGCACATACGGCTCACATCACGTGAGGATTATTATTATTGTGGTTGTTTGACGGAGATGAATGTGACTCTGGTCACACTGAGCTCTGTCTCGCTCTCGACACTCGCACACAACAATCCTGCAACCACAAACTGTATTTGTATTAATAATATAAAAAATTCCTTGCATTTGATATCGCGCTTTTCCCGTCTTCTAGGCGACGTCTCAAAGCGTTTCACAGAGTATACTGTAAAGTGAATTGACTGTAAATTTGTGGGTGAAATGCGGCAGCCAATTCTGCACAGCAGCGTCCCCACAAACAGTCGTGGATTGAAATGACTAATTTTATTATTGTGTGTTTTTTTGTACGGATTGTTATTAGGCGTGTGTGTGTGGAGTAAGGAAACTTGCCCAAGGTTTTGCCCTGATCTGCCTGGATTCGAGCACAGGTCTCACGCTTGTAAGGCAAGGGCTCTAACCACTGAGCCACAGGAGCTCCACAGAAGAGGCGCCATTTGTATAGTGCTTCTCACATCAGTTGTGAATAATCCCAGCAGTAAATAGAAACCCAGGTGTTAGTCGATCCGCGGAGTGCTATCTGGGGGTACTAATCCCTTTTAAAAAATCTGGTAACTCAATCTACGACTGTTCGGGGGAACACTGCTGTGCGTAATTGGCTGCCACGTTTTGCTTACAAAATATACAGTCAATTCACTTTCCAATATATACTTACTCCACACATGCACCTAATAATAATCCCTAAAAAAACAATAATAAAAATTGCGTCATTTCAATGCACGATTGTTTGTGTGGACGCTGCTGTACGCAATTGGTTGCCGCGTTTCGCCCACAAATATACAGTCAATTCACTTTACAGTATATTCTGTGAAGCGCTTTGAAACATCCAGAAGACGTGAAAAGCGCTATATCAAATGCAAGGATTATAATTATTATTATAACCTGTGAAGCGCTTTGAAATGTCTTGAAGACATGATAAGGCACTGCATCAAATACAAGGATTATTATTATTATTAATGTCACTCATTTTTATTTGCAGATTGCCAGACATCACGCTGATCTCCCCCAGGTGAGAGCAAAGCTAATTCCTCAGGGCTAATTCCTCAGGGCTAATTCCTCAGCGGGCACCTCAGTGGGAACATGACGAATGGAAGATATATTATATCATTATATTATATTTATTATGTTACGTTGGTGTCATATTGTAATGTAGTACCGGTCTTTGCCTCCCTCCCTCGCCTCCTTCAAGACAGATATCAAGACCCTCCTCTTTGATCGTGCCTTCAGCTGCCCTCCCAACTCTCTCCCTCCCCTCCTAACTCTTTCTCTCCCCTCCCAACTCTCTCCCTCCCCTCCCCTCCCAACTCCCTCCCTACCCACCCAATTCTCTCCCTCCCAACTCTCTCCCGCCCCTCCCAACTCTTTCCCTCCCCTCCCAACTCTCTCTCTCCCAACCCTCTCTCTCCCCTCCCAACTCCCACCTTTCTACCACCCTTCCCAACTCTCTCCCTCCCTCCCAACTCTCTCCCTCCCCTCTAAACTTTCTCCCTCCCAACTTTCTCCCTCCCCTCTGCTCCCAACTCCCAACTCTCTCTCACTCTTCCCAACTCTCTCCCTCGCCTCCCAACTCTCTCCCCTCACAACTCTTTCCCGCCCAACTCTCTCCCTTCCATCCCCCATACCCTGCCCGTCTCCCCCTTGCTCGGGTCCTGACCCCTGACTGTTCAGCGCCTTGGGACGTCCTCCTGACGTGAAAGGCGCTCTATAAATGTCATTTTTGTTGTTGTTGTTGGGTGCTGGTGAGGTTAGAGCCGGGAGGTTAGTGAGGTGTTCGGGGTGAGAGTGAGCGGTGGAGCGCTCTAACACAGAGACCTGGCAATATGGGCCGTGACAGACACCAGAGGCGTTTTTAAGACTTCAAACTACTTGGTGCTATTTTCTTAGGGGGCACCTCAGTGGGACGGTAAGTTTAATAAGTGCGCACGCGCAATTTTATTTTATGCAAAAATTAACCTTCAGCGGGTGCGATGCCTCTTTAGGGCTGGGGAGAGCTTTGGTTTTCGCTAAACCTATATAACAAAAAACAAGAGTACAGCACACTCAAATCCTCCTAATTTGATGATTTTTTGCATTACTTTGGGGGCCTGCAATATGAGGGACCCATTGGTGCGCTGCTCTGATTGCACCGATGTTAAAAACGCCTCTGACTGACACTGACTCACAGATTGACGTCATTGGGAAATTGTCCTTTGAAAGGAAATCTCGCCTCACGGAAGCTGGTTGCTAATGGTAACCGGGCGGTGAATCTACAAAAGGAATAGCCCACGCATAGCCCCCACCCCCACCCCCACCCACTTGTGGGGGGAGGAGGGGAGGGAATGGGGGGGAGGGGAGGGTGGGGGAGAACAAGGCCAGTGGGTGGAGAGGAGAGAGCAAGGAGGGGGCGGGCGGGGGGGGGGGGGGGTGCAAGGATGGGGAGGTGGGAGAGCGAGACTGGTGGGTGAGGAAGGGTGGGGGAGCGCAAGGATGTGGCAGGGGAGGGAAGAGTGGGGGAGAGCGAGGCGTGGATGGGGAGGGGTGGTGGGGGAGAGCAAGGAGGGTGCAGGCGGGGCGGTATGAGGATGGGGAGGATGGGGAGGTGGGAGAGCGACGCTGGTGGATGAGGAAGTGGGGGAGTGAGCATAGCGAGGCTGGGGAGGGGGCTAGCGCGATTGGAGCAGCAGGCGGGAGAGAGCGAGGAGAGGTTGGCTTAGCGAGGCCAGGGAAGGAGGGAGAGTGAGGCCGGTGGGCAGGGGAGGGGTTCTGTGAGGCTGGAGTTTATAGCAATTAAGGAGTGGTGACATGATTAAGGTGTAAATAATAATAATAATAATCCTTGCATTTGATATATGTAGTGCTTTTCACATCTTCTAGACGTCTAAAAGCGCTTCACAGAATATACTGTAAAGTGAATTGACTGAATATTTGTGGGTGAAACGTGGCAGCCAATTGCGCACAGCAGCGTCCCCACAAACAGCCGTGGATTGAAATGACCAATTTTTATTACTGTGTTTTTTTTGGGGAGGATTATTGGATGATACAGTGAGCGGATGGAAAGTGAGACCCTCACACACATACACACATACATACACAGTGAGAGAGAGGTAGAGAGGGAGCGAGGCAGTGGGGATGGCAGGTGGAAGCAGCGTGTGTGTTTGATGAGGATGAGATGACAGTGAACAGCTCCCTGGTCTGAGGCACTTTGAAGTCTATCTTTAATGTTGGTTAAAACGACACCTCACACGTAAGCCCAGCTCAGCTCAACATCTCACACGCTCTCTCTCTCTCACACACACACACACACACACACACACACAACCCAGCTCAGCATCTCACACACACACACACACAGCCTGGCTCAGCATCTCACACACACACACAACCCAGCTCAGCATCTCACACACACACAACCCAGCTCAGCATCTCACACACACACAACCCAGCTCAGCATCTCACACACACACAACCCAGCTCAGCATCTCACACACACACAACCCAGCTCAGCATCTCACACACACACAGACTCATATACACACAAAATACAGCCCGGCTCAATGTCACACATACAGACACACAGCCCGGCTCAGCATCTCTCTCACTTACAAACACACGCAGCCCGGCTGAGCTTCTCATACACACACAGACTCACACACACACACAGCCCATCACACACACAAACGCACATACACACATCCCGTCTCAGCGTCTCTCATATGCGCGTAGCCTCGGCACACGCACAGCCCAGCTCAGCTTCTCACACACATACACAGACAGCCTGACTCACACACACAGCTCGACTCACACACACAGCCCGTCTCTCACTCTCTCTCTCTCTCTCACACACATACCCCGTCTCACTCTCTCTCACACACAGAGCCTGACTCACACACACAAAGCTCTGTCTTTCATACACGCGCACACACAAACACACATACACAGCCTGGCTCAGTGTCTCACACATACACAGACTCACACAGCATCTCAAATACACAGTCTCACATACACACGCACACACATACACCCACACACAGCCATACAGTCTGATACACATATACACACAGCCATACACACATACATACACCTATACACACAGCCATACACAGTATCTCACACATACAGACACAGCCATACACACATACACCGAGCCTCCATGCACACTTACCTGCTAACACATTATATTCGCCTCCGCACCCATTCCCCCCCCACCACCACCCAGCAGTGGGTGGGACTGTGATGAGCTTATGTGTTGGTGTTTGGGAGCTGGGGGCTGGGGCCCTGGGAACAGACTCCATTCACAAACTGAGTGTGAGAGTGAGGCCTCCCGGGGGGAACAGGCAGCCATTGTGTGTGGCCTGGCTCTCACACACACACGGCAGGCCTCAGTGCCAGCACAGGCCAGGCTGCTCGCCAAACAGCAGGTCCCATACTGGCGAGAGCTGACACCACATATACACTCCATTGTGTCCCCACAGCCCCCAGCAAGGGAAGCTTCTGTGGCTCAGTGGTTAGAGCACTCACTCACCTTATAAGCGTGAGAAACTGTGTTCGAATCCAGACAGGTCAGGGCCAAACCTTGGGCAAGTTTCCTTCCTCCACACACACCTAACAATAATCCGTCAAAAAGAACACACTAATAAAAATTGGTCATTTCAGTCCACGGCTGTTTGTGGGGACGCTGCTGTGCGCAATTGGCTGCCGCGTTTCGTCCACTAATGTACAGTCAATTCACTTTACAGTGTATTCTGTGAAGCGCTTTGAGACGTCGATAAGATGTGAAAAGCGCAATATCAAATGCAAGGGTTATTATTATTATTAAGGCCACCCCAGCTAATAGAGTCCGGGGTTTCCAGGGTTCAGGCTCTCATTTGGGACATTCATCACAGGGGCAGTGAACCTCTCTACTCTAACCCCATTCTCTACTCTCCCTCCCTTTCCACATTGTTTCCTTACTCCACACACACACACACGCACACGCACGCCAGATAATGATCCCTCAAAAAAACAATTATAAATTGGTTACTTCAACCCACGGCTATTTGTGGGGACGCTGCTGTGCACAATTGGCTGCCGCGTTTCACCCACAAATATACAATCAATTCACTTTACAGTATATTCTGTGAAGCGCTTTGAGACTAGAAGACATGAAAAGCACTACAATATATCAAATGCAAAGATTATTATTATTATTATTATTATTATTATTATCCTGTCTGTGCTGGTGCTTACTCCCCCACTGGAGCTCTCTACTCTAATCCCATTCCCTGCTCTTTCTCTCTCTCTCTCTCTCTCTCTCCCCCCATCGTGTCTATGCTGGTGCTCGCTCCCCCACTGGGTTGACTGGGTCTTGCCTGGGTTAGACTGAGCTGGTGTTACTGTGGAGTCCAGGTTAGGGGGTGAGGTGACAGGGGGCTGGGAGTGGTGGTGGAGGAGGGGTGGGTTTGTGGGGAGGCAGAGCTGCTCCTAGGGACAGTTTAGCTGGAATGTTTGTGTTGGCAGCTCTCATCCCTCTCCCCCAGGGATGCTGTTAATCTTTAACATCTGATTGTCATCTGGTGAGGAAGGGCTGCCTGAAATATAATAATAATAATAATAATAATAATAATAATCCTTGCATCTGATATAGTGGTTTTCACATCTTATTGACGCCTCAAAGCACTTCACAGAATATGAGGGAGGAGCGAGGGAGGTGAGGGGGTCCTGTAATAATACAGTATATAGTATAATAATCCTTGTATTTGATGTAGCGCTTTTCATGTCTTCTAGACGTCTCAAAGTGCTTCACAGAATATACTGTAAAGTGAATTGACTGTATGTTTATGGATGAAACACGGCAGCCAATTGCGCACAGCAGCGTCTCCACAAACAGTCGTGGGTTGAAATGATCCATTTTTGGGGGGATGGATTATTATTACGTGTGTGTGTCTGTGTATGTGTGGAGCAAGGAAATTTGCCCGAGGTTTCACCCTGACCTGTCCGGATTCAAACACAGGTCTCACGCTGGTAAGGCGAGCGCTCTAACCACTGAGCTACAGGAGGGAGACTGGTCAACTGGTTATCGCATCTGGTCACCACCAGAGGGCAAGGCATTGTCCATTAACCCTGCTCGTTGCTGTCCCCCACGCTCACAGAAAGAGGGAGTGTGAGTTAAAGAGATTGAGAGAGAGGGGAGTGTGAGAGAGAATAGATATAGAGCTTTACATGTCTTCTAGACGTCTCAAAGCGCTTCACAGAATATACTGTAAAGTGAATTGACTGTATATTTGTGGGCGAAACGCGGCAGCCAATTGTGCACAGCAGCGTCCCCACAAACAGTCGTGGGTTGAAATGACCAATTTATTATTGGGTTTTTCCCAAAACTATTATTATCCCAGGATAAGCGATCCACCAATTGACTAACAACTAGGATGGTGAACAGAGTTGTGTGGAGTAACAACAACAAAATTACATTTATATGGTGCCTTTCACACCGGGAGGAGTCCTAAGGCGCTGGAGTAAGGAAATCTGACCAACTTTTCATCCTGCCGGGAATCAAATCCAGGTCTCTTGCTTGGCGCTCCTGTAGCTCAGTGGTTAGAGCACTCGCCTTACAAATGTGAGACCTGTGTTTGAATCCAGAGAGATCAGGGCGAAACTTTGGGCAAGTTTCCTTACCCACACGCCTAATAATAACACCTAAAAACAATTGGTCATTTCACTCGACGTTTGTTTGCGGGGACGCTGCCGTGCGCAATTGGCTGCCGCGTTTCAACCACAAATATACAGTCAATTCACTTTACTGTACATCCCGTAAAGCGCTTTGAGACGTCGATAAGATGTGAAAAGCGCTAAATCAAAATGCAAAGATTATTATTATTATTATAATTGCGAGGCAATTGCTCTAACCACTGAGCTACTGGACTCCCCAATAGAGAGGCAATGTGAGAAGGAGAGCAATAGAAAAGGGAAGCGCGAGAGAGATTGAGAGAAACAGTCTGAGAGATGGAGTGAGACAACAGCAACAACAAAATGACATTTGTATAGCACTTTCTGCATACATAGGACGTCCCAAGGCCCTGGACAATCAGTATTCGAGACGGAGAGAGGGAGTATGAAAGCCAGAGGGAGCCAAGGTTTCACCCTGACCTGCCTGGATTCAAAACGCGCGTCTCATGCTTGTAAGGCGAGTGCTCTAACCACTGAGCTGCAGCAGCTCCGCATCTCCCTGTTCAGGTGAAGACAGGAACCGGGTCTGATCTGAGACTGGGAGTTTCTGACTGTGTTCTGGAGCTCACAATCTCACACAAATAGTTGTATAAAGTTTCAGTGAGCGTTATCCGGCCTCTCAGTTACACCCTGACTCTCTGCAGAGCAAATGTGCATACATTAGCATCCTTTCAGCAACTCCCATCAATATTACACCAGCTCAGTCTCATTCACACACAGTCTCACAGTTTCACTCAGTCAGTCTCACTCGAACACAGTCTCATTCTGTCAGTCTCACTCGCAGTTTCACTCTCTTACAGTTTCACTCTCACACAGTCTCACTCAGTCAGTCTCACTCTCACAGTCTCACTCTAACACATTCTCACAATCAGTCTCACTCTGTCAGTCTCTCTCCCAGTCTCGCTCCCTCCCTGTGCTGTTATGATGCTGAAACTAATATGTAAATTGTTGACAAAATTGACATTTCACCTTGTGGTTTCCCATCAGGTGCAATTCAAACACTGACCTCACCCAGATCAGCAATAGCACTCGATATACACACACAGTAAAGCTCCCTCTATACTGTGCATCCGTCCATACTCCCAGGTCAGGGTTAGGGATACAGTAAAGCTCCCTCTACACTGTGCGTCGATCCACACTCCCAGGTCAGGGTTAGAGACAGTTGGTTGACCTGTGACTGGTTGGCTGCTGGCCCACTCTATTCCCTGTCACTATCTCTGCTGTAAGCTTCTTACATCGCACCTGAGCAAATGGTTTATGAACTCTATGTGTAGATGGGATTAGTGTTCCTAATGACAGTGGTAATCAGCCAATTATCACTTGGGGAGAGAGAGGAAAGAGAGAGACAGAGCGAGAGAGAGGAAAGGGAGAGCCAGAGAGAGCGAGAGGAAAGGGAGAGACAGAGAGAGCGAGAGGAAAGGGAGAGACAGAGAGAGAGAGATAGAGAGAGGAAAAGGAGAGACAGAGAGAGGGAGAGAGGAAAAGGAGAGACAGAGAGAGAAGAAACTCTGCCGCCCGCATACTCACCCGCTCTAAGCTTCGCTCCCCCATTACCCCAGTCCTTGCCAAACTTCACTGGCTTCCCATCCCAGAGAGGATCGACTTCAAGATCCTCACCCTTGTTTTCAAATCTCTCCACTCCTCTGCAAACCCCTATCTCTCTGATCTCCTCTCCCCCCAACCCAGCACCCGCTGCCTTCGCTCCTCTGGGTCTGGCCTCCTCCATGTCCCCCGAGTCCTCCGCTCCACCCTCGGCGGCCGTGCCTTTAGCCACTACGCCCCGAGGCTCTGGAACTCCCTTCCTCACTTGCTTCACCTCGCCCCCTCTCTTCCCAGTTTCAGGTCCCAGTTGAAGACCTTTCTCTTCGACCGAGCTTTTTGGTCACCTTTCTACCCCTGCCCCTGGCTCAGTCCCGGGATCTGCTACTGTGAAGCGCTCTGAAACACCGTCCGGCGTGGAGGGCGCTATATAAATTGAAGTTGTTGTTGTTGTTGAAAAGGAGAGAGAGAGAGGAAAGGGAGAGACAGAGAGAGAGGAAAGAGACACAGAGGTGGGTGGGGGGCAGAGGTAAGTGAAGGTGCATTTATCAAGAGGATGAATAATTCTCTGGTCACTGTTTGCCTCTGGCCAGTACCCCTGTTTGTGCCCCTGCTGAGAATAATAATAAAAATAATAATCCTTGCATTTGATATGACGCTTTTCATGTCTTCTAGACTGTGTCTCAAAGCGCTTCACAGAATATACTATAAAGTGAATTGACTGTATATTTGTGGGCGATAATAACAACAACACTAATAAGCCTTGCATTTGATATAGCGCCTTATATAGTGTCTTTGAGGTGCTTGTAATGTGGATTAACTTTATCTTGTGGGCACAATGTATTTTGCTTGTCAGGCAGACAGGTTACACTCTGTTGTTTCCCTGGTGAATATTTAGCTAGTGACGTGTGGCGATCAATGCCAGTCAGGGGGTGAGGGGGAGCGAGAGGGGGAAGCGGCGTGGGGGCGGGTCGGGGGGGGTCTGGGGGGCGTGCTGGACTCTCTCACCCACCCAACCCCCTCCACCCCTCCCCCCACCCCCCCCCCCCCCGACCCCCCCCCCCCCCCCACCGACCCCAATGGCTCTGTGTGGCTGAATCTCACCCATATTTACACAGAGCCAAGGTCACCCCGCTCCCTGGGAGGCCATGTGTGGTGAATACACATCACACTCAGTTAGCTCAGTGGTTAGAATGCTCGCCTCGCAACAACAACAACGACAACAACAAAATCACATTGATAGAACGCCTCTCATGTTGGGAGGACTCCCAAAGCGCTGCACAGTCAGGTCGGGACCCGAGGAGGGGAGGGAAGGGTCGGGGTAGGGGCAGGGGGACGGAGAGTAGGAGAGGGGGGAGAGTTAGGAGGGTAGCAGATGCACAGTCAAAGAGGAAGGTCTTGAGACCGGCCTTGAAGGAGGAAAGGGAGGAAGGAAGGCAGAGGGATTGTGGGATGGAGTTCCGCAGTGTGGGGGCAGAGAGGCTGAAAGCCCGGCCACCGATGGTTGGACAGTTTGGGCGGGGAACATCGAGCAGGCCAGAGCCTGCGGAGCGGAGGGGATGGGCAGGCTGAGAGGGAGACAGTAGGTTGGAGAGCTGGGGGGGGGGGGGGGGGGGGAAAGGCCGTGAATGGCCTTGAAGGTGAGGACGAGGATCTTGAATTCGATCCTCTGGGGGATGGGGAGTCGGTGGAGACGGGAGAGAGTGGGAGTGATGTGGTCGCAGAGCCTGGTGAGGGAGAGTACACGAACGAGTGAGCGAATCTGGGTTATATTCCCAACCGGGGTGACATGTTGGGCATGTTTCCTTCCTCCACACGCCTGTTTACTCAGCAGTCAGTCAGTAGGAGCCCAGGTAATTATCCTTCCCCCAAAAAACAATAATTTGGGTCATTTAACCCACGACTGTTTTTGGGCGGGACGCTGCTGTGCGCGTTTTGCCCACAAATGTATGCAGTCAATTCACTTTTACTGAATATTCTGTGAAGCGCTTTGAGACACGGTCTAGAAGACATGAAAAGCACCATATCAAATGCAAGAATTATTATTATTATTATTAATACAGGTTGTACAATGTGGTGTGGAGCCACTTTGTGTCTGAGGTGTGTGTGTGTGTGCGCGTGTGTGTGTGTGTGTGAGAGGTGGGAGAGCTCGCAGTGTCCCCAAGTCTTGGCTCTTGTTAGCGGGCACTTAATACTCGCTGGTGGAGCTCCTGTGGCTCAGAGGTTAGAGCACTCGCCTTACAAGAATGAGACTTGTGTTCGAATCCAGGCAGGTCAGGGTGAAACCTCGGGCAAGTTTCCTTACTCCACACACACACACACACACGCCTAATAATAATCCCATAGATGTGAAAAGCGCTACATCAAATGCAAGGATTATTATTATTATTTAGTAACAAGGAGCTATTCAGAGAGAGTGAGGCGAGCTCCATTCCAACAAATATCTCTGGAATTTCCATCTGTAGCTGGGATGCATGAAATTCACAGTTTGGATAAACTTTAAGAAAAGTGATTAGTTTCCAATTGGTGGTTTGCAAACCTTACTCTAACCGCCCAAATTCCTTGAAAATCGGTCGTTTCAATCCACGACTGTTTGTGGGGACGCTGCTGTGCGCAATTGCCTGCCGCGTTTCGCCCACAAAAAAAACAGTAAATCCGCTTTACAGCATGTACTATGAAGCGCTTTGAGACACTATATCAAATGCAAGGATTATTATTTTTATTATTATTTATTATATTATTATTATTTGATACTCTCTCTCCCCATAGTGACTGTGCTGGTGCTCGTTCCCCCACTGGAGCTCTCTACTCTAACCCCATTCCCCACTTTTTTCGTCCGATAACTGACTTGCTCACTCTTGTCTCTGTCATACACACATACCCTGTTCCCGTCTCTGACACACATTCTTTTGATGCATTTTACTACTGCTCTGTTTGTACCCTGACACAAACACACACATTCTCTCACACATATTCTCTGTATTTTACACACCGATCACACACACACACACACACACACACAATCTTGCACATACAGGTGGAGTCCTGTAGCTCAGTGGTTAGAGTGCTCACCTCTCAAGTGAGAGGACCTGGGTTCGCTTCCCGTATGGGATGAAACATTGGGCAAGTTTCCTTACCCCCACACACCTCTGTGTACCCAGCAGGAAGAGAAACCCTGTTGTTAGTCGATTGGCGGATCACTCAGGTATCTTTTGTGAAGTCTATTGCGGAGATCCTGTAACTCAGTGGTTGGAACACTTGCCTTACAAGCGTGAGACCTGAGTTCGAATCCAGGGAGGTCAGGGCAAAACCTTGGGCAAGTTTCCTTACTCCACACACACACACGCCTAATAATCCTAAAAAAAAAGCAATAATAAATTGGTCACTTCAACCCACGACTGTTTGTGGGGACGCTGCTGTGCGCAATTGGCTGCTGCGTTTCGCCCACAAATATACAGTCAATTCACTTTACAGTATATTCTGTGAAGCGCTTTGAGACACAGCCTAGAAGATGTGATAAGGCGCTGTATTGAATGCAAGGATTATTATTACACACACACACACACACACACACTGTCTCTCACACTGAATGCCTACTGCCTGCTTGTACTCTTTCTCCCCCCACACACACTCACACACACTCCCTGTGAGAGCCAGACAGTATATGTTCCTGATGAGCAGTGATGGCTTTCTGCAGTGCAGCAGGTGAATGAATGAGCAGGAAACCTGAGGCCAGTCAGCACAGCCAGTGACTGTATTATTGAGGAGCTGGGCAGCGTTAGCTCAGTGTGTGTGTGTGTGTGTGAGAGAGAGAGGGAGAGAGACAGCTCTCTTTACCGTGTGTATGTGAGATCCACTTCGGTGTGTGTGTGTGAGAGGGAGAGAGATCTATACATTGTGAGTGTGTGTGTGAGTGCTCTACCGTATGTGAGAGGGGGAGATCTCTATCGTGTGTTGTGTGTGGGAGAGACAGCTGTGTGTTTGCATGCTGGACTCTGTATGAGGGAGAGTAGAGGATGTATATATACACACAAATGCTGGACTGTCTTTGTGTCTGTGATGGATCTAACTCGGTATGTGTGAGGGTGGGTGCTCTACACTGAGTGTGAGAGAGGGAGGGGAGCTGTGGAGTGAGTGAGTGAGTGAGTGAGTGAGTGAGTGAGTGAGTGAGTGAGTGAGTGAGATCTACTCTGCTGAGTGTGTGTGTGACAGAGAGAGAGCTCTACACTGTGTGTGTGTGACACAGATCTCTGCACTGTGTGTGTGTGTGTGAGAGAGAGAGAGGGAGGGAGGGAGAGATCTCTACACTGTGTGTGTATGTGTGTATGATAGAGGCAGAGAGCTCAACACTGTGAGTGTGTGTGAGAGAGAGAGAGACAGGGAGGGAGAGATCTCTACACTGTGTGAGAGAGGCAGAGAGCTCTACACTGTGTGAGAGAGAGAGAGAGAGGGAGGGAGAGATCTCTACACTGTGTGTGAGAGAGGCAGAGAGCTCAACACTGTGTGTGTATGTGTGTGAGAGAGAGAGAGAGGGAGGGAGAGATCTCTACACTGTGTGTGTGTGTGTGTGAGAGAGAGAGAGAGAGGGAGGCAGAGAGCTCTACACTGTGTGTGTGAGAGAGAGAGAGGGAGGCAGAGAGCTCTACACTGTGTGTGAGAGAGAGAGGGAGGGAGAGATCTCTACACTGTGTGTGTGTGAGAGAGAGAGGGAGGGAGAGATCTACACTGTGTGTGTGAGAGAGAGAGAGGGAGGGAGAGATCTACACTGTGTGTGAGTGTGTGAGAGAGAGAGAGATCTCTACACTGTGTGTGTGAGAGAGAGGGAGAGGGAGGGAGAGATCTCTACACTGTGTGTGAGAGAGAGGGAGAGGGAGGGAGAGAGCTCTACACTGTGTGTGTGTGAGAGAGGGAGAGAGGGAGGGAGAGAGCTCTACACTGTGTGTGTGAGAGAGAGGGAGAGGGAGGGAGAGAGCTCTACATTGTGTGTGTGTGAGAGAGGGAGAGAGGGAGGGAGAGAGCTCTACACTGTGTGTGTGAGAGAGAGGGAGGGAGAGATCTCTACACTGTGTGTGTGTGTGTGAGAGAGAGAGATCTCTACACTCTGTGTGTGTGTGAGAGAGAGAGAGAGATCTCTACACTCTGTGTGTGTGTGAGAGAGAGAGAGAGATCTCTACACTGTGTGTGTGTGTGTGTGAGAGAGAGAGAGAGGGCTCTACACTGTGAGAGAGAGAGAGGGAGGGAGGGAGGGAGTAAGCTCAACACTGTGTGTGTGTGTATGTGAGAGAGAGAGGGAGGGAGAGATCTCTACACTGTGTGTGTGTGTGAGAGAGAGAGAGAGAGGGAGGGAGAGATCTCTACACTGTGTGTGTGTGTGAGAGAGAGAGAGAGAGGGAGGGAGAGATCTCTACACTGTGTGTGTGTGTGTGAGAGAGAGAGAGGGAGGGAGAGATCTCTACACTGTGTGTGTGTGTATGTGAGAGAGAGAGGGAGGGAGAGATCTCTACACTGTGTGTGTGTGTATGTGAGAGAGAGAGGGAGGGAGAGATCTCTACACTGTGTGTGTGTGTGTGAGAGAGAGAGAGGGAGGGAGAGATCTCTACACTGTGTGTGTGTGTGTGAGAGAGAGAGAGGGAGGGAGAGATCTCTACACTGTGTGTGTGTGTGTGAGAGAGAGAGGGAGGGAGAGATCTCTACACTGTGTGTGTGTGTGTGTGAGAGAGGGAGGGAGGGATCGGGAGGGAGTGAGTGAGCTCTACAGCTCTACACCGTGTGATGTGAGAGGGAGGGAGTGATCTCTGGACAGTGAGGGACAGACAGACAGAGAGAGAGAGAGAGAGACAGCCGCCTTGGCTGGCTGTGTGTCCACATGCTGCACTGTCTTGTGTTATGTGTGTGTGTGTGTGTCCCCAGTGACTGTGCTGTGAGCCAGGCTGGGGCTGGCTGGCGAGTGTATGGAGCATGCCTGTGAGTGCGAGCGGCGGCTGGCGCTGCAGTGTCGGCGGCGGGGAGAGCTGGGAGAGCAGCCGGGATCACAGTGTCGGCGGCGGCGGCGGCAGCAGCAGCGGCGGCAGCGGCAGCGGACACATGGACAACCCGGCCCCCAGCACCATCGTCATCCGTGTGGGCATCCCTGATCTCCAGCAGACGGTCAGTCACTCACTCGCTCGCTCGCTGTCGCTGTCACTGACACACTCACTGTCACACTCACTGACTCACAATCACTGGCACACACTCACTGACTCACAATCACTGTCACACTCACTGACTCACACTCACTGACTCACACTCACTGACTCACAATCACTGGCACACAATCACTGGCACACAATCACTGACACACCCACACTCACTGTCACTGTCACTGACTCACACTCACTGACTCACAATCACTGGCACACAATCACTGGCACACAATCACTGACACACCCACACTCACTGTCACTGTCACTGACTCACACTCACTGACTCACAATCACTGGCACACTCACTGACACACCCACACTCACTGTCACTCACTGTCACTCACTGTCACTGACACACTCACTGACTCACAATCACTGTCTCACAATCACTGGCACACTCACTGTCACGCTCACTCACTCACTGTCACTGTCACTGACACACTCACTGACTCACACTCACTGTCACTGTCACTGACACACTCACTGACTCACACTCACTGTCACTGTCACTGACACACTCACTGACACACTCACTGTCACTGTCACTGTCACTGACACACTCACTGACTCACCCACTCTCACTGTCACCCACTCTCACTGTCACACACTCTCACTGTCACTCACTCACTGTCACTCTCACTGACACACTCACTGTCACACACTCTCACGCTCACTGTCACACACACTCACTGTCACTCTCACACTCACCCTCACTGTCACTCTCACTGTCACACTCACCCTCACTGTCACACACACTCAGTGTCACACACTCACTGTCACACACTCTCACACACTGTCACACACTCTCACACTCACTGTCACACACTCTCACTGTCACACACTCTCACTGTCACACACTCTCACACTCACTGTCACACTCTCACTGTCACACACTCTCACTGTCACACACTCTCACACTCACTGTCACACTCTCACTGTCACACACTCTCACTCACACTCACTGTCACACTCACTGTCACACACTCTCACTGTCACTCTCACTATGACACGGGCTCAGCTCAGCCAGGCATTTGGTGCAGAGAGAGCAGGCACCCCTCCTATTGTCACTCCTGCCTCCCTGCCTGTCACCCTCTCACTAGCCCCTACCTCCCTCTCCCTCCCTCCCTCCTCGCCTGTTGCCTTCCCTCCCTGTCACCCTCTCTCTCTCCCTCCCTGCTGTCACCCTCTCACTAGTCCCTCCCTCCCTCCTCGCCTGTTGCCTTCCCTTGTTCCCTCCCTGTCACCCACCCCTGCCTCTCTCTCTCTCTCTGTCATCCCCTCACTAGCCCCTGCCCCCCTCCCTCCCTCCCCACTGTCACCCTCTAACCCTGCCCCCCTCTCCCTCCCCACTGTCACCCTCTAACCCTGCCCCCCTCTCCCTCCCCACTGTCACCCTCTAACCCTGCCCCCCCTCTCCCTCCCCACTGTCACCCTCTAACCCTGCCCCCCTCTCCCTCCCCACTGTCACCCTCTAACCCTGCCCCCCCTCTCCCTCCCCACTGTCACCCTCTAACCCTGCCTCCCTCTCCCTCCCCACTGTCACCCTCTAACCCTGCCCCCCTCTCCCTCCCCACTGTCACCCTCTAACCCTGCCCCCCCTCTCCCTCCCCACTGTCACCCTCTAACCCTGCCTCCCTCTCCCTCCCCGCTGTCACCCTCCAACTAGCCCCTGCCTCCCTCTCCCTCCTCGCCTGTTGCCTTCTCTCCCTGCCTGTTGCCTTCTCTCCCTGCCTGTTGCCCTCTCTCCCTCTCTGCTTGTTGCTAGTATGGGTGTGTGTGTGATGGCTGGGGAAACCCTCTATCCCCCCCCCCCCCCCCCCCCCACACACACACACACACACACTGACAGAGGTGTGAATGTTCCTGGTGTCTGTCTGTCTGTGTCTGTTGCAGAATATTAATGTGTGAATAATAATGGACCCAAAGCCACTGTCCTTTCGATCAGCCCAGGGAGGGCGGGGGGGAGAGAGAGAGGAGGGAGAGAGACGGGATGGAGAGGGAGATAGAGGGAAGGACTGGAGAGGGAAGGGCTGAGGGAGAGGGCGAGAGAGGGAGGGGCTGAGACAAGGAGTGGGAGGGAGGGGTGAGGGGTTGGAGAGGGGGGAAGGGGGAGAGGTAGGGAGGGGGAGAGAGGGAGGGGCTGAGAGAGGGAGGGGGAGAGAGGGAGGGGCTGAGAGAGGGAGGGGGAGGAAGGGGCTGAGAGAGGGATAATGAGGAAAGGGTTGAGAGAGGGAGGGGGTGGAGAGGGAGTGAGAGGGGCTGAGAAAGGGAGAGGAGGAGAGGGAGAGGCTGAGAGAGGGAGGGGAGAGAGGGGGGGGGGGGCTAGCGAGGTAGAGGCTTAGAGAGGGAGGGGCTGGAGAGGGAAAGATTGAGGGAGGGACTGGGAGAGGGAGGGAGGGAGGGATGGAGGGGCTGAGAGTGGGAGGAGAAAAGAGGGAGGGGGAGAGGCTGGGTTGGGGCTGAGAGTGGGAGGGGCTGAGTGATGTAGGGGCTGAGAGTGAAGGCTGGGGAGGTCTGGAGAGGGAGGGGGGGGCTGAGGGTGTGGGGGGGTGGGGCTGAGGTTGGGGAGGGGCTGGGGTGGGGGAGGGGCTGAGGTTGGGGGCGGGGCTGAGGTTGGGGGAGGGGCTGAGGTTGGGGTGGGGCTGAGGTTGGGGGTGGGGCTGAGGTTGGGGGCGGGGCTGAGGTTGGGGGAGGGGCTGAGGTTGGGGGCGGGGCTGAGGCTGGGGGAGGGGCTGTGGTTGGGGTGGGGCTGAGGTTGGGGGTGGGGCTGAGGTTGGGGGTGGGGCTGAGGTTGGGGGAGGGGCTGAGGTTGGGGGCGGGGCTGAGGCTGGGGGAGGGGCTGTGGTTGGGGTGGGGCTGAGGTTGGTGTGGGGCTGAGGTTGGGGGAGGGGCTGAGGCTGGGGGCGGGGCTGAGGTTGGGGGAGGGGCTGAGGTTGGGGGCGGGGCTGAGGCTGGGGGAGGGGCTGTGGTTGGGGTGGGGCTGAGGTTGGGGGCGGGGCTGAGGCTGGGGGAGGGGCTGTGGTTGGGGTGGGGCTGAGGTTGGGGGCGGGGCTGAGGTTGGGGGCGGGGCTGAGGCTGGGGTGGGGGAGGGGCTGTGAGCCAGTCCATGTCAGTGTGAGTTGTCAGTGACTGGAAGGTGTTCACTGGTGTTGGGGTTAATGGGAGCGGCCTCGTGCCCCCACCCCCGGGTCACAGTCCAGTCTGACCCTGGACGTGTTGTTACATGTGCCATGTTCATTACGTGTCCTGTGTTCTGGGCGTGTCATGATGAGTGTCATATTCTGGGTGCATCAGTGTGTGTCACGTGGTATTACATGTTCCGTGTTCTGGGCGTGTTATTGTGTGTACCGTGTTCTGGGCGTGTGTGAAGCACTCCGTTTTGCTGGAAAATCTTTTGAAGTTGACAGAGGATTGTCAGATTGCTAACTGAGGTCTTTATCCCATCCCGGTTAACCCTGTACTACACCATGTGTAAACTGTGGGTATAACACACTCTCTATACACTGGGTAAACGCACGCCTGTTGTGCACTGAACCAAAGTCCCACAGCAGCCATGATGTTTAATGATCGCCTGAACAGGGCACAGGTGAGAGCTGGTTTAATGCAGGTGACGTTTCGTTTCTGAAAAAAGCAGTCTCCCACCAGTGCTGTGAGCTTGGAGTCTACGGCGTGGGTGGTGGGGGGGAGGCCTCGAAACCCACAATCTCCTGACTCCGAGGGGAGAGAGAGAGAGTGGCTGAGCCGAGCTGTGGATCATTGGGATGTTTTGTGGTTCTGGCCGAGATACGCGGGGTCCTGCATCTGCTCGATTGGGAGTAATGCCAATTGTTACTCGCGTGTTTATATTTGGAGTCCTGTAGTGCAGTGATTAGAGCCCTCACCCTTGCCTTGCAAGCCAGAGGATTTGGGTTCGCTTCCCAGGTTGGGGTGATACCTTAGGCAAGTTTTCTTACTCCACACCCCAGATAATAATCCCTCAAGGACAAAAAACAATAATGAAATTGGTTACTTCAACCCACGGCTGTTTGTGGGATGCTGCAATACGCATTGGCTGCTGTGTTTCAACCACAAAATGTAGTCAAACCACATTTCAGTATATTCTGTGAAGCGCTTTGAAACGTCTCGAAGACGTGATATCAAATGCAGGGATTATTATAGAGTGAAAAGAGTCGCCGAGAGTGGGTGAGTGAAAGAGAGAGTGATGCGGTGGGAGTGCAGGTTTGGGTGTGAGAGGCTGGTGACTTTGCTTCATTGCTCACTGGAATTTAATGTGGGGAAGTGGGAAATTATTCACCTAGGTAGCAAAAATAAAAAAGTAAATTATTTTCTGGACGGGGAGAGGTTAGATAGTGTTAGTGTACAAAGGGATTTGGGTGTCCTTGTACACCAGTCTCAAAAAGTTAGTTTGCAGGTGCAGCAAGCAACTAAGAAGGCAAACTGCATGTTAGCGTTCATTGCAAAAGGTTTAGAGTACAAGAGTAGGGAAGTCTTGCTGCAACTGTATAGGGACTGGGTGAGACCGCACCTAGAGTATTGTGCACAGTTTTGGTCTCCTTATTTAATAAAGGACATACTTGCCTTAGAGGGGGTGCAGCGTAGATTCACTAGGTTAGTTCCTGGGATGAGGGATAGGTTGAATAAACTAGGGCTGTACTCTCTAGAGTACAGAAGAATTAAGGGAGATCTTATTGAAACATATAAGATTCTTATAGGGCTAGATAAAGTAGACACTGAGGGACTGTTTCCTCTGGTAGGAGAATCTGTAACCAGGGGTCATAATCTTAAAATTAAGGGTCAGCCTTTTAGAACAGAGTTGAGGAAACATTTCTTCACTCAGAGGGTAGTGAATTTTGTGGAATTCAGTACCCCAGAAGGCTGTAGATACTCAGTCCTTGAACATTTTCAAGGCTGAGACTGATAGATTTTTTAAAAACAATTGAGGGATTAGGAGATATGGGGATAGGGCAGGTAATTAGAATTAGGTCAGAAGATCAGCCATGATCTTATCAAATGGGGGGGCAGGCTTGAGGGGCCGAATGGCTCCTAATTCTTACGTTCTTCTGTATGTTCTCACACAACGCAGGGCTGGAGCTGAATAATGCAGCACTCGGCCAATTAGTGAGCTGTGTGCGAGAGAATGTGTCAGAGCTGTGTGCGTGTGTCAAGAGTTCAGTGTGAGAGTGTCAGAGCTGTGTGTGTGAGCGTGTCAGAGTGGAGTATGTGAGAGTCTGGACGCACAGTGTAGATGGAGCTTTACTGTGTCTCTAACCCAGACTGGGAGTGTGGACGTACAGTGTAGAGGGAGCTTCACTGTGTCTCTAACTCTAACCTGGGAGTGTGGACGCACAGTATAGAGGCAGCTTTAATGTGTCTGTAACCCTGACCTGGGAGTGTGGACGGATGCACAGGGTAAAGGGAGCTTTACTGTATCTCTAACCCTGACCTGGGAATGTGGACGCACAGTGTAGAGGGAGCATTACTGTGTCTATAATCCTGACCGGGGAGTGTGGATGTACAGTGTAGAGGCAGCTTACTGTGTCTCTGACCCTGACTTTGGAGTGTGGACGCCCAGTGTAGAGGGAGTGTGAAAAGACATCTCTTTAATTGGAACCAGTGGACCGTGGAAAGGGTTTACAAAAAATTCTCCTTCGGAATAAAATATCAGTTTGGTAATTGTAAATTTGGAGAATAGAATAAAGAGCTGGAGACAAGCGATGGGGGCTGGAGGGGGAGGTAGGTTGGGGTGGGAGGCTGGGGGAGAAGGAGGGAGGGGGGAACAGGCGAGGGCGGAGTTGGGGAGTGGATTACAGGCTGGGGTGCAGAGTGAGGTTTTCTGCGGAATCCGTTCAGTCTATTCAGTGAGATTAGGGTGTGAACATGATCAGAAAATCAATGCACGAGTCCGTTCTCAACACGCCCCACAGTGCACATACGCACATACACGCATTTGCATTCACATGCAATATCTTGCCCATCTTGTGTGCGCTGCTGGCGCGTGTGTTCCTGATTGACTGGTGTAACGAGAGCACGACTGTGTTGCCACATTGGCATATCAAACGGGAGGAAGCGACAGAGAAGAGTCCATCAGCTCTCACCCCGACTCCCCCCCTCTCTTTCCCTCCCCTCCCAACTCGCTCATTTGTGGGTTTGAGCCCTTTGTCAGTAACTGAGCTCACTCACAGTCCAGGCTACCACTCCAGCACAGTGCTGCTGGGAGCGCTGCAGTGTCAGAGGCACCGTCCTTCGGAGAAGAAGTTAACGCGCCCATCTGCTCCCTATTCAGGTGGTTAAAGATCCCACAGCGCTGTTGGGGAAAGGGAAAACAGTTTCTCTCTCCCTCCTGGTGTCCTAGTTTACAATCCCCCCAGACAACATCACTATATAAATCAAAGTTGTTGTTGTTGTATCACTCACTGACTTCGTGACCGGAGCTGGGGACAGGGTGGAGAGGATTAGGAGCTGCCGATGGGACCATCGAAGAGGAAAGTCTTGAGGCGAGACTTGAACGAGGCCAGAGAGGGGGGCGAGGGGGAGGGACTGTGGGATGGGGTTCCAGAGGTTGGAGGCAGAGTTGCTAGAGGCTCGCCCGCCAATGGTGGGGCAGGTGGGTCGGGGGACGTGGAGTAGGGCAGAGCCTGCTGAGTGGCGAGGGCAGGCAGGTTGGTAAGGGTTTAGAAGATCACTGATGTAGGGTGGGACGAGGTCATGGAGGACTTTGAATATGAGGACCAGAATCTTGAATTGGATCCTCTGGATGATGGGGAACCAATGGAGTCAGGCGAGGATGGGGGAGATGGGGTCACGGAGTTTGGAACGGTAGAGGACCCAGGCCGCAGAGTTCTGGATCATCATCAGCCTGCGGAGGGAGGAACTGGGAATTGAGGCTGAGCTGGGATTACCAGATTTTTACTGGGTGTTTACTGGGTGTTTTCAGTGGTGTTCATTGGACGGCACATTGGATGACTGTTGGGTGATTACAGGATGATTGTCAGACCTCCTATCCCTCTGGCCTTCCACCAGAAGCAATCCTGAAACGGCCATCCAACTGCTCCATTATCACCCTTTCTCCACCTTCAACTCCCTCCTTCATCCCCCCTGAAATCTAGGACTGTCTCAAATACCTAGCCATTTCCACTCTCTGAAATCCCAAACAACAAAAATTACACTTATAGAGCGCTTTTCACGTCAGGAGGACGTCCCAGGGCGCTAAACAGTCAGGACAGGACCCGAGTAAGGGATAGGGCAGGGGGAGGGACAGAAGAGAGTTGGGAGGGGAGGGAGAGAGTTGAGAGGGGAGAGAGAGGATTAGGAGGGGAGAGAGAAAGTTGGGAGGGCAGCAGAAGGCATGGTCGCAGAGGAGGGTCTTGAGGCCGGCCTTGAAGGAGGAGAGGAGGGAGCGAGGTGAAGGGACTGTGAGATGGAGTTCCAGAGTGTGGGGGCAGAGAGGCTGCTTGAATGTAGGTGGCAGAAAAACAGTCTCACGGTTCACCACCAACTGTGGCTTGAGCATTTTCATAGCTACCGCCATTCCTTGTCCCAAGCAAAAATGGCGCACTACACTAACGTCAATTTGGAGGTCAAAAATAACTCCCAAGATCCTATTCTCCATCACCCGCCACCTCCTCCGTCCACCCCCTCAAGCCCGTCAGTTATCTCATCCAACGCCAATCGCGAAGACACATGGACTACCTTACCTCCAAAATTGACAACATCTGCCTGGCAGTCGCATTGGTCTGCCCCACCACCTCCATCCCGTCTCCCTCTTCCACCCACCCTGCCCTCAGCTCAAAGCATGGCCCCCATCCTATACTCTTTCTCCCCCATCTCTCCTTCCTCCCTCCCATCCACCATCATTCCAATGAAACACACCACCTGCTGCCTCGACACCCTCGCCATCCAATTGATGATCACCCACTGCAGGCAGACACCATTAACCAGTCCCTCTCCTCAGGATCAGGCCCACTTCCCATCAAAACTGCCATCCTCACCACCCCCTCCTTCAAAAACCTACCCTTGATACCTCCAACCTCAGCCACAACCGCCCTGTCTCAAATCTGCCCCTCCTTGCAAAAAGCTCTAGAACACGTTGCCAATCAACTTCACGCACACCTCTCCCTTCCACACCCTATTTGAACCCCTCCAGTCTGGCTTCCGCCCTGCCCATAATACAGAGACTGCGCTTGTGAAAGTCACAAACAATGTCTTGCTTATCTCTGACCAGGGTTCCCTCTGCCTCCTCGTCCTCCTGGATCTCTCGGCTGCATTCAACACAGTCAATCACGCCATCCTCCTCCACCACCTGTCCTCCATCATCTACCTCAGTGAGACCACACTTTGCTTGGTTCCTACCTCACAAACCACCAACACTTCATTTCCGTAAATTATTTTTCGTCTCGTTTCCGCTCGGTCACCTGTCCTTTTCCTCATTTACATGCTCCCTCTCAGTGATGTCATTCGCAGACATGTAGATGTACGTAGACTTCCACATGTATGTGGATGACACCTAATTCTACTATTCCACCTCCTCTTGTGATTCCCATTCCCCTGATGTTCAGCCTGTCTGTCAGACATCACCTGGATGAGCGCAAATTACCAGTAGTTAAACTTCAATATGACGGAATCTATTCTCTTTGGCTGCTATCTTCCGTCCCAGGGTTCCGACCTCCTCCACCTACCCAACCTGTATTTAAAACTCTCTGAACCCGTGCGCAACCTAGGCGTCAGGCTTGATCCCCAGTTATCCTTCCTCCCTCATTTCCTCATCAGCACCGCTTTCTTCCACCTCTGCCACATTGCCAGGCTCCACCAATACCTCAGCCCAACAACTGCCAAAACCCTGGTCCATGCCTTTGTCACTTCTCGCTCCAACGCTCTCCTCACCGGTCTCCCCTCCTCCACCATCCACAAACAACAACCGCAATAAGTTCAGCCCATACAAAACTCTGCCGCCCGCATTCTCACCCGCACAAAACTTCATACTCAGATTACCCCAGTCCTTGCAAACTTGCACTGGCTCCCTCTCACTTCAAGATCCTTACTTTTGTGTTTAAATCCCTCCACTCTTCTGTACAAATCCCCCCTACCTCTCTGACCTCCTCTCCCATTACCGCAGTACCTGCTCCCTCCACTCTACTGGGTCTGGCCTCCTCCTTGTCCCCCTGAATCCTTCACTCCACCATCGGCGGCCGTGCTTTCAACCACTACTTTAGAATCTTTGGAACTCACCATCAGCCCATTCGTCTTGCCCCCTTCTTCCCCGTCTTCAGGTCACACCTGAAGACCTTTCTCTTCAACCGACTGCACTTACTGTCACCTTACCCCTCCACCTGGCTCAGCCTCAGGCTCAGCCATTGTGTAGTGAATGGTTACCAGGTGTTTATGGGGAGTGTGGGGAGGCTGGGATGGAGACAGAGCTGATGATGAGGAGGGGTGCTGTGGTTATGAGACCTGGGGGCAGCAGGATATTGAAACGCAGTAATTAAGGTTTATGAATATGGTCTGGTTTATTTCCCCGGATGGTTACCGTAGGGATTGCTGACAATTAAGCTTCCAACTATAGTTTGGCTCAGATACAACCCATAATATCACCATATTAACCCCTCCCTCCCTGCACGGTAACCTCAGCGACTATCAGACCCCGTCCTCTGGAGTCCTGTAGCTCTGTGGTTAGAGCGCTGAGAGGACCTGGCTTCGATTCCAAGGCAGGGCAAACCTTAGGCAATTTTCTTTACTCCACATGCCTGTTTACCTAGCAGTAAGTAGGAACCTGGTTGATAGTTCATTGGTGGAACGCTTTCCGGAGGTAATAATCCTATAAAAAAAAACATAACAATATGATCTCTCAACCCACGACTGTTTGTGGGCACTGCTTTGTGCAGTCAGATGCTATGTTTCGTCCAGAAAATATACAGTCAATTCACTTTACGGTACATTCTGTGAAGTGTATTGAGACCTCTTGAAGATATAACAATAATGATCCTTGTATTTGATATAGCGCTTTTCACATATTATTGACTTTTCAAAGTGCTTCACAAAATATACTATAAAGTGAATTTACAGTATATTTGTGGGCGAAACGCAGCAGCCAATTGCACACAGCAGCGTCCCCATAAATAGTCGTGGGTTGAAAATGCACAATTTTTATTATTGGCTGCCAGGTTTCGCCCAAAATATACAGTCAATTCACTTTACAGTATATTCTGTGAAGCGCTTTGAGACGTCGATAAGATGTGAACAGCGCTATATCAAATGCAAGGATTATTATTATTACTGTACTGGGCACAGGCAGCACCTGGTTTAATGTCTCATCCGAAGAACGGCACTTCCAACAATGTGGTGCTATCTCCTGCCTGGAACTCCACACCCTGTGAGCTCAGAAACCCCAACGTGGAGGTTCAAACCCCAACTGAGAAACGAGAGTGAACCACAGACTGAGACACAGCTTGTTCCAATTGAAAAGTTTGTAACTGTACTGAGAGATAACGAGGCTGTGATGGCTTCCGCACGCGGAGACTGAGGAACCTGGAGGAGGCGAAAATTATCACCGGGAGAGTTAGGCAGAGATTAAAGAGCTGTTTCAGGCAGACGATGATTAATCTGAACATCAGGCACCAGCGAGAGCTGTGGAACTCACTCTGTGGTTTCCAGGCAACTGAGTAATAGGGTCTGAAAAGGGGGGAATAAATAGAGGCAGAGAGCACCAGCACAGACACGATAGTGGGAGAGAGAGAACAGAGAATGGGGTTAGAGTAGAGAGCTCCAGTGGGGAAGCGAGAGAGAGAAAGAGAGAGAGAGAGAGAGAGAGAGAGAGGGAATTGGGTTAGAATAGAGAGCTCCAGTGAGGGAGCGAGAGAGAGAAAGAGAGCAGGGAATGGGGTTAGAGTAGAGAGCTCCAGTGGCATATTGGTGGTGAGTGGGTAGATAGTCACAGTGGTGAACGCCCCCTGCTGCCCCTCACTCTCCCTTGCCGAGCTCCGCTGTGTGGCCGGCCTGCACAATGCTGGGCATCCCAAGCTATGTGTTGCTTGTCCTCAGGGTTTACCGTTGACAAGCTGTTGTATGTAAGCAGGTGGAGGATGAATTGAAGTATTTCATTGCTGCGTTTGTGAGATGTGATCTTATGGAACTGTCACAGTCACCAAAAATCTCACCAAATCACAGTCATCACTCATCACATCACACTCCCCATTCACAACGCTCCTCGCAGTCTATCCATTCACTCCTACTCTATTCGCTGTGTGTGTGTTTATGGTCAGTGTGTCTGCATGTGGCCAGTGTGTGAGTGGCCAGTGTATGTGTTCAGTGTGTGCGAGTGGTCAGTGTGTGTGGTCAGTGAGTGTATATGTGGTCAGTGTGAGTGTTCAGTGTATGAATGGTCAGTGTGTGTGTGTGTGTGTGGTCAGTGTGAGTGTTATGTGTATGTGTGGTCAGTCTGTGTGTGTGGTCAGTGTGTGGGCGTGGTCAATGTGTGTGAGAGTTGTCAGTGTGTATGGTCAATGTGAGTGTTCAGTGCGTGTGTGGTCAAGTGTGTCAGAACTCTGCCGCTCGCATTCTCACCTGCACCAAACTCCGCTCCCCGATTACCCCAGTCCTTGCCAGACCGCAGTGACTCCCTGTCTCGGAGAGGATCGATTTCAAGATCCTCACTCTTGTTTTCAAATCTCTCCGCTCCTCTGCACCCCCCTACCTCTCTGACCTTTCTCCTCACAACAGTATCCATTGCTTTCGCTCTACCGGGTCTGGTCTCCTCCTTGTCCCCCGAATCCTCCACTCCACCATCAGTGGCTGTGCCTTCAGGCTCTGGAACTCCCTCCCTCACTCCTCTCGCCCTCGCCCCCTCTTCCTATTTTCAGATCTCGGCTAAAGACCTTTCTTTTCGACCGCGCTTTTGGTCACCTTTTGCCTCCTCCCCCTGGCTTGGCACCGGGATGCGTTATTGGGAAGCGCTCTGAGACGCCATCCAGCGTGGAGTGAGAGCGCTATATACATCCAAATTGCTGTTGTTGTTGAGTGGTCAGTTTGTGTGATCAGTGAGTGTGGTCAGTGTGTGTGTGTGTGTGTGTGTGTGTGTGTGTGTGTGTGTGTGTGTGTGTGTGCGCTCATACTCTCAGGTACAGAAACAGTTCGATATCAGTTCAGGCTCGGCCTCTACAATTTCCATTGTCAGCTTCTCTTTTCTCTCATGCAGTGTGTGCTCTGACAGCATTGGCTGCTGCTCCCAGGGCACTCGGTTGTGTTCAGCATCTCAACATTGCAGTTTGCTGCATTGCCCTGGGAGTGAGCTGAGTGGCTGGCCGGCCTCTCTGTCTCTGTTAAATACCAACAAGAATAATAATAATAATCCTTGCATTTGATGTAGTGCCTTATCCCGTCTTTCGGACGTCTCTTGAAGCTTCACAGAATATACTGTAACCAACAAAATTACATTTGTACAGGGTTTTTCACATCGGAAGGAAGGTCCAAGGCGCAAAACAGTCAGGGATCAGGACCCGAGCGACTGATGGGACAGTCAAGAAGAAGGGTCTTGAGTTGTGCTTTGAGGCAGGCAAGGAAGGGAGGAAGGCGATGGGATTGTGGGATGGAGTTCCAAAGTTTAGGGGTCGAGAGGCTGAAAGCTCTACTGCCGATGTTAGGCGGGTCGGCGGGAGACATGGAGCAGGCTGGAGCCTGCTGAATGGAGGGAGCGAACAGGTTGATAGGGGGTCAGCAGATTAGAGAGGTGGGAGGGAGCAAGGCTATGGAGGGATGTGTGGACGAGGATTTTGAATTCTATCATCTCAGGGATGGAGAGCTAGTGGATCCGGGCGAGGGTGAGCATGATAGGGTTAAGAAGCCTGGTGTGGGAGGAGACATGAGCTGCAGAATTCTGGATGATCTGCAGCTTGTGGAAGGAAGAGTTGGGGAGGCTGACAAGGTGGGAGTTTCCGTAGTTGAGCCTTGAGGTGACAGATGTTTGAATGAGGATTTCCGTGGTCTGAAGGGTGAGGCAGTGCCAGACGTGTGGAGATGGTGGAAGGCAACGCTAGTCATGGCATAGAGATGGGGAAGAAAGGACAGTTGAGGGTAGACGCCTAGGTTCCTGACTGGCTTGGTGAGGTGGAGTGTGCATCCAAAGGGCTTGAGTTGTGGAGGCAATCAGAAGAGCCTCGGTTTTGCTGATGTTCAGTTGTAGAAAGTTGGGTCTTATCCAGGATTTGATGTCTGACAGGCAGCAATTGTTCTGGAATTGAGGGTGGAGGCAGAGAGACCAGACTTGGGTGTCATATGCATAACATGTGAAAGTTGACCCCATGCAGACGATCTCACCAAGTGGGAGCAAGTAGAGGTTGAAGAGTAGGGGACCGAGCCCTGAGAAACACTCACAAGACGGTGCAGGGGCCGGAAGAGAAACCGTTGGCGGAGACAAATTGGAGGCAGCATAAGAGCTAAGATCTGAACCAGTCAAGGACAGAATCTTGAAGGTTGAGATGAACGAAGAGCTGGTGGAGGAGGATTGAGTGCTCCATGGTATTGAAGGCAGCAGAGAGGACAAGGAGGATGAGGAGGCAGAGGGAGTCTTGGTCGCAGATGGACAGGATGTCGTTTGTAATCTTGTCCAGAGAAGTTTCCATGCTGTAAGCAGCACAGAAACACAATTGGAGGGGTTATGAAGGAGAGGAATGAGTGAAGCTGGGAAGCAACGACTCTTTCCACGACCTTGGAAAGAAAAAGGTAGTGACTGTATTTTTGGGGCGAAACACAGCAGCCAATTTGCACACTGCAGTGTCCCACGAACAGTTGTGGACTGAGTGACCAAATTATTATTGTTTTAGCATCCAGAAATTGTATTGGAGTCCTGTAGATCAGTGGTTAGAGGACTCGTCTTACAGGCGAGAGACCTGGGGTTAAATTTCAGGTCAGGGCGAAACCTTGGGCAACTTTCCTTACTCCACACACCGGATAATAATCCCACCCCCAAAAAATTGTTATTTCAATATACAACTGTTTGTGGGACACTGCTATGCGCATTCAGCTGCTGCGTTTTGCCCACATATATACAGTCCAATTTACTTTACAGTATATTCTGTGAAGCGCTTTGAGATGTCTAGAAAACTTGAAAAGTGCTATATCAAACGCAAGGATTATTATTATTATTATTATAGTAGGCTGTAATAGGAGTTGTAATATCAGGTTATAGGCAGACATGGGCAGAGAGAGACAGAGAAAGGGAGAGACGAGGAGGGCAGGCGCGTCTAAATTCATGTTGATGTGAAATATGTTGAAACGCTTATCCTGTGTATAAAGCCTATTTTTGGAGTCTGAGCTGTGTGATTTCAGGTGAAGATTAGAATTGGTCATTAATCCATGACTGTTTGTGACTGCTGTGCACAATTGACTGGCATGGTTCTCCCACAAAATGTACAGTCACTTAACTTTACAGTAGAGATATGACGCTGTATGAAATGCAAGTATTATTATTAGTACTGTATTAGTATTAAAGCGCTCTGAGATGCCGTCCGGCGTGGAGGGCGCTATATAAATTAAAGTTGTTGTTGTTGTATTACTACAAAGACACAGCAACAATACAGAGTGACTGGGGTTTAGGGGGATGGTAGTTAGCCTGGGGGGAAGGGGGCTTGAGCCCGGAGGGAAGAGGGAGCGAGCCTGGGGAACCATCTCTAAAATGAAACCCACCACTTGCTCCCTCGACCCCAACCCCACTTCACTCCTCACCTCCCAGCTCCTCTCCTAACCGATATCATCAACCTCTCCTTATCCACCGGCACAGTTCCCATCCCCCTAGAAACAGTTGCCATCAGCCCAATCCTGAATAAACCTTCCCTGGTCCTATCCCTTTTCCAGCTAATGCCCCATCTCCAACCTCTCATTCCTTTCCAAAGCCCTGGAACGAGTTGTTGCTTCCCAGCTTCGCTCCTTTCTTTCTCGCCATTTCCTCTTTGAATCCCTCCAACTTGGCTTCCATGCTGTGGGCTGACTCAAACTGATCAAAGTATCTAATGCCATTCTAAACATCTGTGATCAGGGCTTTCTCTGCATTCTCATCCTCTTCGACCTCTCTGCTGCTTTCGAAACTGTCGACCACTCCATCCTCCCACACTGCCTCTCCTCTCAGCTCAGTCTTTGCGGACCAGCCCTCGCCTGTTTCAACTCTTATGTCTCCCACCATCTCCACTTTGTTGCCCCTAATGACTTCTCCTTCTGTTCCATGTCTCCTGCCACACCATTGGTGGGGGAGAGGGAAGGGGGGGATTAGGGTCCATCGAAGAGGAGAGTCTTGAGGCGAGACTTGAAGGAGGCCAGGGAGGGGGGGGGCGAGATGGAGGGACTGAAGGATGGAATTCCAGAGGTTGGGGGCAGAGTGGCTGAAGGCTCGCTTGCCAATGGAGGGGTGGGTGAGTCAGGGGACGTGGAGCAGGCCAGAACCTGCTGTGCGGAGTGGGTGGGCAGGTTGGTAAAGGGATAGGAGGTCACAGATGTAGGGTGGGGTGAGGTCGTGGAGGGCTTTAAATAGACCCTCCTATTCGATGGTCCCATCGGTCACCCCCACTTCCCCCCACCCCTTCCCTCCACACTCCCCGATCCCGACCCCAGCTCGGGTCTGATACACTGAATGTCCAGCACCTTAGGACAGTCTCCTAACGTGAAAGGCGCTGTACAAATAATTTTGTTGTTATCGCCATCGTCGTTGCTGAGGTGGGTGGGGAGGAGGAGGGGGTGGAATGACAGAGCTCAGGTCCCACAGATTCTGTATTCAGGCCATATGTTTACTCTAAAGTGCAGCTACTGTGTGTTTTGTGAGCGAATGTAGCAGCCAATTGGCACAGAGCAACATCCCACAGACATGAAGCCAACGAGTGATTTTATCTGGGGAATACTGGACTATGACAGCACCAAAAGAAACTCACTTCACTTGTCAAATTGTGGAGCAAAGAACTAATGTGCACTCACTCTGACAATGTCACTCTTCCCCCCAGCAGTGCGCTGTAGAAATCAGCCTGCAATGTGCGCTCAAACACATCCTTGAATATGTGGGGGAGAGGAAAGGGGCTCGAATCCACCACTGACCTCTCCATAGGCAAAGAATGTGAGTGGCATTTAGCTCAATGGTTAGACCACTCGCCTTATAAGCGTGAGATCTGTGTTCGAATCCAGGCAGGTCAGAGCAAAATTTTGGGCAAGTTTCCTTACTCCACTCCTAATAATAATCCCTCCAAAAAATACACAATAATAAAATTGGTGATTTCAATCCACGACTGTTTGTGGGACACTGCTGTGTGCAATTGGCTGATGCATTTCGCCCACAAATATACAGTCAATTCACTTCACAGTATATTCTGTGAAGCGCTTTGAGACGTCTAGAAGACGTAAAAAGCACTATATCAATTGCAAGGATTATTATTATTATTACTTGATACTGTACAGCGCCTTATCACATCTTCAAGATGTCTCAAAGGGCTTCACAGAATATACTGTAAAGTGAATTGACTGGATTTTGTGGGTGAAAAACGGCAGCCAATTGCACATAGCAGCGTCCCCACAAACGTCTCAAAGACGCTATATCAAACGCGAGGATTATTAGTTATTATTTCTGTTTCCTTGGCCCTTGTGAACAAGGAGTAACTTCACAATTAGAGTGTGTAACAGTGAAGCCCTGGGCTATCCGAGGGAAATGTACTGTGGCTTTGGAAACATTGAGCTAATAGTTTCTGTCTTGTAAATTGGATTATGTCCCTGTTTATGTAAATCTTTGGCTTGTCACTGTTCACTTGCTTCCCTTATTTATTGTTCTCCTCATCTGTGTTTCCTCCTCCCAGCTGCTGTGCTGGCGAGACTATAGCAGAGAATACCTGACTGGGATTCCCTCAGTTTTATCATCATTCACACCCAGGCCTGCATGCCTGTTTGCTGTAGTGACTGTTTGTGAAGGCAGGAGGCAGGGAATGTGAGGATTTTTATATTAGCTTTCCAGGGGGTAATAAATAATCCTTCCAAAAATTTTCTTTTAAAACACATAGTAATGTTGGTCACTCAATCCATGGCTGTTTGGGACACTGCTAGGCCCATTAGGCACACAAAACATGTTACAGTATATGCTGTGAAGTACTTTGAGACGTCTCTGGGAATAGTTTACGTTCAGATCAGAAATTCTCTACACTGTAAACAAATGGGATCTATGTTGGAAGTATATACTCGCAGCCCAGTGCGTTGCTGGGTATGTCTCAAATACTGACTATCCAACAACAAAATTATACTTGTATTACATCTTTCACGTCAGGAGGACATCCCAAGGCGCTGGACAGTCACTGCTTCAGACCCGAGCTGAGGACAGGGGGGACGGAAGGGGGGATTAGGAGTTGCCGATGGGCCATTGAAGAGGAGCGTCTTGAGGCAAGACTTGAAGGAGACCAGGGAGGGGGCGAGGCGGAGAGACTGCGGGATGGAGTTCCAGAGGTTGGGGGCAGAATGGTTGAAGGCTCACCTGCTAATGGTGGGACAGGTGGTTGGGGGACATGGAGTAGGACAGGGCCTGCTGGGCGGAGGAGGTGGGCAGGTTGGTAAGGGCAGTCAGTGCCTTGGGACATCCGTTCGACATGAAAGGCACTGTACAAAAAGCAATTTTGTTGTTGTTTCAACGACATTGAAATATATATCAATTGCAAGGATTATTATTACCAGGAGTAGGCCATTCAGCCCTTGAGCCTATTCTGCCATCTATGAGATTATGGTTGATCTATACCACAACTCCAATTACAAGAGGCTTGTGTGGAGTATAAACACAAGCTGTAACGCTCTGTATAATCCCGTGTAACGTCAAAACATCTGTCAAAAGGCAAAAAGGAAAATGGCGGCAGCAGCTGTGTGTGTGCAGCGCTGCCCCCTTGTGTCTGTGTAGTGAAAAAAAACAATCATAATTTGGTCACTTCAATCCACGACCGTTTGTGGGGACGCTGCTGTGCGCAATTGGCTGCCGCGTTTTGCCCACAAATATACAGTCAATTCACTTTACAATATATTCTGTGAATATATCCCCCACCCCAAACTGGCTGCTCTCCCACACCCCGCTTTGCTCACTCTCCCCCTCTCACTCCTGGTCTCACTTCTGTCTTTGTCTCCACAGAAATGTATGCGATTTAACCTGGACGCTCCGGTCTGGGTGTCCAAACAGCGCATCCTGTGCACACTCAACCACACACTGAAGGACGTGCTCAACTACGGCCTCTTCCAGCCCGCGTTCAATGGCCGAGCTGGCAAGTTCCTGGATGAGGAGCGCCTCCTGCGGGAGTACCCCACACCCCCGGATACTCCCGTGCCATACTTGGAGGTCAGTCACTCGCTAGGCCCCACCACCTCACCTGGCACTGCTCACTAATATTGGGGTCTAGGGGGCAGAGGGTAGGGCAGTGAAATCTGAGTGCAAAGAAAATGAAGTCCTGCAGCGCAGTAGTTAGAGCGCTTGCCTCAAAAGTGAGAGGTCCTGGGTTTATTTCCTGGGCAGGACGAAACCTTTGGTAAGTTTCCTTACTCTGTTTTCCGGCAGTAGTAGGAACCTGGTTGTTAGTTGATTGGTGGATCGCTTTTCAGGGGTAATAATTCCTTCAAAATCAATCAATCAATAATAATTTGGTCACTCAAACTACAACTGTTTGTGGCACACTGCTGGGTACAATTGGCTGCCGTGTTTCACCCACAAAATACACAGTTAATTCACTTTACAGTTTATCCTGAAGCGCTGAGATGAAGGAGAGATAACGAGCTGTATCAAATGCAAGGATTTAAGAGTGGGGGTGGGGGAGAGTGAGAAGAGGAGAGAGGATGGGATGGGAGGATGTCTCTAATCAATAGGAGGAGAGGGAGTGGGGATGAAGGTTACAGCTTCCCTCCTGACTTGACCTCTCTCCTCCACAGTTCCGGTATAAAAAGCGAGTGTACAGTCAGAGCTATGTGGATGAGAAACAACTAGCCAAACTGCACACCAAGGTAAGTCCTCAAGGGGTGGGTGGGGAGTGGGTAACTTGCATAACCTAATCTAATGATTATGGTCCTAGTTGGAAAGTGCTCTCCATGGCAAGCAATTGGCTGCCGTGTTTTGCCCACAACTACATAGTCAATTCACTTTACAGTATATTCCGTGAAGCGCTTTGAGACGTCGATAAGATGTGCAAAGCGTTATATCAAATGCAAGGAATATTATTACGTGGTTTACCTGGTTAGACTCCAGCAGTTACCCTAACTCACATTCTGGAAACCCGCCCATCTCCACCTCCCAAGTCTCCGCTCGTGGCAGTATGCGCCTAATACTTTGATTTTCTTAAGCATAATGATTGGTTTCCATGTGTTAGATACTGACCAAAAATATCTGGGGAATGGAATTAGAGTAGTGGGTGAGTGAGCACCAGCACAGACAGGATGGGGAGAGAGAGAGCGGGGAATGGGGTTAGAGTAGAGAGCTCCAGTAGGGAACACTAGTTGTATGGATCCAGATCAGCAATGCTGTAATTTATTAGAATTTGATTATCGCTGTTTGCTGCTTGGTTAGAAGCTAATTACTGACTGATCAATGAGAGGTTAAGACACAGAACCGGAGTGCGGGAGAGACACAAATAGAGCCAAAGACATACAGAGCGAGAAATACACACCGAGCAAGTGAGAGAGACGGAGTGAGATATCGAGCACTGGAGAGATACAGAAAGAGAGATAGGGAAACATCTACTCTGTGCAGCTCCTGTAGCTCACTGGGAAGAGCACTCGCCTTACAAGCGTGAGACCTGTGTTCAAATCCAGGCAGATCAGGGCCAAACCTTGGACAAATTTCCTTACTCCACAAGCCTAATAATAATCCCTCCAAAAAAAAAACCACAATAATAAAATTGGTTATTTTCAATCCAGGACTGTTTGTGGGGAGGCTGCTGTGCACAATCGGCTGCCACGTTTCGCCCACAAATATACAGTCAATTCACTTTACAGTATATTCTGTGAAGCGCGTTGAAGATGTCGATAAGATGTGAAAAGCACAATATCAAATACAAGGATAATTATTATTATATAGTGAGAGAGATGGAGCAGCCATGATCTAATACAATGGCGGAACAGGTTCGAGGGGCTAAATGGACTATTCCCCATGTACCTGTGAGGCAGAGTGAGAAAGAGAAGCCGAGCGAGAGAGAGAAAGACAGAAAGAAACAGCAAGAGACAGAGAGCAAGAGAGAGAGAGCGAAGGAGATACAGAGTGAGATAGAGAAAAAGAATGATAGAGTGAGGCAGAGAGAGAGAGCTGCTTGTGTTTGGAGTAAGTGGTGGTGTCAGTCCCGAGGGGCAATGTCCAATCACGTGTATGGAAGAGCTTTGTTCGGCCCAGACAATAGTTCAGGCCGTGGGAAGTGGAAAGTGACGCACATGCCACCCCTCCCTACTCTCTTCCCCCCCCCACCCACATAGAGATGGTCTCTCAATGGCTGGCATGAGCAGCACGGGATTCCTGCAGTGACAGAGAGGTCATGAGCTTTGTATGTTTTCACCAGACCAAGATTGAATGAGTGAATGAGCAGGCGAGAGATAACTGTCCACACAAGAGTGCAGTACTTTTAGTGGTGCCGCACTTTTATGTCAACACACCCAGGTTCATGATGCCTCTGCCATACTTATTGACAGTGAACATGTACACTGCCCTCTGTACGCTGGCATCTCACCCTGAACGCTGAGAGGGAAGAGTAGATTATCCTGGGGGGGGTAAGTGGGGACTCTATGGAGCTGAATTGGCTCCAAGGTAACACATTTGGCAATGGGATGTCAGAATTGAGCCCCAACTTCTGTGACGGTCCCCAGTCTAGTTCCTGAGCCAGTCGAGTCCATGGTATTTCAGTGTATTGCTGACGACAGCCCAGCCTGGCTCATCATAATTTATTCACTCAATCCACTGGGGCCAGGGAATCCTCCCACTCAGCTCCTGTTAACCCTGCAAGCCATATCCCTATCTGATAAGGTGGTCAGAGCTGGAATAAGCAGTGAGAGGATAAGACCTGAGGAGGCGCTATATCAAATGTAAGGATTATTATTATTATTATATTATCTATGGTTTAATCTCATGCTTCGTTCCTCTGCCATCATTTGAGATGTTTGAGATGGGCAGTCTGGGCACACATGTGAGCTTGTGCTCAGTCACATACACACACACTCACATGGCTCTGACACGTCAGTGCACAGGCTAACATGGGGACTTCATGTGTGCCCCCTGCGGGGCTGTGTGTATGATCGAATCGCCCCCATTATCGTTTCCCTGGTGACTGAAAGCTTTTCTCTGCTGGATCAGGCACTGTGTGACAAAGCACAGCATTGATCACTCTGTCAGCCTGCATCAACCAGCACAGGAGCCAGTGAGATCTCTTACCTCTGAGTGTATCAGTCACAGCCTGACCTTGATCTGCCCGACTCTTAATACCAGCCAAGAGCTCCACACACTCTGACCCCACCGCCCCACCCCCACCACCGACTCCAACCCTGATATGTCAACAACAACAAATAAGATTTACACCGCAACTTTCAGGTGGGAGGACGTCTCGTGGCATTGGACAGTCAGGGATTTGGACCCAAGCTGGGGGTTGGGATCAGGTGGGGTTGGCGTAGAATACATGGCACGATTCGAGAGAGTTTCCCTCTTCTGGTTAACAATCTCTCAGATAAAATCACTTGCTTCATTATTAACACTCAATCCCACACACACCAACAACCATGCACCCCCCCTCCCCCCCCCCACAGCTGGGGTTCTGATATACTATATACATCACCGTGCTTAAGTCTCCAAACCAAACTGAGGATTCTGTGCATCCCACCTACACATCCAGAAATGTTTAATGGAATGAAATTGTCATTCTCTCTCCCTGGGGGAGGGGGTGGGAGGGCGTCACATCCTGCTTACCAAATCCTGGAGAGTATTTATTAGGTGCAGGTTGGCAAGAATCAAGGCTTGGGGGCCTCAGGTAACTACTGGAGTCATATCATAAAATCATAGAATGTTACGGCACAGAAGGAGGCCATTCGGCCCATCGAGTCTGTGTCGGCTCTTTGACCGAGCAAGTCACTTTCATTAACCCCAGTCACCAGCTTTCTCCCATAACCCTGCAAACCCGTCTTCCCCAGATACCTATTAAAAGGTATTAATTAATTCTCTCTTAAAAGCTGCTATCGAATCAGATCTCACTACCCTTTCAGGCAGATCATTCCAAATTCAAACAACTCACTGAGTAAAAAAAATTCTTCTAACCTCCCCTCTGCTTCTTTTGGTAGATATCTTAAGACTGTGACCAGCGGAAACAGCTTTTCCCTATCTAGCCTGTCGAAACCTTTCATGATCTTGAAGACCTCTATCAGGTCCCCGTGTAATCTTCTCTGCTCTAATGGGAAAAGTCCTAACTTCTCCAGTCTGTCCTGATAGCTAAGGTTCCCCATTCCTGGTATCATTCTCGTGAATCTCCTCTGCACCCTTTCCAGTGCCTTAATGTCCTTCCTGAAGTAAGGTGCCCAGAACTGGACGCAGTACTCCAGTTGAGGCCTAACCAGTGTTTTGTATAGATTAACCATAACCTACTCTTATACTCTATGCCCCTACTAATAAAGCTCAGTACACCAAATGCCTTTTTTACTGCCTTATCTATCTGCCCTGCTACCTTTAATGATTCGCTTACTTGAACACCCAGATCTCTCTGTACGTCCACCCCCCTTAAGATTGAGCTACCAAGTCTATATTGCCTCCTATCATTTTTCCTACCTAAGTGTATCACCTCACACTTATCCACATTAAAATCCATCTGCCACATGTCAGCCCATTCCACCAATCTGTGTATGTCTGCTTGCAGTTGGTTACAGTCCTCCTCACTATTTACTACCCAACTTTGTATCATCTGCAAACTTGGAAATAGTGCTCTCTATGCCCAAGTCCAGATCATTAATATATATTAGAAAGAGTAGTGGTCCCAATCTAGCCAGCTAAACCCACATAGCTTGCCATTGATATCACTATCTACTAGCCAAGTTTCCTCGTTAGTTAGTTAGTTTGTTTGTTTGTTTGTTTGTTTGTTTAATTGTTCATGCAGGCTTTGGCTGCATGGTTAACAGGAGCTGTAGTGGGAGGATTCCCAGCCCTCAGTGACTGGTCTGCCCTTCCAGGTCCTGCCGATGAGTTAGGCTGGGGCTGTGCTGTCATCAGTAGTGAGAGAGAACCTTGGATATACAACGGACCTGCCTGGCTCAGGAACCGGACTAGAAACCGTCACAGACGGTGGCCTCCATTCTGACGTTCTATTGACAAACATGTCAGCTTGGAGCCAGTTTATCTCTATGGAGATCCCACTTAACTTCTCGCCTTCCCACCCCCCGCTGGATTGTCCCTTCACCAAGGCCTCCTCACTGCCTCCCTCTGTACACCCTCCAGGGAATTGGATTAATAGGGGAGATCCAGTCAGTGACACAGGGCCTCTCATTACCTTTGGAGAGTGATGTCTCCCTCAATGCAGTGGTCCCCCAGTGCAGTCAGTACTGTGTGATGTGCCATGATGAGATGTGTTGCGACTGGCGTGTTGGGAGGAGGCTGAAAGTTCCATTAACATTAACAATTGATGGAGCAGAGAATGTGGAACGGTGGTGGGGCGGATCAGAGACCCCAGAGAGTTTTTGAAGGAGGAGGCCATTCCCCCTGCCCTGATCAGTGTCACTGTTTACCCTCCTCATCCCAATCCCTCATTATTCCCCATTCCCAATCTTCTTTGACCTGTCACTGGCCCTGATTAGACAGCTGTTGGTTACCATTGGTTAGCCGGGCACTGGTTAGTGGTTAGCTGGGCACTAGTTAGCGGTTAGCTGGCAGATTGCCCTTTCCCCTCGAGCCTGAGCTGCTTTGACGATTCTTAATTGTGACAGTGAATGTGGGTCCATTATGGGTGATGGGTGGGCAGAGGGTGGGCAGGAGGGGGCAGGAGTGGGTGGGGGCAGGAGTGGGTGGGGGCAGGTGGATCCTCCCTCGCTGTGACGCTGGGGTTAACGGTTGGAAACAAAGCTCTCTCTGTGACACTCTACTGAGTCCTCTGAGGGGAGGGCACAGAGGAGGTGGAACAATGTCCGTATCATAAACATCTGGGCACAAGACTCTGTGCGTGAGAGGGAGAGAGAGAGAGAGAGAGAGACGGATAGAGCCCAAGCCAGTCAGTCAGAGAGCAACACAGTGTGAGAGACGGAGATAGAAACTGCCAGAGAGAGATTTAGAGAGGCAAGAGTGTGAGAAAAAGAGACAGAGAAAAACTTTGTGAGAGACACAGAGCAACAGTCAGGGAGAGAGAGAAAGAACCAGACAGAAAGACAGTGCGTGTGAGACACTGTGTGTGTATGTGAGAGCGGGAGAGAGGGGGGAGAGCTACAGAGAGAGTGACGAGGGAAGAGAGGGAGACAGTCAGAAAGACAGGAAGAGAAATAGAGAGATTGAGGGGGGAGAGAAAGAGACAGACAGGGAGAAATACAGAGCGAGTGTGGGGGGAGAGAGAGACAGTCAGACAGACAGAGAGAGATACAGAGTGACAGATAAAGAAAGACGGAGAGCGACAGAGAGGGACAAGAGAGAGAGCGCCAGAGAAGGAGCGACGGAGAGAGCGATAGAGAGGGAGGGAGCTTGTTTTCACATCACCCAAGGTGGATTATTCCAAAGCTTGGACTATCTTTTTCTTCGTGACCTGGAAGCCTTGCGTCCAGGATGGGATCTGTACTGGGCAAGAGAGAGACGTGGGTGGAAGGGGAGCAGCGTTTACAGAGACAGCGCGTGGCCAAGATTAATAGTAAGGTACCCGGAGTCTGTGCCTGTCAGGCTCAGCTCAGCCTCGCCCGGTGGTCAGGGAAGTGAGAGAAACAGAGTGTGTGTGTGATATGTAAGTGTGTGTGAGAGTGTGTGTGTGAAAACTTTGTGAGAGAGAGTATGTGAGAGAGAATGTGAGAGAGCGAGAGTGAGTGTGTGAGAGAACGATACAAGCGGATCGTGGGAGCTGGTGGAGTGGGGCGAGGATGGGTGATGGTTAGAAAGAGAGAGAGAGAGAGAGAGAGAGAGAATATGGTGTGGAGTTCTGGTGATCTGAAGTTGGGGAGGGCAGAGCTGAAAAGATCAGCTTCAAAATACTAGTTGCATTAATCCTTCATCTCAATTACCATCATTTTGTAATAAGTAATTATGAGGCTCCACGGTTTGACATTCAGACAAGTGTTGTTTACATTAAATAATTATATTTCTCTCCGTTGGGGGCTTACTAACTAACCACATCATCAACACATGTTAAGAAACACAGCTCCCGCTACCCTGTCCATGCCCACTCCCAGGTCGGTGACAGCACCGGACAGAAACACAGTAAAGCTCTCTCTACACTGTCTGATCACTTCAACTTCACCCACTGTGAAAGCGCTCCTGACGCTGCCCATGTGAAGAGCGCTGTATAAATTGAAATCCTTGCTGTCCACACTCCCATGTCAAGGTTAGAGACACAGTAAAGCTCCCTGTACATTGTGCGTGCACACCACAGGTCAGGGTTAGAGACACAGTAAAGCTCCCTCTACACTGTCCGTCCACACTCCCAGTGCAGCGGGTTTGATTCCCGAGCAGAGCGAAACGTGGGCAAGGTTCCTTACTGTACACACTTCTGTTTACCTGCAGTAAGTAGGAACCCAGTTGTTAGTCGACTGTTGGATCACTTTTTCTAAGATAATAATCCTTTTTTTAAAAAAAGCACAAGGCACCACATCCCAGAGTGCTTCACAGTGACGGAGCACAAGTCGGGGGGAGGAGGCAGATGACCTTAGGCACGCTCAAAGAGGAAAGTCTTCAGGCGTAATCTGAAGATGGGGAAGGAAGGGGCAAGGGGGAGGGATAGAGGAAAAGTGTTCCATAGTTTTGGGGGGAGGTAATGGTTGAACAGACAACCTCCTGTTCAGGAGCTGAGAGCAAGCAACAGCCCGCATGGAAACCGATTCCTTTATAATGAAAGTTTGTATCACAAAAGATTGAAACAGAACATGTGTAGTAAAATGGTTACAGAATAGAAGGGGAGGAAATCAGAGCCAATCATCAGCCAAAGTGAGGGCAGCAAAATGGCCGACTGCTGCCAGCCATTTGCTTCCTGATGTATCCTGGCCAAGGACCGAGCCCCAGAATAGGTGGTTACACTGAGCCTGCGGTTTATGAGACTCAAACCCCGGTAGGGAAGTGCTGGAATTGGCTCTTTGTCACATACAAAGAGCCTGTAAATTCATTGGTTAAAGCATTCGTCTTGCAAGCAAGACAACTGGTTTGATTTCCGGCAGGTAAGGGTGAAACCTTCGACAAGTTTCCTTACCCCACATGCCTGATAATAATTCCTCAAGAAACAATAAAAATAAATTGGTCATTTCAATCCACAACTGTTTGTGGGGACGCTGCTGTGCGCAATTGGCTGCTGCGTTTCGCCCACAAATATACAGTCAATTCACTTTACAGTGTATTCTGTGAAGCGCTTTGAGATGTCTAAAAGACGCTATATAAAATGCAAGGATTATTACATGTTTAATGTGATCTCTTTACATGCTGCTCTCGCCATCAATATGGTTAATAATGGAACAGCAGTGAGGCGCAGGGATCAGAGACCAGCAATGTTTCGTGATGTAGAGCTCCAGAAAGTCTTCCTTAATAGAACTCTGTGTACCCACAAACCATTGGCTTTGCCTCTCATACTTCAATGTAAGATCTATCTGATAGCAATTGGTGGTGGAGTAGATTCTAGCGAACCCAACCCTTTCCCATTAACTCACACTGTCCACAAATCAGTCCAGAAGATGTGCACCAGTTAGCAGCCTGTCTGGCCCTGTGAAATTTGCTGTTTTATTGGCTGGTTTGTATTTTTTTTCTGGTCGGGAGCTGGTTGCACAAGGCGAGTGAGGCAGGTGGACTCCGAGGGAGAGGGGGATGGACTGCAGGAGTGAGGGGTAGCAGGTGGGAGGTGAGAGGGGACGGGCTCCCGGAGTGGGGTGGACTGGAGCAACAACAGCAACAAGAACAAAATTACATTTATAGAGCACCCTTCACGTTAGCGGACGTCCCAAGGAGGAGGGTGGGGAGAGGGGAGGGGTTCTAGGAGGGAGGGGGAGAGACTGCAGGAGAGAGGGGCTCGAGGATGGTATACAGTAACTGAGAATGAGGGTAGAGTGGCTGTAAGTTTGGCTGCTGATGGTGAGCTGTGTCATGCGGGGATTATGAACCAGGCCAGTGTTTGCTGAACTGCACATTTCATGTGAAGTGTAATGGCTGTCCATTTTTTTAGGAAAACGAGGGAACCAATTACCGCCCCGCGCTGTCCCTCAAAACAGCCATGAAGTAGTGAATGACCAATTGAATCTGGGGGATCATCAGCCAGAACATCACGAGAGAGACAGAAACCCCCTTTTCTTTTCCCGCACTGGGATCTTCAATATCAAACGCAATTGGATTTATGTCCAACTGAAGGGCCACGGTTTAATGTCTCATTTGTTTGTTAACGATCAAACTGAATTGTTTGCCCAATTTCCCCCAACATATTGCCTCACTATTTTAAAGCCTTGAACACATCGCCTCTGGGTGTGTGCAACTCGCCTCTAGCTGCCTCTGGATGGCTGGTGCCCTTTGATCACCTCTCCCTTTCTCCTCTCTCGTAGGCTGTGAACTGCCTGTGTCCTCTGACAGCTCTGTGCTCTCTACAGACTATCCTCACTGTTCTCACATGCTGCACTCTGATAATGATGATAAGAACATAAGAATTTGCTTGACAAAGAAAGACCAAGATCCATCTATAATGCCTAATAATAATCCGTCCAAAAAACCCACAAAAATAAAAATTGTTCATTTCCAGTCCACGAATGTTTGCGGGACACTGATGGGTGCAATTGGCTGCCGCGTTTTGCCCACAAATACAGAGCTGCCAACCAGTACGTTTTTGCTGTATTTAGTACGATAAATTGCAGTAAATACGGCAGTACCATTTTTCTTGTTAAAATACGTTTTTTGGAAAATCCGAATTTTGGAAATTCCATGCTCTGTCTGTCTGTCTCTCCTTCTCTCTGTCTCAGTCTCCCTCTGTGTGTGTGTGTGTGTGTGTGTGTCTCTCTCTCTCTCTGTGTCTCTGTGTCTCTCTCTCTCTGTGTCTCTTTCTCTCTCTGTTTGAGTCTCTGGCTGTCACAATCTCACTCACAATCTCACTCAGTGTCTCTGTCTCAGTCTCTTTCTCTTTAACTCTCTCTCCCTGCCTTCAATAGCAGTGCTACCTACCTTATGCCGTCGCTGATACACTAAATGTTAGCGCTGGGTGCTAGGCTAGGCGCAAGGCATTACTGGGAACGATTTCTTTCATATACAGAAACACAGTAGGGACCTCCCTCTTAACGCAATATTTGCTTAACGAGGGGTTTTGAAGTCCCATTTTACTTGGCATCTTTTCGCGCTGTAATTTTTTCGTTAAGTACCGGTAGGTTCTGGGGGAAATACTTTTTTTACTACAAAATACTGTTTTTAGCTTTCAGGAGTGCTTTTTTTTGTTAAAAAAGGTTGGCAGTTCTGCAAATATACAGTCAGTTTACTTTACAGTATATTCTGTGAAGCGCTTGAGACGTCAATAAGATGTGAAAAGTGTGACATCAAATGCAAGGATTATTATTGTCTAGTTGGACATCACCAGCTGCCCTCTTTAGTTGCCCTCTTCTTATCCTCTCAATTGCTGCCATATGCTTTTTATGGAGTCCTATAGCTCAGTGGTTAGAGCGCTCGCCTTACAAACGTGAGATCTGTGTTCGAATCCAGGCAGGTCAGGGTGAACCTGCCCCTCACTCAGTCCTTCTTTGGGCAAGTTTCCTTCTCCACACACACCCCTAATAATAATCCATTCCCCAAAAAACAATAATAAAAATTGGTTGCTCAATCCACGAGTGTTTGTGGGGACGCTGCTGTGCGTAATTGGCTGCTGCGTTTCGCCCACAAATATACAGTCAATACACTTTACAGTATATTCTGTGAAGCGCTTTGACACATCGATAAAATGTGAAAAGTGTTATATCAAATACAAGGATTATTATATTATATTGAGTTGATGTGCAGAATTGCACACAGTATTCCAAGTGCGGTGGTACTATTATCTCCTCGTGGCTCTAACAGTCTGCTCACTCTAATCGCTGCTCTCTCCTCGCAACTCTCACTCTGTGCTCTCTCTCCTTACATTCCACACAGGCGAACCTGAAGAAATTTATGGAGAACATTCAGCTTTATAACTTCGAGAAGGTTTCCAAGATGCTGGAGAAAGGGCTGGACCCCAACTATCATGACCCGGACACAGGAGGTGAGAGGGCAGCATTCAGGACACGTGGAATCCTGCAGCTTAGCAGTTAGAGCACTCACCCAACAAGTGAGAGGACCCGGGTTTGACTGTTTGTGGGGACGCTGCTGTGCGCAATTGGCTGCTGCGTTTCACCCACAGAATATACAATCAATCCACTTTACAGTACATTTTGTGAGGCTCTTTGAGATGTCTGGAAAATGTGATACGACACAAAATCAATTGCAATAATTACTATACATTTGTATTATTAATTATTATGGTGCCTGTGGGGAGCTTGGCACTCACCATTGAAGCATGCCCTGTGATCCCTGGCGCCCTTTGTAACTCTCTCACAGTGGGCGGTGTTGGCAATATTTCTCACTCTGACCCACAGAATGCCCTCTGACTGCGGCTGCCCAGCTGGTGAACAATGCTGACATCATCAAGGTGTTGCGCAATGGCGGAGCTCACCTGGACTTCAGGACGAGGGACGGGCTCACGGCGCTCCACAAAGCAGCACGGTGTCGTAATCACACTGCACTGATAGTAGGTACCTTGGCATGGCTCCCACCCCCTAACTCAGTCCTTACCCCTTACCTGCTCCCTCCCCCTCATCTGGTCCCTTCCCTCTCACTCAGTCCCTCCCCTCACTCGGTCCCTCACTCCCCCCCTCCCCCTCAATCAGTCCCCCTCCTCACTCAGTCCCTCCCTGAGTCCTTCACCCAGTCCGTTTTCCTCACCCAGTCCTCACCTCATCTGGTCCCTCTCCCTCACTCAGTCCCTCCCCCTCACTCAGGCAGGTGGTGAGTGTGTGTCAGGTGAAGCCTGAACCCAACACGTATCCTGTTCTTGCACAGACGCTGCTGGATCTAGGAGCATCTCCGGATTATAAGGACAGTCGTGGTCTGACGCCTCTATACCACAGCGCCATGGTGGGTGGTGATCCATACTGCTGTGAGCTCATTCTCCATGACCACGCCACTGTGGGCTGTATGGACGAAAACGGCTGGCAGGAAATCCACCAGGTAAGTGTCTTGGCTCATCCTATAGCTCTAAACAGCTGTATCACACCAGCACACTTAATTTGGAGCTCCTGTAGCTCAGTGGTTAGAGCACTCACCTTACAAGCATGAGTCCTGTGTTCAAACCCAGGAATATCAGGGCGAAACCTTGGGCAAGTTTCCTTACTCCACACACACACACTCCTAATAATAATCCGTCCATAAAAACCCACAATAATAAAATTGGTGATTTCAATCCACGACTGTTTGTGGGGACGCTGCTGTGCGCAATTGGCTGATGCATTTCGCCCACAAATATACAGTCAATTCACTTTACAGTATATTCTGTGAAGCGCTTTGAGACGTCGATAAAATGTGAAAAGCGCTATATCAAATGCCAGGATTATATCATATTATTATAATTACACCCCTGACATGTGTGTGCTATATTGTGACTGATATGCATGTGCTGTGGCTGACACGCGTGTGCTGTATTGTTGGCAGACCTGTCGTTACGGACACGTGCAGCAGTTGGAGCATTTGCTGTTCTATGGGGCAGACATGGGGGCTCAAAACGCCTCAGGCAACACTGCACTGCACATCTGTGCCCTCTACAACCAGGTCAGAGCGGTGGGGGGGGAGAGGGGGGGGCGGCTGTGGGTGGGGGGGGTGACTGTGGGGGGGGGAGGGGGGCGGTTGTGGGAGGGGGATGGGGGTCAGAGTTGTGGGAGGGGAGATGGGGGGAATGGGGTTGTGGACGCTGGCTGGTAGAATTTGTCAATTATGAATTTACCCAATTTTGTGTAAATTTCAATTTAAGAATTCTCCACGATTTTCCGACAAATTGAATTTACAATAGTGAGATCTTTGTCAGGCTGTGCATAGACACAGACTCATCATGAATATTTTGTGGAGAGAGAGAGGCAGAGAGACCAGATTTAAATCCTTCCACTCCTCTGCGCCCCCCCCGCCTCTCTAACCTCCTCTCTCCTCACAGCTGTACCCGCTGCCACTTCTCTTCCAGGTTTGGCCTCCTCCTTGTCCCTTGAATCCTCTGCTCATCGGCGGCTGTGCTCCTCTCTACGCCCCGAAACCTTACCCACTCCTTTCCATTTTCAGGTCGCGCCTGAAGATCTTTCTGTTCGACCGCGCCTACGGTCACCATCCCTCTCCCCCTGGCTCAGCGTCGGTCTCCGCTATCGTGAAGCGCTCTGAGATGCCGTCTGGAGGGCGCTGTATTAATCCAAGTTGTTGTTGGAGAGGAGGGTTTGTTAGCTATGGGGATGAAGTTCAGAGTGTTGCTGTTACACAACACTTGTAAATCTCAATTGTAAATCTCGTGCAGAATCACAGTCAGTAAAATAATCTGACGTTTGATACATTGCCATTCACATACAACTTGTCTGTTCAGAGCCTTGAGATGTCCTCCCGACGTGAAAGCGCTCTATAAATGTCAGTGTGTTGTTGTTGTTTTCGTTGTTGTTGTTGGGATTTACTGTAAAATGTAGTGACTGTTTTTCCCCCAGCAAATTGTTACCTTTGTGTGAATAGCAATGTCCCCCTCGGTTACAAGTGCTCAGTCAGGACACTGAGAAAATACTCCTGTCTTTGCAATAGTCATGAAATCATTATCACCCAAACCTACACAGACAGGACCTTGGTTCAAGGTCTGGTCTGAAGGGGATATAATGTGATGCTAATAATAGTCCTTGCATTTGAAATAGCACCTCATCCACAACAATATAAGGTGCAACAAAAACAGCTTGCATTTATAGAGTGCCCTCTGCACAGGGTAGCGTCTCGGAGCAGTTAACAGTGGTGGACTCTGAACCAGTTGGGGGTTGGTGTCATTAAGCACAGTTGAAAACGAAGGTTTTCAGGTAGAACTTAAAAAAAGCGGGGAGAGGAGCGCAAGGCGGAGGGATTTGAGGCTGAAAGCGCGACCTCCAATGGTGGAGCGGAGGGTGCGAGGGCCAAGTAGGAGGCTGGTGTCACCTGAGCTGTGGTGCCGGTTGGTGAATTGGGGAGTGAGGAGGTCGGAGAGGTTACAGGTTGTTAAGACTTCTCAAAGCGCTTCACAGAATAAATCCTGAAGTGGATTCGCTGTGCATTTTGAGGGCGAAAGGTGCCAGCCATTTCATACAGCAGTGTCCCACAGTCATGGATTGAGTGACCAAATTATTATTATTTTGTTGAAGGGATTATTATGTCCGGAAAATGATCTCCCAATCCCACCAACAGCCAGGTTCCTCTTACTGTTGCATAAACAGAGGCGTGCGGTGTAAGGAAACTTGCATGATGTTTCGCCCTGCCCAGGAATCGAACCCAGGTCCTCTCGTTTGTGAAGCTAGCCTGCTCACTATGCTACAGGAGTCCACAACCCCATTGTGCTTATGCCCAGTTTGTTCATGAGCATTATTTCACTGTTCGCAAACCGTCTGAATATTGACCTACAAACACACAGTCACTGTGAAGTGCTTTAAAGAGAGAGAAGCAGTCATGGTGTGAAGGTTAATCCCAATTGTCAGTGAAGGACAGAAGATAAGGACAAAGTGTGGGCAGGTGTGAGGGGGAATATTGATTGAAATTAGGGCTAAATTTACAAGTTTACAGTGCAGTGGTGGCTTGGCTTGAGGAGCCTGTGTGAGTGACAGCCTGCTACAGCCCCATTACAGATAACAGCGGCTGCTCAGACTGTTTCATGCTGTGACTGGTAATCCGTGCTGGAGATTAGCATTTCATTCTGAGATGGCACATCTGTCCTTGACTTGTTCCCGATCCAGACTCCCGGGTAGAGGCAGAAAGGAACGAGGGACAAAGAGTAGGAACCCAAACATTTTATCATGGCTTAAAGCGCTTCATGGGATTTACTGTGAAACACAGTGATTTGTGCACCGATAGGTCAACATTTCATACAATTTGCATACAGTTTATTGTTTGTGGGACACTGCTGTGCACAATTGGCTGCCTCATTTCGCACACCAAATATACAGCCAATTCACTTCACAGTACTGTATATTCTGTGAAGCGCTTTGAAACATCTCGAAGGTGTGATAAGACGCTATATCAAATTCAAGGATTATTCTCATTATTAGAGACATAATAATGCAGTGCTCCCCGTAACACTGTGTTAGAGCATCCGTCTAGATTGTGAGCTAATAGTACCTGATATAAAAAAGGAGAATGTGAGACAAAACGGGAGGGGAGAGAGAGTGACTGGAGAAGGAAAGTGAGAGAGAAGTCAACAGAGATAGTGAGCAAAGATAAATAATAATGCATTTGACACAGCATCTTATATCTTCGAAATGTGTCAAAGCACTTCACAGAATATACTGCAAAGTGAATTGACTGTATTTTGTCAGCAAAAGTAAGGGAGAAGAAACTGGAGTGAGGGGAATTGAGAGAGCAAGAGAGAACCTAAAAGGGAGCAGGAGCGAAGTTGTGCAGGGTGATTGAAGTTAGGAATATCTGACTCAGCACGAAACACACTGACACGGTTCCCCTCTGGGAACCAATTAAGGGGTTTGCCCACTTCAGATCACTTCTGCTGAGAAGCTTTTTTCCCTTTTTAAAATCATCTTTAATAAGCCTCACGCGGTATTTGATGCAAACCTGATCTCAGCAGATTGTAGTAATTAGACATTGATTGTATGAGATCTTCAGCTGCTGAAATCAGATCTCTTCCCTGAGGTGTAATGACACAGAGCACAGAACTCTTCTAGTCCATCCACCAAGGGCAAAGCTCTCGCTCTCATCCCATTCCCTGTTCTCTCCCCAACATGTCGGTGTCGGTGCTCGCTCCCCCACTGGAGCTCTCTAATCCCATTCCCCTTCATATCTGTGCTGGACCCAGTCTTTCAGTGATTGTCTTTAGGGAGTAGTGGGGGATTGCGATTATTCCAACTCTGCTTGTTTGACTCTCTAGCTCCTCCCCATACAAGTTGCAGACAAACCATAATTCTGTGGCTTCTCCACAAGTTCTCACCTTTAAGTTCTCTCCGTGGTCTTATCCCATCTTGTCCCATCTTTGTCACCTCCTTAAGATCCTACTAAGATGCTTCATGTTCTCTGTCCCATCCATCCCTACATCAACAGGGAGGATTTCATCATTTTTTCCCCAATCCCAGAATCACTCTGCCTCGCCCTCTCCCTCCACACTCTAAAACTCACCTTTAGATCTTTCTGTTCAGCTGTGCTTTTGGTCCACTTACTCCCCACCAGCTCAGGCTCCAAACCTGTGAAGCTCTTTGATGTGAAACATGCTGTGAAAATAGAAATTATTGTTGTCTCACTGTTAAGCTGTGAACACTTAAACAAGGCAACACTGCTTACAAACACATTTCTGTGGAGACCTGTAGCTTAGTGGTTGGAGCACTCACTTCACAAGCAAGAGGACCTGGCTTTGATTCCCAGGCAGGACGAAAGCTTAGGCAAGTTTCCTTACACCACACGCCCGTTTACCTAGCAGTCAGTAGGAACCTGGTTGTTAGTCGATTGGAGAATCGCTTTTCCGGGGGAAACAATCCCTTCAAAATAATAATAATTTGGTTATTCGAACCACAACTGTTTGTGCGGACATTGCTGTGTGCAATTATCTGCCACGTTTTTGTCCATAAAATATACAGTCAATTAACTTTACAGTACAGTTCTATGAAGTACGTTGAGACATATCAAAGATGTGATAAAGCGGTACATCAAAATGCAGCGCTTATTATTATCATTTCATCCCAGCTCTCTGAAAATAAAACAGCAAATGCCTCTCATTGCCACCATTTGATGATGAGACACAGAGATATGTGGGGGAAGGGTGTCTTGCTTTTAAATTCTTCGCTCACTCATCCTTTTGGATGTCTCTATGAAGCAGCAGAGATGAAATAGAAATGACTGTGGTTGGATTTCATCATGTTTGTTAACAGTGAATCCACAGATGCAGCCTGCCTTGTGACAGCTCCTTGTGTGCTTAATTTTATGCTGAGTGTAGGATGGTTTCATACACAGAACAAATTATGTAACGTTTCCATGGGATTTTTCTCTGGCTTGCCTCATGGTGAGTACAGACACTCTGTGTTAGGAATGAGGTGACACATTGTGTGTGCAGAGGAGGGTTGTCTGAAGCTCTGGGTGTGCCAGGTATGATTAACTCCAATGTTCTGCACATGCTGCGTGTTTGTGTGTGTACATGTGTGTATTGTGTGCATATGTATGAGTGCCTGTTCAGGCTGATATTAAAAATCTCATGGCATGATTTGAAAAGAAAAGGAATTCCTCTCTCTCCTCGGTGTCCCGGCCAACATTCCTCCAGATAAAATTGCTCGCTCACTTCATGGCTGTTTGTGGGACGTTGCTGTATTCAAATTGATTGTTGTATTTGCCTGACACACAGTCACTACACTTTACAGTGAATCCTGTAATATGCTGTGAGGTGTCCTCCCGATGCGAAAGTATGATATCAAAATCAAAATGATTAATATTTTATTATTGCTGAGGTGGCCAGTTTGTTGGCATTGTGGGGGGTCTGCGCTCAGTGAGACTATGGTATGGGCTGGAGACTCAGCAGGGAGTTTCTAGAACTCTGTAAATGGCAGACAGCCACCAGCGGCACCGGGAATGTAAACTTGACCCACAGTTTCCATAACTGACTCAAACCACTATGGTGTAACTATGACAGTAACTAACTATACATTTAGAGTGCTGTATATAATGGAGTCCAGTAGCTCAATGGTTAGAGCACATGTAGATCTCTTTTCAAGGGATAATAATACCTTTTAAAATATATAATAATTTGGTCCCTCAATCCATGACTGTTTGTGGGACGCTGCTGTACACAATTGGCTGCCAGGTTTTGCACACAATTCATTATACAGGATATCCTGTGAAGCGCTTCAAGACATTTGAAGACGTGATAAGAAGCTGTATCAAATGCAAGGATTATTATTATTCACTGTACACTGGCCACTGTACTGCACATTCACTGTGTACAGGGCACTGCACTTTATATAATAATAATAATCCTAGGATTTTATACAGCGCCTTATCATATTGTTGATATTTCTCAAAGCGCTTCACAGGATATACTGTGTGTTTGGTGGGCAGCCAATTTCACACAGAGACATTCCATAAACAGTCGTGGTTGAGTGACCAATTTGTTTTAATAAGAACATAATAAGGAGTAAGGCATTCGGCGCCTCAAGCCTGTCCCGCCATTGAAATGACTGATCTTCTAATCTGATCTTCTAATCTGATCTTCTAATCTTACTCTACTTGCCCACCTTATCCCCATATCCTCTATCCATAAGAAATCTGTCAATTTCAGTCTTGAATATGTTCAAGGACTGAGCATCTACAGGCTTTTGAGGTAGAGAATTCCATAAATTCACTACCCTCTGAGTGAAGAAGTGTTTCCTCAACTCTGTTCGAAAAGACTGACCCCTAATCTTAAAATGATGACCCCTAGATATAGTTTCTCCAACCAGGGGACACTGTCTCCCACTGTCTACTCTGTCAAACACCTTAATATAGGTTTCTTATAGGTTAGAAATCTTACAGGTTTCTATCAGATCACCTCTAATTCTTCTATAACTTATAGAATATAGGCCTAGTTTACTCAACCTATCCTCAGAGGTCAACCCCCTCATCGCAGGAACCAACCTAGTGAATTTATAGAGGGGTAATTACCCCCAGAAAGCGATCCATCAATCGACTAACAAGCGCGTTCCTAGTTACTGCTAGGTAAAGAGAAGCGTGACTGAAGTAAGAAAACTTCATAGAATCATAGAATTTTACGGCACAAAAGGAGGCCATTCGGCCCATCTAGTCTGTGCCGGCTCTTTGAAAAGAGCATCTCAATCCCTTTGCCCAGCTCTCCCCCCATAATAACCTAACAAACCTGTTCTCCCTAAATAAAAATCTAATTCTCTTTTAAAAGCTGTTATCGAATCAGCCTCCACCACCTTTTCAGGCAATGCATTCCTGGTTCGAACAACCCGCTGAGTGAAAACATTTCTCCTAAGCTCCCCTCTGCTTCATTTTGAAACTATTTTAAATCTGTGACCATGAGTCACAGATTCCCCCACCAGTGGAAACAGTTTTTCCTTATTCACCGTGTCAAATCCACTCATGATTTTATAAACCTCTATTAGGTCTCCTCTCAACCTTCTCTGTTCCAAAGAGAATAAACCTAGCCTATCTAGCCTTTCCCCATAACTGAAGTCCCTCAATCCTGGTACCATTCTAGTAAACCTTCATTGCACCCTTTCCAATGCCTTAACATCCTTTCTATAATGTGGTGACCAGAATTGGACACAGTACTCCAGCTGAGGCCTAACTAAAGTTTTATAGAGGTTAGTCAGCACTTCATGGCTTTTGTACTCTAAACCCCTATTTATAAAGCCCAGTATCCCATATGCTTTCTTAATGGCTTTGTCTACCTGCCCTGCCACCTTCAAAGAGTCACTAAGATAAATCCCCAAGTCTTTCTGTTCCCTCACACCTCTTAAAATTGTACTATCTAGCCTATTTTGCCTCCCCTCATTTCTTCTCCCAAAATGTATCACCTCACACTTCTCTGCATTAAACTTCATCTGCCATGTGTCTGCCCACTTTACCATTTTATCTATATCTTCTCGCAGATGGTTACTCTCCTCCTCACTATTTACTATTCTCCCTAATTTAGTGTCATCTGCAAACTTGGAAACTGTGTTCCCTACACCCAAGACCAGATCATTAATATACATTAAAAAGAGCAGTGGTCCCCAAACCGATCCCTGGGGGACGCCACTGCACACTTCCCTCCAGTCTGAAAAACAGCCGCTCACCACAACTCTCTGCTTTCTGTCTCGCAGCCAGTTGTGGATCCATGCTGCCACTGTCCCTTTAACGCCGCGGGCCTCTACTTTCCTAATAAGCCTCTCATGCGGCACTTTGTCAAATGCCTTTTGAAAGTCCACATAAACGACATCAAATGTGCTACCCTCGTCCACCCATTCAGTTCCTCATCAAAAAATTCTATCAGATTTGTAACGTGCCTAAGGTTTTGTCCTGTTTTGCCCGGGAATTGAACCCGGGTTCTCTTGCTTGCGAGCCCAGCACTCCAAATACTCAGCTACGGGATTCCGTGTCTGAAATGTGGAAACTCTCCTCTTTTCCATCAATATGTTTCAATCAAAGATATATATCTGTCCCAACGCCCTCTAGATAGTGAAGAACTAAAGATCCACTTAGATAGATATTCCACATATGCTCTGGATATTGTCCAAACCCAAATCCATGCATCAGCCTCACTGCTGGTGAAGTGGTGATCCATCACACCCGGCTCAGCGGCTTGGGGGGAATCCCACCTCCACGTTCTGAGATCCAAATGAAGAAATCAATACTGTTGTTGGCAGTGGTGACCAGAATGTCTGGCACATTATAGGGACTGTCAATGTGGCTCTCCATCGTGGCTTTCATGGCGTTCAGGCAGAATGTAATCTAGGAGAGTGGGAATATAGGGAAAACAAGCAGTGATGTGACATGGGGAGGATTCCCATACTTGTGCTCACAGAACCATCTAGAGAAATCCACCCATTTCTCTCTGATTTTTTTGGGAGAGAGTAATGCAGATGATACCAAGAAAGTCAGGCTTATCTTTGTGCAGTGTGAGGTGATGTGAAGCTAACATGCGGATTACTAGCCAAGATGTGAGCATTTTGTCCAAGAAATATTTTATAACAACAACAAAATTACATTTGTATAGCGCCTTTCAAATCAGAAAGACGTGCCAAGGTGCCACTGCTTCAGACCTGAGCTGAGGACAGCGGGAGGGAGGAAAGGGAGGGATTAGGAGTTGCCGATGGGGCCAGAGGTGTTTTTAACGTTGATACAATCGGTGCAACGCAACGACGGGTCTCTCATATTGCAGGCCCCCAAAGTAATGCAAAAAATCATCTGAATGGGAGGATTTGAGTGTGCTGTGCTCTTGTCTTTTATTATATAGGTTTAGTGAAAACCAGAGCTCCCCACAGCCCGGCAGAGCAGGCTGTCTGCCTAAAGAGGTATTGCACCTACCGAAAGTTAATTTTTGCATAAAATAAAATTGTGCATGTGCACTTATTAAACTTACGTGATGGGCCCCCTAAAAAAATTGCACCGAGTAGTTTGAAGTCTTAAAAACGCATCTGGGTGGGGCCATCGAAGAGGAGAATCTTGAGGCGAGACTTGAAGAAGGCCAGGGAGGGGGCGAGGCGGAGGGACTGCAGGAGTTCCAGTGGCTTGAGGCTCGCCCACCAATGGTGCGGGTGGGACTGGGGACGTGGAGCAGGCCAGAGCCTGCTGAGCGGAGGGGGTGGGCAGGTTGCTGTGTACCGGGAGCTGTACTCGATATGCGCAGTATACAGGGAGCTGTAGTTGCCATGGTGACTCTTTAGTGGTCGGATTTTGGGCAAAAAACGATTTGAAAAATAAACTTACTGAAACTTACGGAGTTCTTATGGTGCAGGTTGAGGTGGCCAAATCTGTGGCCCTTGGGCCGCCATAGCTGCGGGAGCCTCGGGTGACGGTTGGTGGCAGTTGACCGGCGAATTTGAGCGGGAAAAGTCTCGTGGCTGCTCGGCCGTTTAGCTGACTGCAAATCCCAGCGTGCTCCGTGGCATAACGTCATCTACTATCTAACCTGACAGGTTAACGGCATTGTAAGAAGTGCAGTTGTAGAGTGGACATGGGCTTGAGGGGGAGAGAGGACATGGGCTTGAGGGGGAGAGAGCCAGTGAGGCGGAGAGAGAACATGGCTGTGATGGAGAGAGAGGACATGGCTGTGAGGGAGAGAGAGGACATGGGGTAATAAGCTCCCAGCTTTGCTCCTTCCTCTCAACCCACTCCCTCCCTATGCCCCTCCAACAGCATGGAAACTGCCCTGGTCAAGGTCACAAATGATATCCTGACCATTTGTGACCAGGGCTCCCTCTACCTCCTCATCCTCCTCGACCTATCCGCCACCTTCGATACCATGGTCCACACAATCCTCCTCCACCTCCTCTCCTCCCACCTCAACCTTATAATAACATAATAATCCTTGCATTTGATATAGTGCTTTCCATATCTTATCAACGCCCCAAAGCGCTTCACAGAATATACTGTAAAGGAAATTGACTGTATATATTTGTGGGTGAATCGCGGCAGCCAATTGCGCACAGCAGTGTCCCACACACGATCGTGGATTGAAATGACCAATTTTATTATTGTTTTTTGTTTGGAGGGATTATTATTAGGCATGTGGAGTAAGGAAACTTGCCCAAGGTTTCGCCCCAACCTGCCTGGATTCGAACACAGGTCTCCCCAGCTTGGTCTCGCCAGCTTGCAAGACAAGTGCTCTAACCACTGAGCCACAGGAGCTCCAAGGTTCTGTCCTTGACTGGTTCTGATCCTACCTTTCACATAGCCTACACTTTGTGCCTGCCAATGACTTTTCCTCCAACTCCAGTACCGTCTCGTGCGGCTTTCCTCAGGGCTCTGTCTTGGTCCCCTCATCACTCTCTACATGCTCCCACCAAGTGACATCCGCAGACATTGGGTAAATTTCCACATGTACGCGGATGACACGCAACTCTACCTTCCTGCTTCCACCCTCAACCCGAGGACTACTTGTGTCCTGACTGCCTGCCTGACTGACATCGGGTTCTGGACGAAGGACAATTTTCTCCAGTTGAACGTCCGCAAGACTGAGGCCCTCCTGATTGGCTTGTGTCAGCGCATCCATACCTCAGGCGCTGGCAACATCAGCATCTAAGACTGCACTCTCCATCTCTCGAAGTCAGTCAGGAACCTGGGTGTCTTGTTTGACTCTGAACTGTCCTTCCTCCCCCACATCTGTGCCATTACCAACATTGCCTTTCACCACCTCCGGAACTGCCTCACCCCTCAAGCTGTCAAAACCCTTGTCCATGCATTTGTCACATCAAATATGGACTCTGGACTATGGAAACTCTCTCTTCGTTGGCCTTCCTGGCTCTTCCCTTCACAAGCTGCAGATCATCCAGAACTCTGTAGCTCGTGTCCTCTCCCGCACTAAGCTCCACGACCCCATCACTCCCACCCTTGCTCAGCTCCATTGGCTCCCCATTCCTCAGAGGATCCAATTCAAGATGCCGGGAGGCATAAACATGGACCTCCATATGCCTCTATTTACCTAGCAGTATAGTAGGAACCTGATTATTAGCCATTTACCGGATCGCTTTTCTGGACTTAATAATTCCTTTAAGAAAATTATAACAATAATAAATTGGTCACTACATTCCACGACTGTTTGTGGGACACTGCTGTGCACAGTTGGTTTCTGCGTTTTGCCCTCAATAGCAAGAGCCTTACTCGAGCAGAGAGTCCAGAGTGAGTTACAGCCAGAGTGAGGCAAGGCCAGAGTGAGAGGGAATTGGATGAGTGGGAATTGGGTGAGAGTGGGAACTAGGTGCTGAGGGGCAAGTAGGTGTAAGGTTGTAATATATATTATATACTATTGACAATAATATAAGGAACCTGGCTGGGCAGCTGAGAACCGTGGCATGCTCCATGTGTGTAATGTGGGAACTCCAGGATGCTTCGTGCAACCTGGACAACCATGTGTGCAGGACGTGCCTCCGGCTGCTTGAGCTCAAGGTTTCTGTGCTGGAAGAGAGACTGCAGTCACTGCACCGTACATGGGAGGCTGAGGATTTCATGAACCAAACATTTCAGGAGGTGGTCACCCCACAGCCACCGAGGGTTCAGAAGGGGAGTGACTGGGTCTCAACCCGGCATGGTAGGAAGAGGGAACAGGCAGTGCAGGGATCCCCTGAAAATGTGGCACTCACAAACCAGTACTCTGTACTGAGTGCTGATGAGGTGCTGATACCTCGGGGGAGAGTAGTAAACAGCAAGTGGGTGCACAGGGGGCCATAGGGAAGAGTGTAAATGCGATTGTCATAGATTGATAGACAGATGTTTCTGTAACCGAAGATGCGAGTTTCGGATGGGATATTGCCTCCCTGGTGCCAGGGTTGAAGACATCACCGAATGGGTGCATACGATTCTACAGGGGGAAGGGGAACATCCAGAAGTGGTGGTCCATGTTGGGATCCATGATGTCGGGAGGAAAAGAGCTGAGATGCTACAGGGGGAGTATCAGAAGCTGGGAAAAAACTAAAGAGTGGAACCTCGAAGGTGGTAATCTCTGGACTACTCCCAGTGCCTCATGCAAGTGAGTTTCAAAATGGTAGGATCAAGCACATGAATGCATGGCTGGAGAATCGGTGTAGAAGGGAGGGCTTCAGGTTCCTCGATCATTGGGACCAGTTCTGAGGCAGGTGGAACCTGTATAGGATGGATGGGTTACACGTAAAACAGGGCTGGGACCAATGTCCTTGCAGGGAGGTTATCTAATGCTCGAGGGGGGAGGTTTAAAGACTTAGAAAGGAATGAGGTGGAAGAAGGCCTAAAAACAAAATCTATCTAGTTAGAGTTAAGGAACAAAAAAGGAGCTGTTAAGCTGTTAGGGGTATACTATCGACCACCAAATAGTGGGAAGGAGATAGACGAGCAGATCTGCAAGCAGATTTCAGAAAGATGCAAAGCCAATAGTGTAGTGATAATGGGGTACTTCAATTATCCCAACATAGACTGGCAGAATAACAGCGTAAAGGGCAAGGAGGGAGAAGGATTACTGAAATGTGTACAGGACTTTCTTGATCAATATGTTTCCAGCCCAATGAGGAAGGAAGCAGTGCTGGATCTAATTCTGGGGAATGAAGTGGGGCAAGTGGAGCAGGTTTCAGTTGGAGAGCACCTGGGCAATAGTGATCACAAACATCATTAGATTCAGAGTAATTACGGAAAGGGACAAGGAACAATCAAAGGTGAGGATACTCAACTAGAAGAAGGCTAATTTCAGTGAGTTAAAAAAGGGACCTAGCCAAGGTGGACTGGAAAGAAAGATTGGCAGGTAGAACAGCTAAGGAGCAGTGGGAAGTCTTCAAGGAGATAGTTCGGGCACAGAATAAATACATTCCCACAAAGGTGAAAAGTAGGGCATCCATACCTCCCTGGATGGTTAAGGATATTGGGACTAAAATGAAACAAAAAAGGAGGCTTATGATAAATGTCATGCCCAAAATACAGAAGACAACTAAACAGAATATAGGAAGTGCAGGAGAGAACTGAAAAAGGAAATTAGAGGGACAAAAAAACTGTATGAGAAACGGGTAACATTAAAAGGAACCCTAAGGTATTTTACAAGCATATCAAGAATAAAAGGTTAGTCAAAAGTAGGGTGGGGCCAATTAGGGACTAAGGAGGAAATCTTATTGTGGAGGCAGAGGGCATAGCTGATGTACTGAATGAGTAGTTTGCATCTGTCTTCACAAAAGAGGATGCAGCCAATGCCACAGTACCGGAGGAGAGGGTAGAAGAAATGAATAGGATAAGTATAAACAGAAAGGAAGTACTAAAAAGGTTGATGGAGCTCGAGGTAGATAAGTCGCCCAGTCCGGATGGGATGCATCCTAGGTTACTAAGGGAAGTGCGGGAGCAAATAGCAGAGACTCTGGCCACAATCTTTCAATCTTCTTTGGACACAGGGGTGGTGCCAGAGGAATGGAAGGTTGTTAACATTACTCCCCTGTACAAAAAGGGGCAGAAGGACAAACCTGGGAACTACAGGCCAGTCAGTCTAACATCAGTAGTGTGGAAACTTCTAGAGACTATAATCAGGGACAAGATAGATCTTTACTTAGAAAGATATCGGTTAATAAAGGACAGCCAGCATGAATTTGTTAAAGGCAAATCATGCCTGCCAAATCTGATAGAATTTTGTGATAAGGTAATGGAATGGGTGGATGAGGGTAGTGCAGTTGACATAGTTTATATGAACTTTGAAAGGCATTTGCCAAAGTGCCACCTAAAAGGCTTATAAAGAAAATAGAAGCTCACGGCATTAAACGGACAGTGGAAGCATGGAACCAGAACTGGCTGGGAGACAGAAAGCAGAGAGTTGTGGTGAGCAGCTGTTTTTCTGACTGGAGGGAAGTGTACAGTGGTGTCTCCCAGGGATCGGTATTGGCACCACTGCTCTTTTTAGTTTATATTAATGATCTGGACTTGGGAATAGGGAGTACCATTTCAAAGTTTGCAGATGACACAAAGATAGGAAACATAGTGAATAGTGAGGAGGATAGAAGCCATCTGCAAGAAGATATAGACAGAATAGTAAAATGGGCAGACACATGGCAGATGAAATTTAATATAGAGAAATGTGAAGTGATGCATTTTGGGAGGAGAAATAAGGGGAGGCAATATAGGCTGGATATTACAATTTTAAGGGTTGTGAAGGAACAGAGAGACCTGGGGGTTTGTGTAAGTGATTCTTTGAAGGTGGCAGGACAGGTAGACAAGGCTGTTTAAAAAACAAAAGCATACAGGATACTAGGGTCCATCGATATGGAAATTTTCTGATATCGATATATCGGTGGGCTCTAGGGAACGGCGATGTATCGGTTTTTCGATTAAACCCGATATGATTTTCAGATCGGTATGCCGATATGGTGATTCTAAAAAAAACGTTATATCGAGAGATTCGATTTAAAAAATATACATCGTTATATTTTTAATATCGTTCCTGGCAATATATCAATATTGTTGGTATTATCAGTGTAATGCGATCTTTTCCAGCTTACCTTGTCGCCGGCATTGCAACCTCCTAGACCTAGAGTATGGAATGCGCGTACATTCGGTGCACGCGCACAATTAACGGGCGCGCACATCCGATGCGCGCGCACACTTTACTGTGTATACTCGACGTGAGTCGTGGCATCTTAACAAAGTCGCATCGCTGAAAATTGTAGTTTGAAAATTTACCTTTCTCATCATGGGGAAAAGAAGCCCCGTATGGGACTACTTTGAAAACAATGCAGTCAGTAATGGTGTGTATAGATGTACAGTTTGCAAGGTCTTGGTTAAGACATCTGATTCGAGCACGAGCAACCTGCGACATCACATTAAGCAGCACCACCCCGCCCAGCACGCTGCCCTCAGAGCGAAATCATTGTCGACAACAGCAGGAAGTCGAACCAGCGCTTCGGAGAAAGCGACAGGTAGTGGGGCCAGTGCAGCTCAAACAATTCCTGCTTTATTTAAGAGAACATTGTACCAGAGAGGGGACAAAAAGTGGCAAAGTATCACGAACGCTGTCACTTTTTGCATAGCAAAGGACATTAATTCAGACTCCAGACTACATAAAAATAAGTGGCATTTTGTGGCTGTAAGTGTTATTTTTTGTGTGTGAGAGAGTTAGAAGCCAGATTATCACTGCTGTGTGTGTCTAGTCAGACACACACATAGAAGCAGTGATAATCTGGCTTCTAACTCTAACAGTCCGACTGTCTGTCTCTCTCTTTTCTATTGTAATAGATCTCATTTACACGTGGACATTACATGCTAGTTTCAAGCAAGAAATGGAGGAGAATAAATCTCTAGATTTTGTTTTTGGTGTGTGTGTGTTCTATTTTGTGTTTAGAGATGGAGGGAGAGAAGGAGAGGGGGAAAGTTGGGAGAGAAGGAGAGAGGAAGAGAGGAGAGGGAGGGAGAGAATGAGAGGGGGAAAGGAGGGAGAGAAGGAGAGAGGGAGGGAGAGAAGGAGAGGGGGAAAGTTGGGAGAGAGGAAGAGAGAAGGAGAGGGTGAAAGGAGGGAGAGAAGGAGCGAGGGGAAAGGAGAGAGAGAAGGAGAGAGGAAGAGAGGAGAGGGAGGGAGGGAGAGAAGGAGAGGGGGAAAGGAGGGAGAGAAGGAGCGAGGGGAAAGGAGGGAGAGAAGGAGAGAGGGAGGGAGGGAGAGAGGGAGAGAGGGGAGGGAGGGAGGGAGAGAGGGGAGGGAGGGAGGGAGGGACAGAAGGAGAGAGGGGAGGGAGGGAGGGAGAGAAGGAGAGAGGGGAGGGAGAGAAGGAGAGGGGGAAAGGAGGGAGAGGAGACAGGGAGGAGGGAGAGGAGAGAGGGAGAGTGGAGGGGGAGGGAGAGAAGGAGAGGGGAAAGGAGGGAGAGAAGGAGAGGGGAAAGGAGGGAGAGAAGGAGAGGGGGAGGTAGAGAGCAAACAACATTGTATAATTCAACAGACCTTGACACCAACATTACAAACTTTCTGGACCTAGAGCACGCATTTCGAAATGTGCGTGCACCGCGACTGCGCGCGCATCGTCAGTGCGGACGCACCGTCAATGCGCGCGCACCGCGACTGAGCGCGCACCATAAATGCGCGCGCGCGCCATCAATGCACGCGCACTTCGAATGCACGCGCATGCGCAGTATAAAAACTCGATAGATCGGTTTAAGCAGGTATGAGCAAACCGATATATCCATATCCGGAAAAATCCCATATCGCCGTTCCCTAGTGGGCTCATATCGATATTTACTGATATATTGATATTTCCGGGGGTTTTTATACGGCGCATGTGCTCGCATTCGGGGGTGTGCACACATTCCGCCGGAAACGATATACTGATATTTACAATATACCGATATATTTTTTGATACTGAATTTTTCGATATCGATATATTTTAAATTCCGATATCGGCATATCGATATGAAAAATTATATCGATATAATCGATATATCAATATATCGCCGGACACTACGGGATCCTCTGCTTTATAAATAAGGGCGTAGAGTACAAAAGTCAGGAAGTTCTGACTAATCTCTATAAAACTTTGGTTATGCCTCAGCTAGAGTACTGTGTTCAATTCTGGTCACCACACTATAGGAAGGATATTAAGGCACTGGAAAGGATGCAGAGGAGATTTACCAGGATGGTACCAGGAATGAGGGACTTCAGTTATGAGGAAAGGCTAGAGAGGCTAGGTTTATTCTCATTGGAGCAGAGAAGGTTATGAGGAGACCTAATAGGGGTTTTCAAGATCATGAGGGGATTCGACAGAGTAAACAAAGAAAAACTGTTTCAAGTGGTGAGTGTATCAGTGACTCGTGGTCACAGATTTAAAATAGTTTCAAAAAGAGAAATGTTTTCACTCAGCGAGTTGTTGGAATCTGGAATGCATTGCCTGAAAAGGTGGTGGAGGCCGATTCGATAGTAGACATTTATTTGGGGAGGATGGATTTGCGCGGTTACGGGGAGAGAGCTGGGGAGTGGGATTGAATTGCTCTTCAATCCCACTCCAACACAGAATCGATAGGCCGAATGGCCTCCTTTTGTGCTGTAAGATTCTATGATTCTATGAATAGTATACAATCAGTTCACTTAACAATATATTCTGTGAAGTGCTTTGAGACGTTTCAAAGACATGTTCAGGTGCTATATCAAAAGCAAGGATTATTATTATTCACTGTGTACAAGGTGCTATGCTGTATATTCACTGTGTACAGGGACTTGGATGCCAGCGTTTGCCTTGTGTATGTGGTTCTGGGTATCTCATGCTGTGTTGCTGTGTATGGGCTGTGTGTAACCTCTGCTCTGCACTCTTTCTGCAGGACAGCTGTGCAAGAGTGTTGCTCTTCCGAGGGGCTGACAAAGAGATTAAGAACTACAATAGTCAGTCGGCATTCCAGGTAGGAGAGAGTCTGGATTCCGAGATTCTAAGCCACATTCCCTCTGGCGTGGAGGTCAGAGAATGTCACAGCACAAGAGAAGGCCATTCGGCCCTTTGCTGGCTCTCCGATCGAGCTCTCTGCTAAGTTCTTCTCACACCTTACACCCTTTCAGATTTTTATTACAAATTCTATATAAGTGCATGTTGTTGCTGTTGTTTAACCAACTAACATCATGTACCCACTATTGAGACAAGCTTTTCTTGTCTGGCAAGCTTTCGCCTTGCTTGAAAACTTGGACCATGCTACCCGTTAACAGAACCTGAGTGGGAAGAATGCCTGCTACCAATATCTGGTCTGCCCCTCGAAGACTTGCCAATGAGCCAAGGTGGACTGGCTTATCAGCAGTGCCCTGGAATACTGCAGGCCTGCCTGGCTCAGGAGCTGGACTACCAGATTCCCACAGACCAGCATATGGATATTAATAGATAGATTCTTGGTCTGTTGGGGGTTAACCCTGATTGTCAGGCTGTTGAGTGTTAATGCAGGAATTCCTGGTGTGGGTTAACAAATTCACTATCTGGCAGTGGTTTATGCACTCTTCTGTTCCCCGATTGCCATCCACTGCCATTCACTGCAGTGATCAATCTCCACCGGCCATGCCGATGTTGGTTGCCATAGTGATGCCGAGCAGTAATTACAAATATTTCTGCTCCAGCCCCTCATCAGTCACTATGACACGAACATGGTCAGATTACGGATTTTATAGTGAACAGTAGAATCCTGTAGCTCAGTGGTTAGAGTAGTCGCGTCCCAAGCGAGAAGACCTGTGTTCGATCCTCTGGCAGGACGAAACATTAGGCAAGTTTCTTACTCCAAACACCTAGCAGTAACAACAACAAAATTAGATTTGTATGGGTCTTTTCCCGTCAGGAGGACTTTAAGTAAGTAAGAACCCAGTAATTAGGAACCAAGTTCTTAGTTGTTTGGCGGATCACTTTTTCAGGGATAATAATCCCTTTAAAAAGTAATAATAATCATAATTTTAAATCCACTGTGTGCAATTGGTTGCCGTCTTTCGCCCACAAATATACAGTCAATTCACTCTACAGTATATTCGATGAAGCACTATGCGACGTCTAGAAGACTTGATAAGGCGCTATATCAAATGCAAGCATGATAATAATAATAATAATAATAATCCTTTTGTGGGCGAAACGGGGCAGCCAATTGTGCACAGCACAATTTTTTTAAGGATTATTATTAGGTGGGTAGAGTAAGGAAACCTGCCCAAGGCTTCGCCCTGACATGCAGGAATCGAACCCAGGTCTCTCGCTTGTACCACTGAGCTACAGGACAGGCAGACCAAATTTTGGTTTAACGTCTCATTTGACAGATGGCAACTCTGACAACGCACTCCTCTCTCCCCTGTCACCATTGCATATAACTGGAGTGTGAACTCCATGGCCTTGCTCCCCACCCTCCCTCTGCGACCTACTAACCCCCACCAACCCGCTCCCTCCACTCAGTTGGCTCCGGCCTGCTTTACCAAATGTGGGGGAGGAAGGATAGTTGGGGGTTGAAATAAGGAAAGACTGCACAGATTACTGATAGCACCTGGGACCTGCTGATCTGCACACTCAGGTCCACCCAAAGGGCACGACCTATACCTTGGATTCACTGGAGAGCACAGCCAACCTTAAATATGTCAGTCACACTGTCACCCCTGGGTTGTGTGGCTTCATGCCACACATCAACAATAACAACAAAATTACAATTGGATAGTGCTTTTCATGTCAGGAAGATGTTCCAAGGCGCTTGACAATCAATGCTTCGGACCTGAACTGAGGGTCGGGGAGGGTGCGGTGGGGTCGAAGAAGAGGGTCTGCCTCACCCGCCCCACTCTGCCCTCACCCACTAGAACTCTATCCTGAAGTCCCTCTGCCTTGCTCCCTCTCTTGCTTCTACGAAGACTCATCTCCAGGCCCTCTTCTTCGACCCCACTGCACCCTCCCCGACCCTTCCTCCCCCACATCCGGTCCCTGCTTTTTTCCACTTGCGATGTGTTGCCTATCTCTGGCAATACCTTGCCCTAAAAGCCGCTGAAACTCTGGTCCATGCCTTTGTCACCTCTCAGATGGACTATGCAAATGCACTCCTCGCTGGTCTCCCCTCCACCACAATCCATAAAATCCAGCTCATTCAGAACTCTGCCACCCGCGTTCTCACCCGCACCAAACTTCACTCCCCCATTACCCCAGTCCTTGCCAGACTACACTGGCTCCCTGTCCGGTGAAGATTGATTTCAAGTTCCTCACTCTTGTTTTCAAATCTCTCCACTCCTCTGCACCCCCCTACCTTTCTGACCTCCACTCTCCCCAACACAGCACCCATTGTCTTCGCTCCTCCAGTTCTGGCCTTGTCTCCCGAATCCTCCGCTCCACTATCGGCGGCAGTGCCTTCAGCCACTATGCCCCAAGGTTCTGGAACTCCCCTCCTCACTCCCTTCGCCTCGCCCCCCTCTCTTCTGGTTTCAGGTCTGAGCTGAAGGCCTTTCTTTTCGACCGCGCCTGGTTGCCTTTTTCCCCCTCCCCCTGGCTCGGGCCCAGGATCCGTTATTGTGAAGCACTCTGAGATGCCGTCCGGCGTGGAGGGCGCTATAAATCAGAGTTGTTGTTGTTGTAACTGCATACTAACTTTTTGTATGTGGTGTACAAGGACACCCAAATCCCTCTGAACACGAGCACTATCTACCCTTCTTGAAAATAATCAGTTTTTCTGTTTTTACTATCTAGGTGAATAACTTCACACTTCCACACATTATATTCCATCTGCCACCTTCTTGCCCACTCACCTAGCCTATCTATATCCCGTTGCAATCTTTTTGTGTCATGCTCAAAGCTTGCTCTCCCACCTAGCTTTGTATCATCTGCAGATTTCGATATTTTAAGTTCTATGTCCTCATCTAGATCATTGAAATGGATTGGAAATAGCTGAGGCCCAAGTACTGATCCTTGTGGCACTCCACTAGTCACATCCTGCCAATCTGAGAAGGACCCATTTATCCCTACTCTTTGTTTTCTTCCCGTTCGCCACTCTTCGATCCATGCTAATATATTGCTTTGAATCGTGTGTAGCAGCCGTTTGTGTGGCACCTTGTCAAATAGCAGGCCCTGTGTGTGTATGGGGGGCACTCGATAGTCCGAAGGTTCGATAGTCCGAACACACAAATTTCCTATATCCAGGGCAGTTACCATGGTTACCGCTCGATAGTCCGAAAATAAGGTTCGTTAATCCAAACATTTGGTGCGATAGTCTGAAGGTTCATTAGTCCAAATGTTAGGGTTAGGGTTACGGTTAGGGTTAGGGAAAGCTTCGGACTAACGAACCTTTGGACTATTGAACCTTCGGACTAATGAACCTTCGGACTATCGGGTGGTAACCGTGTGTGTTATAGAGAATAGCAGGCCGTGTGTGTGTTATAGAGAATAAGTGTCTGTGTGTGTAATATAGAATAGCAGGGTCTGTGTGTCTGTGTGTGTAATATAGAATAGCAGGCCATTGTGTGTGTGTTATGGAGAATAGCAGGCCGTGTGTGTGTTATACAGGGTTACTGCTCGATAGTCCAAAGGTTCATTAGTCCGAAGCTTCCCCTAACCCTAAGTCTAACCCTAACCTTTGGACTAATGAACCTTCGGACTATCGCACCAAAACTAACGCCCCCCCAAACTTTCCTCCCCCACAAAAAAGCTAACGCCCCCACCAAACTTTCCTCCCCAACAAAAAAGCTAACGCCCCCACCAAACTTTCCTCCCCCACACATTTGCAAGGACAGTAAGGGTCTTTTTTAGACTGATCCAAACAAACCACTATTTAATTGCTCTAAGCAGCAATCAAATCGCCCCCCCCACCCCCCCGAAAGGTTTTCAAAACCAGGCAGCCTCCCCCACAAAAAAGCTAATGTCCCCCAAACTTTCCTCCCCCACAAAAAAGCTAATGTCCCCCAAACTTTCCTCCCCCACAAAAAAGCTAATGCCCCCCAAACTTTCCTCCCCCACAAAAAAGCTAACGTCCCCCCAAACTTCCCCCCCCACACAAAAAAGCTCTACCACACATTAAAAACATATCCTTACTCAAGGAAAAAAGCAAACCCATTCATGAGCCCAAACGAAATTTGACAAAATCCCAGCACAGGGGGAGAGCGAGAAAACACAAGCCTATGTGTGTACCAATGATCCCCGAAATATATAAAACCTAACCCTAACCTTTGGACTAATGAACCTTTGGACTATTGCACCAAATGTTCGGATTAACAAACCTTATTTCATTGTCGGTTTGGACTATCGAGCGGTAATTACGGTAAACGCCCCGGGTATAGGAAATTTGTGTGTTCAGATTATCGAACCTTCAGACTATCGACCCTTCGGACTATCGAGTGCCCCCCATTATAGAGAATAGCAGGCCACTGTGTGTATGTTGGAGAATAACAGACTGCGTGTGTGTTAGAGAATAGCAGGCCATGTGTGTGTGTGTTATAGAGAATAGCAGGGTCTGTGTGTCTGTGTGTGTGATATAGAATAGCAGGGTCTGTGTGTATGATATAGAATAGCAGGATCTGTGTGTCTGTGTGTGTCATATAGAATAGTAGGCCTTGTGTGTGTTATGGAGAAATAGCAGACCCTCTGTGTGTGTCTATATTGTAGAGAATAGCGCGCCCTGTGTGTGTGCGCACTGTTTATTATAGAGAATTAGCAGCAACTGTTACAGAATTGTGTATCCATCTATGGAGAGCAGAGCAACCTGTGGGCTATTTAATAACCTCTGTCTGCAAACTGCCACAGCACTGAATGAAAGTCATGTGTGGAGATTGAAGATGCAGGCTTGCGTGCAGGGTTCGAGAGGACTTGCTCATTGTAACCGCCTGTGCATGCTTGGTCAGGCTGTGACAAGCAATGTGTAACTCTTGTGTATTACAAGTGGCTGCTGGTGGAGGCTTGCGACAGCTCCAGCGTGTAAATGAGGGCTCTGCTGGGTTGGCATAGCGCAGGCACCGAGGCTGCAGCAGTGATAAATCTCCGGGTATTTTTAGGTGCCGTGTCAGCACTGGTTTGCGATGTGCTCTGGATATTGAAAGTTCCTGGATGATAAACGACCGGCTTCATGAATGTATTTTGGGGCAATCAGGCAGCAATCTGTTTCTAAGAGGAAAGGAAGGGGTGGGGGGAGGGGAGGGGCATAGAGGTGGAGAGAGATTGGAGGTGGTGGTAGGGGGAGGGGGGAGGGGGAGAGATGGATTGCAGGAAAGAGAGGGGCAAAAAAGGGAAAATAGGGGAGAGAGGAAAAAGCGGTAGAGGGAGAGAGAAAAGAAGGGGGGTAAAGGGGGAAGAAAGAGGCTGGTGAGGGGATATTTAGCATGGCATAGAGGGTATGTGTGGCCGGGGAGGGAGGCAACAATTTTGAGAGCAGTGCAGATTGGTGAAATGGAGCCAAGCAGATTACAGGGGGAATCTAGTGTGAACATTTGTCAGTGGTTATGGGAAGTATGGGTGGCAGGTTCTGGTGAGAGACCAGGCTTTGAGCCTAACACTAACCACACATTTACTGGTGCTCTGGCTTTTTCTATCTACATGTCCTCCTGACATGAAGGGCTCTCTTTAAATGTAATTTTATTGTTATTGTTGTACACATCAGCTCTGTTCATTTCACAACCGCAAGACAATCTGGCATTAGCAAATGTTAGAATCGTAGAATTATACAACAGTCCATTTGGCTGATCGTGTCGGCTCTTTGAAAAGAGCTATCCAACTCAATCCCACTGCTCTGCTCCCTCCCCATAGCCCTGCAAACATGTCCTCCCCAAATAATTGTCTTCTCTCCATCCGCTGCTTCAGATCCCTTCTTCTTACTCCCTCCCACCTCCCCCTGAACCATCTGATGAGATGTTAAACTGAGTTACCAGATGCCTGTTACAGATTCTTTGGCTTTATTGGAGAGAGAAGACTGTTTCTCTTGGGGTGCTAGCCTATAATTCTCCTGAGAATTTTTTCTCCAGTTGAATGTCAACAAGAGGAGGCCATCCTCCTTGGCTCCCATCAGCGCATCTTCACCTCAGGTGCTGACAGCATCACTATTCATGGATGCACATTCCACCTCACTGAGCCAATCTGGAACCAAGCCATCTTGTTTGATCCCCAATTGTCCTCTCTACTCCATATCTGTGCCATGACCCGTTCTGTCTTCACCCACCTCCATATTATTACCCGCTTCAGCCACTGCCTCTCCCCTTAGTCTGCCATGATCCTCACCCATGCCTTAATTACGTCCAGCCTTGCCAGTGATAACTCCCTACTCACAGAACTTCCCAACTCTTCCCTACACAAACTGCAGATTATTTGTGGAGTGAGTGACTGGGTGGGGAGTGAGTGATGGACTGGGTGGGAAGTGAGTGACAGACGGGGTGGGGAGTGAGAGATGAATGGGGTGGGGAGTGAGTGATAGACGGCAGGTGGAGGGACGCACGGTGTATGGAAGTGACGTCTGCATAATGATGTTGTTTGCTCTCTTTGCTACAGGTTGCTATTATTGCCGGGAACTTTGAGCTGGCTGAAATCATCAAACATCACAAGCAAGCCGATGTTGGTGAGTGTGAGCCTCGCTTTCTCTCTCACTTCAATGTCTGACAGGTTTAATGGTTCCTTCTTCAGAATGGAGAGTCTAGGGGGGGAGGAAGCACAGATCAGACTGATGCTCTGGTGCAGTGCTGGGAGGAAGAGAAACAACAAAAGTATCGACTTTGGATTAGATGTTGACATCCTGTGACACTACTGGAAAAAGAGAAGGGAATTTCTCCTGGTGTCTGGACCAAGAATAGTGCTCTCACCTTGCAAGCAGGAGGACACGGTTTTAATTCCTGTGCAGAGTGAAACGTTAACCACTTTTTCTTACTCCATACGCCTCTGTTTACCTAGCAGTAAGTAGAAACCCGGTTGCTTGTTAATTTCCAGGGGTAATAATGCCTTCAAAATTTTTTAAAATAATAATTTGGTCTCTCAGTCCACCACTGTTTGTGATACCCTGTATGAGGGGCACTATATATATGGAGCACCCCCGACTCGGCCACTACATCATCCCGAAAGCCACTGAAACCCTCATTCGTGCCTTCATCACATCCAGGCTCGACTATGCAAATGCCCAGCTTGTCGGCCTTCCCAATTCCTCTCTCTACAGGCTGAAGATGCAGATCTCTACCGTTCCAAACTCCGTGACCCCATCTCCCCCATCCTTGCCCAACTCCATTGGCTCCCCAACATCCAGAGGATCCAATTCAAGATCCTGGTCCTCACATTTAAAGCTCTCCAGAACCTCGTCCCACTCTACATCCATGACCTTCTAACCCCTTACCAACCTGCCCACCCCCTTCACTCAGCAGGCTCTGTCCTGTTGCACGTCCCCCGAACCATCCTTCCCATCATTAGCGGGCGATCCTTCAGCCACTTTGCCCCCAACCTCTGCAACTCCATCCCGCAGTCCCTCCGCCTCAGTCCCTTCCTGGCCTCCTTCAAGTCTCCTCTTCAATGGTCCCATCGGCAACTCCTAATCCCCCCCTTCCCTCCTGCACCCTGTGTCCCCAGCTCGGATCTGACACAGTGACTGTCCAGCACCTTGGGACGTCCTCCTGAGGTGAAAGGTGCTATACAAGTGTCATTTTGTTTTTGTTGTTGTTATAACAATAATAAATCGGTCATTTTTATCCTCGACTGTTTGTGGAACACTGCTGTGTGCAATTGGCTGCCACGTTTCACTCACAAAATTTACAGTGAATTCATTTTATAGTACAGGTACCCCACCTCAACCACGGTTTTTTCTACCACGAATTTCACGTATCCACGGTTGGCTCATTACGACAACCCTTGCTCACCACGGCAGTGGGTTTTGCATATCCACGGGTTTTAACACTAGCACTAGCGTTTGGCGCTCGGACCCAGTTGCGATGTCACTTCTCCACATCCACCCCCCTCAGTATCACCCACCACACCACCTTCTCCACATTCACCCTCCTCGGTGTCACCCACCACACCACCTTCTCCATATCCATCCCCCTCGCACTCGTTGGTGATTTATGATCTGGAGGAGGAGGCAGAGGAAGAGGGTGCACAGGGCCCTTCTTCCATGTAACAGCACGTAACAACCACCTTCCCCATTATCATCATCATTAGGATTCAGGTAAATAACATGAATTTTTTTTTAGTTCAAGGACATGCAAACTTACTCCCCCTATCCCCGTGTTTCCAATAGGGCTCTGCATTTTCCAACTGTGGTTTTATTAACCGCGGAGGTTTTCAGGAACGTATCCCCCGTGGTTGGGGAGGGATACCTGTATATTCTGTGCAATGCTTTGAGATGTCTTGAAGATGTGATAAAGCGTTAAAGCAAATGCAAAGATTTATTATCTGAACATCTTGCTCTGGAGTTGATCCTGTAATTAGAGCTAATGCTGAGCCTAGTGGGGAGATATTGTCTGCGAGCAGATAGACTCTGATTGTAACTGACTTGCCAGCTAGTTATGTTGTCCTGTATCACCCGGGATGGGACATGGGGCAGAGAGCTGGCTCTCACACTGCTCGGCTGCTTGGCCTGTCTTCCTAATTGATTTCTCTTTCTGCACCGAGAGACAAGTTTCCATTAATCCTTGCTGCTGAAACTGGCTGAATAAAATTAAAAAATGCCTGATGATCGCAAATGTAATTTGTGTTCAGCTCTGGGCGTCCGACCGAAGCAAGGATATATACTGGCCTTGAGAGGCGAGCGAGCCAGCAATGACTCAGCAGCCTCCACTTGACTGGCTCTGGCCTTTTGTTTGTCCCTCGTGCCCCCTGCTCCACCAGCAGCTGCCGCACTTTTAGCCACTGTTTCAAAGTGTCGCACCTCTCACCCTCAATCCACCTTGCACCCCCCCAACACTTTCCCCTCCTTTAGATCACGACTGAAGATCTTCCTCTTCAACCATGGTTATGGTCACCTCCTCCATCTCCCTGGCTCGGCATCAGGCTCAGAAACTGTTAAGCACTCGGAGACACTGACATGTGTGAAGGACGCTATGTAAATGCAAGTTGTTGTTGTCAGGCTGACTCCACCTGATGTGCGAACTAGTAGTCACAAAGTGACATAGTCTGGGATATGGGGTTGTCTCCTAGCCAATCCTGATCCACCTTTGATTGCTTCATGATAAACCATGGGGAGTGTATGGGCCCAGGTATACAGCATGGAGAGGGAGCTCAGCAACAGCCCAGGAAAACATTGTAACACTCAGCAGTCCTATCCCTCCCTCGCCCTCTCCATCCCTCGTTCACTCGCCCACTCTCTCACACGCCCTCACCCATTCCTTTCCGCCCCCACTCACTCACTCTCTCCCTCCCTCACCCACTCCCTCCAACCAGAATGTTGTGAGTTCAAGCCTCGAATTGGGACTTGCAATCCTTATAGTCCTGGCTGACAGCTGGCACAGCTTTCCAATGCTGCACTTCCTTGTGTCTTTATGTCCTTCCTGAGGGGGAACAGCGGAAAAATGTTGGGTTCAGGGGGGACAGCTTCAACCTCATTGCAGATAGGAAAAGTGAGGGGAACTGGGAGTCGCTGGGCATATGAGAGGGTTTTGTCAGGAACTTTGAAAGGCGTCAGCAGCTTGAGGCCCCCGGTGGAAATGCTGATCAAAGTGAATGCAGTAAATAATTCAAATTAATTCAGAAAGAAAATCTGGTAGGAGTTGAGAGCAGTAGATGAGGGAGCGACAGCACGAGAGCAGGGCCACAATGGGGAGAGAGCCACAGCCAGTGAAGGAGCTGCAGTGGCAGGTAGGGACCAAGGGGAAAGCACAGTGGTGTGGGTGGGGGGATATTAACCTGAAGCCCCTACACTGGGGAGTCTAGGCCTGGAACCTAAATGAGCAGTGAAGACACAACTGTAAACATTGATGAGTCAAATGCACAGCAGTATCTCTCCAAGACACAACAACAACAACAACAATTTACATTTATATAGCGCCTTTCACGTCGGGAGGACGTCCCAAGGCGCTAAACAAGAGGCGTGTGACCCGAGCTGGGAGGGGAGTGTTTGGGAAGGGGTGAAACACGAAGGGGAGGTAAAAGAGTTCGGGGTGGAACAAAAGGCACGATCGAAGAGGAAAGTCTTCAAATCGGCCTTGAAAGAGGAAAGGGAAGAGGCGAAGGAAAATTTAGTCAAATTGTATTTGATTTTAAATAATTGAGCCGGTGCCATGTGAGCTCGGTGCAGAGTGGACGGGGTGACTAACGGTTGACTAACTGTTCATTGGGCTTAGCAGTTCTGTGAATCACTGTGGATTGACGTGCTGGTTTGGAGTGGGCGCCTTGGAACGTCCTCTCAACGTGAAAGGCGGTCTATAAATGTAATTTTGTTATTTTGTTGTTGTTGGGCAGAGAGGAGCCACGGCTGGTGCTGTCTCACACACAGGCCAGAGAACACAGTAAACGTTGCACACGTGTCATGCTCTGTCAGCTGTCCTAGTTACAAAGTGAAATCACTGCATGTAATTCACTGCCTTACCAGTCAGTTCACCTAGTTACAGTGTACCAACTAGTGACAATGCTTCCGAAGAGAGGGAGGTAAGTGGGGGCTCATCAAGACTGAGCTGGCTCCAACGTTACATTCTTGGTAATGGAAGGTTGGTACCGAGTCAATCCTCTATGAAGTCCTTTAGTCCAGTTCTGAGCCAGACGGGTCCGTAGTATTCCAGGGCACTGCTAATGACAGCACAGACCAGTCAATGGGGGCATGGAATCTTCCCACTTAGCTCCTTTTATACCTGACGTAACAGGAAGCTTGTCAAAGTTCTCTCAATGGCTTTGGCTGGTTGAACTCCAGCAATTACTCTCCACCCCACCCTGCCCACCCCTCTCTAGGCAATGTACATTGCGAGGACTACAGCGAGGACTACAAGGCCTGAAGCGAGGACTACAAGGCCTGCGAGGAGAAGAACTACCAGGTGACATCCAAAAACCAGAAATATCGCAACCTGGGCCCAGGCATTTCTGGACTCGGGACACGCTTCTGGCGTTCCGAAGTCCGGAAATACCCGAACCTGGGCTTGGGCGTTTCTGGACTTCGGAGATCAGAAACACGTTCCGAAGTCCGGAAAAACATGAAAACCGGCTCAGCCTCGATCCCGAAGTTGCCGGATTCAGGACGCTCAACCTGTACTAACAATACTTGGATACAGCAGCTTATCAACTCGTCAGGATATCTCAAAGCGCTTCACCAAATTTTACTATGAAATGTAGTGACTGTGAATTTGTAGGCAAACATAACAGCCAATTTGTGTACAGTTAGAGGTAGAATAATGCTCCCTCTGCACTGTCCATCCGCATTCCCAGGTTGGTGACAGCACAGGTTACAGACACAGTAAAGCTCACTCTACACTGTGCATCCACCCTCCCAAGTCAGGTTTGGAGACATAGTAAAGCTTACTCTACACTGTGCATCCATACTCCCAGGTTAGACTTGGGTGTCTCACATGGAAGGCCACATGCTCCTGTGAAAAATGCTGTTAGCTACTGAGCCATGTGTTGGGGTGTGAGCTGGTTGATTTGCAATGTTCCTAATTCCCTCCAGGCTCCAGTCACCAGAACCCAGAGCAGCTGCTCACTAATTACTGTTTACCTAATGTTTCTGTTGGTTTCTTGCATGAATGGTCCTCAGTTTTGGATCCAGCTCTGTATTTTGGAGCTTTTTGTCATGTTTGCCAACAGTTGTGTGTTGCTCAGACAGTTTACCTCTGTCCATCTCCATTGCTTCATCCAGTACAGGTCCTGAGACAGTCCCAGACATTAGTGTGAGTGCATATCGCACCCGAGCCCTACAATCCCACTTGATTATAGTCTACAAGACTTATTTTGTCTTAAAACAAAAGACAGATGCTGTAAAGCACTGTGTAAATGTACAACGTAACAGGCTCTGTGTAAAATACAATAATAATCTTTGCATTTGATATAGCGCTTTGCACATCTTCGAGACGTCTCAAAGCACTTCACAGAATATACTGTAAAGTGAATTGATTGTATATTTGTGGATGAAATATAGTGTGACAGGCACTGTGCAAATGTGCAGTGTGACCAGCACTGTGTAAATGTGCAGTGTAAATCCAAATTCTGCAAACCATTTAAGTCATTTTTAGAATTGCAGAAATACAGGTTTTCAGTTAGGAATGAATTTAAGAATTTTCAACAATTCTGTAAAATAAACATTCAAACAATATAGATTTATAAGCTGGCACTGGGGAGAATTCAGGATTTGCCAGGCTGAAACAAGGAGGATAGCTGGCTGGCACAGATGCCCTGGCAGAGAGAGGGAGTCAACCTTTCTTCATTTATGCCTTCCTCCTACATTCGTCTTCTCAGGGCTGCTCCTCTCCTGGTGTATGTGGGACACGGAGTGTGGGCGTAGGCTGGGTTGGCCTCTGAGGTGGAGGCAAGTGAGAGGATCTTGTATGAAGGGGGGAATACGGAGAAAGAGTTGAGCTCAGTTCCCAGCAGCTGACTGGAGCACTTCTGCATCCTAATGAGCCAGTTCCGTGCTCCAATCGCAGTGAATAACTTGCGCCTCCTCCTGGGACTCGGTAATGAGCCGGTGGGCGGACGGGACGTTAATTGGTTGATAATTTGTATTGTTTGTGATGGGTTTTGATTAGAGTGTGAGCTGACAGCATGTCTTTAGCAGAACAACCCAGCACCCTGTTTATGGATCACTGCCGGCCTCTCTCATTGTAAATCATTCTCTCCTGCACCTCAGCTCTTGGCTTCGCACTGTGATTTGTGATCTGTTGTGCGTGGGCATGTGTTTGTGTGATCAACTCAGCCTGACAAACCCGCTCATACTCTCCCCTCCATGTTGGAAGGTTGTGGGTTCAAGGTCCACTTTCCTCCACCTCTGCCATATTAGCATGCCTCACACCCAGTAGAATCCCTTCTTCACACTTTCATCACCTCCAACCTTGATTTTTCCTGATGCCTCCCCCACCCCCTACCGGTCTCCCCAACAACACCATTCATGAAACTCAATCAATTCAAAACTCAATTATCTGAATCCTTGTTGTTACTAAACTTTGTACTCCCATCACCTCAATCCTTGTCAAGTTCCACAGGCTCCCTATTGTAGAACGGATCAACTTCAAGATCCTCACACTCGTGTTCAAATAACTTTATGCCCTGGCACCTTCCTACCAATTTGCTCAAATCACATCTCAGATCACTCTCCACGCCTGCATTCAGCTGGCTTCGCACCTCTCTCATCTCCTCCACTTCAACATCAAAAGCCACTATGTCTCGAGATTCTTGAACACCATCTCAACCCCTTTGACATGTCCCCTCTTTGCCCCTTACTCTTCAACAGTGCTTACAGTAACTTCCCTTTTCTCCCTGGTTTGGAGTTCAGCCTATTATCCAAGCATCTCCAAAAATAATTCATATTCTACTTTCAGTTTCTCACAGTAAAATGCTATGATTCACAGGTACGCTCGCATCACTGTTTGCTTAAATGCTGCTGAGATGTGTGGCTTCACACTGCAAACACCACACACCTGGGACTTGGGTTAAACTGCATGCAGGGAGCTTGCAGTTGTTTTGTAAATCTATATAAGTTTTCTATCCTCTCTCTATCTCTGAGGCGCTTGCCTGTTTTGGAGGATAGTTGCGTGGGCACCGTAAGTGCTTATTCTCAAACCCAAACTGTGGGACCTGCTGTGCACTATTGGCTGCCCGTTTTTGTCCACAAAATATAAAGTAATTACACTTTGCAGTACATTCTGTGAAGCTCTTTTAGACATCTCAAAGACGTGATAAGGCACGATATTAAATGCAAGGATTATTATTCTTTATGTATGAACCCAGTCAATGAGTTGACGTTTTATCAAATGCAACTATTATTATTATTATTGTTGGCGTGTGTGTCTATGAGACTTTTCTGTGGGTTTAGTGATTCCTTGTGTTTACCAACAAATATTCAATCGCTACACTAGGCTACATTTGGCACTATAGGCACTGTACCACATACACACATAGTTCTTATTCCTGTACCATATAGTTCTTATTCCTTTCTTCAGTTTGTGTTTGAGATTCCTCTCTCCGATCACCCCGTCCTTCCTCTCATATTTCTCTCCAGAATCTGCTTCATCCCACTTCTTCCATTTGTATTTTGGTTTAGCCCCAGTTAGAGATAACAATGGCAAGCTGTGTTGTTTTATCTGGTTAACTCTGGCAGTTACCCCAACCCGTACTCTGAGGTACCCCATCTTAGCTCGGCCAACCGGCGCCTATTACTCTCTGGAACTAGGATAAGTCAAGTCCCTCCAGGGAGAGAGTCTACATTCCATTACAACAATTTTGGAATTTTCTTGTGGCAGTTGTGATCTCTAGCATTAGAGGGCGACAGCGCCCTGCTTAGGCACTGCACCTCCCTCTAGTGGCCCAGAAGCAACAGTCGCAGCTCCCATCCTGAGCTCTATCCCTTTAAATCTCACCTACTGCTAACTCAAGGACAACAGTGAATTATACCGTTCACACATCACAAACATAGAGAGACACATACAGGCACTGAGAAAAGGCCTCACAGAGAGAAGGATCCAGAAACAGAGTAATATGCATTACCACACATTATGGAGTCCTGTAGCTCAGTGGTTAGAACACTTGCCTCACAAGCGAGAGACCTGGGTTTAATTCCAGGCAGGTCAGGGTGAAACCTTGGGCAAGTTTTCTCACTCCACATGCCTGGTAATAATCCATCCCCAAAAAATAAAATTGGTGATTTCAATCCACGACTATTTGTGGGACCCTGCGGTGTGCAATTGGCTGCTGCATTTCACCCACAAATAAACAGTTCACTTTATAGTATATTCTGTGAAGGCCTTTGAGACATCTAGAAGATATGAAAAGTGCAATATCAAATGCAAGGATTATATCTATGGTTCTACTCTTCCTCTCCACTCTTCCTTCCCCCTTCCCTGTACAACCCCACTCTGCCCTCGCTCCCCCATCCAAACCTACTGTCTCGCCTCACTCCCTCTGGTCCTACCCAACCCTCTGTTCGCTCTCTTCCTCACCCCCAAAACTCTAGAAGTCCTCAACCCTCTATTCCTTATGAATTCAGGAGTTACTTGTGTAATTATCTGGGGGAGGAAATCAATGAATGGCTGAGAGAGTGTGGGTGAGACAAAGCACTGCCTCTCCTGTTGAACAAACTCACTGTCTGTTACCAAAGTCTGATATTTTACAACAAATGTAGAATGAAATGTTGCAATGTCTTTTACTGTAATTGCTGTCCAGTATAGTGACTGTACACAAACACAGCATTTTTCAGACAACATTGTACCATGTACATTTCATCTGAGGAATTGTCAACCAGGACAAAAGTACATTAAAGAGAAATTCCCTTCTCTTTTCCAATAGCACCATGGAATATTTAATGTTGACCAAACGGGCACAATAGGCTCTTAGTTTAACATGTTAAAACATCTGAAACACACATCTTGGACAATACAGGACTCCCCCAGCACCATGCTGGAGCATCAGCCTTGACTATGAACTCCAGTTCCTGACGTAGAGCTTGAACCCACAAGCCGGTGACCTGGAGGCAAGAGTGTGGTTGGCTGAGCCAGGCTAGCATTGTAAATATCTAATAATATATAAACAAATAATAATATTCCTTGCATTTGATACAGTGCCTTATCACGTCGTTGAGACATCTTAAAGCACTTCACACAATACAGGTATACTGTAAAGTTAATTGACTAGACATTGTGGGCGAAGCGTAGCAGCCAATTGCGCACAACAACATCCCACAAACAGTCGTGGATTCAACTGACCCAAATTATTATTTTGTTAATGGGATTATCATTCCCAGAAAGCAAACTGCCAATCAACTAGCACCTGGGTTCCTACTTACTGCTAGCTAAACAGAGGAATTGAACTCAGGTGAACTCAGGAATTGAACTCGCTTGCGAAGCGAGTGCTCTAAACACTGAGCTATAGGACTCCACGTAATCATCCTTAGGTCAGACACTAACGCATTGGTGACTTTCAGTGCCTTTCAGGGAGACCCCGACGTACACCAACAGGAGACGGAGCACAGGAAGCACCTTGTCATCACCCCGTACCTTGCTGCGATCCACCAGTGACAACAACATCAACGAACTGCAGGAGCGTTCGGCGCATTCGCCGGTGCTGTCGCTCCGTAGCCTGCCACCACAGCTGCTGGTGCACATGCAGGAGAGTGTGGAGGGGGGGCCACAGAGCGCAGGCAGCTCCCACAGCTCCCACAGCCGCTCACCGTCCCTCCAGTGTGTCCAGGAGGAGATCGAGGCTGACAGCTCCACCCTGCGCAGACAGACCAAGGCCAGGTTCAGGTAAGGACCATCAGTCCCAGATACCAGATTTGACCGTGGGCGGAGAATGGCGAGATGGGGGCACAGCAGGAGGTTGGCAGTCTCACATTCAAAGAGGCATTCAGAGGGATTTGGAGTTATAGCACGATAGAGTACAGTAAAAGTAGTGACCTGTGCGTGTGCTTGTGTATGTGTTATCCCTTGTGTGCGTTCAATGTTTTAACATGGAATTAGAATCTTGGTGTGTATCAGAGCTTTTGTAGAGTAATTTTTTGGAGGTCAGATAGTCGTCTGACACATGTGGAAACCCATCACCATGCTTGAGGGTCTCCAAATCAAGCTGAGATTTCCATGCATCCCATCTACACATGCAAATTCCAAAGACAGATTGTTGAAATTGAATGCACACTCTCTCCCTGAAGGGACACATCCTGCTTAAACTAATTCTGGAAAGTATTAAAGCGCAGGTTGGCAAGAGCCAAGGCTTGAGGATCCCAGAGTGTGCGATGGGGTAACTGCTGGAGTTTAACCAACTAAAACCGCAGAGCTTGCCATTGATATTACTTCTGGCAAGCCTTCCTCTTGCTTGTCCAACTAGGACCACGCTTCCTGTTAGGGCTTTGGCTGCAGTGTTAACAGGAGTTGAGTGGAATGCCCATAGTGACGAGTCTGCCCTTCCAGGTGCTGTTGATGAGCCAGGCTGGGCTGTGCTGTCATCAGCAGTGAGAGCCCTGGAATACTGTGGACCCGCCTGGCTCAGGAACTGGACTAGAGATCGTTACAAAGGGTGGGCTTGAATTGGACATTGCCAGACATGTCACCTTAGAGCCAGGTCAGCTCCAAGGAGATTCTACTTAGCGTAGAGTGACCCAAGTGATGCACAGCTAGTGTAGAGTAGTTCACTTCATATAATAGTTACTGATGGTGTTAGTGAGCTCTTCAATGTGTATTATTTATCAAAGAGTTATTGACTAGAGCAGAGCATGTGTTGGTTCAAGGTGTGATCAGCCAAGTGTGCCACAGCATCCCCCCATCATCAGGCCTCCTCTGTGGGCTCACAGGTCAGCTGCTTACCCTGGGGGTGACCAGCTGGTCAGCTCATTTGCTGAGCGGGCCGGGGGAAGGTGTGTGGCCTACATGGTGAGGGGAAAGCTGGCATGGAGACCAGAGCAGCTTGTACCCTATAGGGTAGCCTTGGAATCAGAGGAAGGGGTGGGACTGATTACGTCTGGAGATTAGTTCCTCCCTGCTCCGATTCTTTGTCCTTCGTACCAGGGCTGAGGAGAGATTTCTACCTGATTAATAGCTATGACTTGACACAACCTAAATAAAAGCATTCAACAACAAGTATACTGCTCTGATAATGAATTGTGTATTTGATCCATTGCCTACACCTTTATACCAGAGTGCTTTATGAGCCGCCACCCGGCGTGGAGGGCACTATATAAATTGAAGTTGTTGTTGTTGTACCTTTACGTGGAGTCCTGTAGCTTAGTTGTTAGAGCACTCGTCTCACAAGTGGGTTCGATTCCTATTCAGGGTAAAATGTTAGGCAAGTTTCCTCCCCTCACACCTCTATTTACCTCGCAGTAAGTAGAAACATGGTTGTTAGTTGATTGGATCGCTTTTCAAGGGTAATAATCCCAATGCACTTTACCCTCGGAATATGCCATAGGATTCCAAATGTCTACCGTGTTTGCCTTAACACTCTCTACACAAGACCATAATCGCAGAAAGCTATTTGAAATGGTGGATGGTACGGGCTAAACAGTCTTGTTTGTAACATTGTCAGACTGCAGTTTAGCAGAGAATCATGAATGTGGGCAGAATACAGTACGTTGACTTCTGGACTGTGACATCGCTTGACTTTCCCCTCACTGTACATCTCCTGCCCTATGCCTCCAGCAACTGTGCCAGGGTAGAGAACAGTTCTGTTAGGTCAGGTAGGCTGTATCTGAGGCTTGCCAGGCACTGTAGCTCTGGTTAGCTACAATTTGTGTTTGCCCCCCCAAAATACACAGTCACTACATTTTACAGTATATTCTGTGAAGTGTTTTGAGACGCTCAACCACGTGATAAGGCAGTTAAAGCATCCCATGTGATCCGGAATTCAAACGCTTCCGTTATTATTAGGCGTATGGAATAAGGAAACCTGCCCAAGTTTTCGCCCTGACCTGAATGGATTCGAAACACAGGTCTCATACTTGTAAGGCAAGTGCTCTAACCACTGAGCTACAGGACTCCACAATGTTATTGATATGTTGCAACTAATGTCTGGATGACTGTGGATATGTGTGTGCAGTCGCTTGTGTGTTTTGCGCTCACGCTGTCCTGGTTGACAGTCCTTTCCCAATAAAATGGCTCATTCACTTCACATCACTTCAACGTGTGTGAGATGCTGTGTGTAAATTCGCTTCTGCTTTTGCCTACAAATAGTCACTCCATAAGGGCGTCATGTAGCATAGAGGTTTGAGCACTCCCTTCACACGCAAGAGGACCTCAGTTTGATTTTATTTACTCCATATGCTTCTGTTTACCTAGGACTAAGTAGTAACCCGTTTGCTAATCAATTGGTGGATCACTTTTCCATTAGGTAATTATCTCTTCAAAATAATAATAATAATTTGGTCACTCAATCCACTGCTGTGTGCAATTGGCTGCTCCATTTTGCTCATAAAATATATAGTCAATTAAATTTACAGTATATTCTGTGAAGTGCTTTGAGATATCTCAAAGGCATGATAAGACTGTGATGCAAGGTGAGTGCTCTAACCACCAAGCTACAAGACTCCTTTAAGAAGGATTTAGATAAATATCTGAAAGGGATGATGGGGAAAAGGCAAGAGAATGGGACTAAACAGCAAGTTTCTTCAGAAAGCCAGCACAGACATGATGGGCCAAACTGTCAGTCTTCTTCCATGTCTGTCTTCCGATCCCCTGATATTCCCAGTTTTTCTGGTTTGAAGTGAAATGTAGGTTACCTCGCCTACTGCTATCATGGTGACTTGCAACTTTCACCTGACTAATTCATTTATAATCAGCTTCCGTGGTGTTGGTAACTGAATTCAAAGAAAGATGTGTTTTTACTGCACCTGATCCTGTCAAAAGAATTCAGAGCAGTAATAATCTCCCTAACAATCCCTGCATTAGATCCAGTGCCTAGAACATCAAAATGTCACCAAGCAACTGAGCCTGTCTGAGAACTTTATCCCTAAACTCCCATGTAATCCTGTGATGCATTGATACTCACTACATTTTCATCTTGAGTGGACAATTCAGAACAAATCTGCGGAAACACACCTTTAGTGAGTGAGCAGTAAATATATGGAACAGGCTCCCTTGGAGACGTTGGAAGCAGAAAGTGTAATTTGTTTCAAGAGCAAATTAGATAGATTTCTGCTAGAAAATAATATCTATAAGTTTGGGAAACGACATGTCAAGCGACTGCCAGAATGGTGGAAGGTCAACTTCCAGATGGATCTTGGTCGTCTTTCAACAATTCTTTTGTTATTACGTTAAAATGGACAGTAACTGAAAGGTAGTCTTGAGTTGACAGTACCTGAACTGTGGAGGGGATTGTGTTGAGGTGAAGTGTAATGTGGAGGGTATTGTATTGAGGAGAGGTGTAATGTGGAGAGTATTGTATTGAGGAGAGGTGTAATGTGGAGGGTATTGTATTGAGGAGAGGTGTAATGTGGAGGGTATTGTATTGAGGAGAGGTGTAATGTGGAGGAGATTGTATTGAGGAGAGGTGTAATGTGGAGGAGATTGTGTTGAGAGATGTAATGTGAAAGGGATTCTGTATCTTCTCGATTTGGGGAGAGCTTCCATTTATTGTCAATCAGGACACTTCAGTCCGTTTCATTTTCCATACATATTATTTTCCTTCCTTTCAAATAACTGTCTCTTCTAGGATATTTTGTCCCCATGTGAATGAAGTACAGTACTTTACATTTCTCCATATTGAATTTCATCTACCACCAGTCTGCCCAAACCCCAGGAGTCCTGTAACTCAGTGGTTAGAGCACTCGCCTTTTAATTCCAGACAGGGCAAAACCTTGGGCAAGTTTCCTTACTGTGTGCAAATTATTAGTAAATTTCCTTACTAATAATCCCCCCTCAAAATAGTAAATGTGTCATTTCTATCCACGACAATATGTTTGTGGGTCGCTGCTATGCACAATTGGCTGCCATGTTTCGCCCACAAATACAAAGGCATTTCACTTTTCAGCATATTGTATCAAATGCTTTGAGACATCTAGAAAACGTGAAAAGCACTATATCAAATGAAAGGATTATTATTATTATGAATTCCTCCGGAAACCTGTCTTGTTCAGCTTCGCAATCTGTCACCTTCATTAGTTTGGGGGTCATCTGCAAACTTAATCACTGTGCTTGCGACTCCTAGTTCCAGATTGTTTATAAAAACATGGAACAAAAGAGCTCCCAAAACAGATGCTTGTGGAATTCCACTGGTAACATTTTCCCACTCTGATGACATTTCCTGTACCACCCTCTGGGTTCTTCCGGTCAATGAATTGCGTATCCATTGTAATGTACCGCCACCGTTTCCTGCTTTCTTTACTTTCAGTATCAATAATAATAATAATAATAATCCTTGCATTTGATATAGCGCTTTTCACGTCTTTCAGATGTCTCATAGTGCTTCACAGAATATCATAGAATCATAGAATTTTACGGCACAAAATGAGGCCATTCAGCCCATCTAGTCTGTGCCATCTCTTTGAAAAGAGCAACTCAATCCCACTGCCCAGCTTTCTCCCCATAACCTAACAGACCTGTTCTCCCTAAATAAAGATCTAATTCTCTTTTAAAAGCCGTTATCGAATCGACCTCCACCACCTTTTCAGGCAATGCATTCCAGATTCGAACAACCCGCTAAGTGAAAAAAATTTCCTCTGCTTCGTTTCCAAACTATTTCAATCAAACCTATCAGTGGAAAGTTTTTCCTTATTCACCCTGTCGAATCCCCTCATCCCCCTTCCCCCTGTAGAATTTTATGCACCCGTTTGTTGACGTTTTCAACCCTGGCACCAGGGAGGCAACATACCATCCGAGATTCGCGCATTCGGTTACAAAAACGCCTGTCTGTACCTCGGACAGTTGTATCCCCTTTGACAATTGCCTGTGAACATTCATTCCCCCCATGGCCCCCAATGCATCCACAGGCTGTTCATTACTCTTCCCTGAGATATCAATACTCTCATCAGCACTCAGAACAGAGTACCGGTTTGTGAGTGCCACACTTTCAGGGGATTCCTGCACTGCCTGTTCCCTCTTCCTACTATGTCAGGTTGTCACCCAGTCACTCCCCTTCTGAACCCTCGGTGGCAGTGGGGTGACCACCTCCTGAAACGTTTGGTCCATAAAATCCTCAGCCTCCCATATACTGTGCAGTGACTGCAGTCTCTCCTCTAGCTCAGCAATCTTGTGCTCCAGCTCAATCAGCCAGAGGCACTTCTGGCCCACCTGATTGTGCAGGTTGCACAAAGCATCCTGGAGTTCCCACATTAGACTCCTGGAGCTGCAATTCTCAGCTGCCCAGCCATGTTCCTTACTTTATTGAAAGTAGAACAACCTAATTCCCACTCTCACCCAATTCCTTCTCACTCTGGTCTCACCTTACTCCAGTCGTAGCTCACTCAGGGCTCTCTGCTCAAGATATGATGTAAACTTAATTGACTGTACATTTGTGGGCGAAATGCGGCAGCCAATTGCGAACAGCTTTGTCCCACAAGCAGTCGTGGATTGAAATGACCAAATTATTATTTGTTTTATTAGGCGTGCACTTGCTTGCAAGGCAAGTGCGCTAACCACAGAGCAACAGGATTCTACAATTGCATGTGTGTAAAGACAAAAGTATCAGTCTCTTAAGAGGAACTGTATCAAAGGCCTTACTGAAATCCAGATGTACAACTTCCACAGCCTTACCCTCTCTTTTCACACTGTCAAAGAAAACCAGTAAATTAGACTGGCAAGACCTTCCCTTCATAAATGCACATTGGCCATCATTTATGATTTTATTTCTGTCCAGATACTCCATGATTTTATCCTTAATAAGAGTTTCCATAATTTTACCCACGATGGATGTCAAACTTACTGGCCTGTGGGTTTCCTGGGTTACTTTTGTCACCTTTATTAAAAATAGGAGTAATATTCACCTTTCTCCAGTTCCCCCAACACCTCTCCTGTCTAATGTGGAGCAGATTATGTGGAGCTGACACAGAGGCTGCTAATGAAAGCACAGTCTCATTTATTTTATTTGTTGGCATGCTCGAGTGAACAGAATACATTTGCCCTGAATACAATGCTGAATCATTGTTAGATATAAACTGCTGTCTGCCCAGGAAACCACTTGCTTCCATTATACATCTGCAGCTCCCAGATTGCCACCTCGCTGGAGTCATCTGTCTCCCCTGAGTAGAGGGTACGGAGGCTTTGTGGGTTGGGTAGGTGAGCAATGGAAGGAGGATAAATAGCACTCGGGAAGATATGGCGCAATTCAACAGATGCGACCAGCAGCGAGAAATGCTGCTGTATTTGCGTAAATGCTGTGTCTTAATGTATACAAATGGAGAGGATGTGGATTGGAACAAGCAGCAGGTAACCATGCACATACAGTGATGGTTGTGTCAGCAGAGTGTCGGCCCAAACAGACATCAAGTGGATGACCACTTTTTTATCTGGGGCATTGTCGTCCAGGACACTAGGAGAGAGAGAAAGAGAAACTCCTCTTTTCAAATACCACAGCGTATCTTTAAAGTCCACCTGAACTGGGAACAGACGGGAGCTTGGCTTGTCTCATGAAGGGTTAATCCAATACAATCCTCCCAGATGGGGCATCAGCCTAGATTAGGAGCCCTGATTTAAGGCCTTGAAATCTCAACCGACCGTCTCCGAAGTGGGAGCAACGGAGCCAAGCTGACTCTTGTAAAGGTTCAGATGGACACTAAAGATCCCATTAATTATTGGGAGAAAAGAAAAGGGATCCTGTCCTGTGTCCTGGCTGACAATTCCCTAGATTAATCGCTTGATCACCTCTTTGCTATGGTGTGAGATTTTTTCTATAGGCAAATTGATTATAGCATTTTTACCTAAAAACGCACAATCATTGTACTTGCCCTGTGAAGCGCTCCGAGACACTGTGCCATGACAGGTGCTGGCTAAAATGTAGTTATTATTATGAGTTTTGATGCTGAGAGACCCATCAGGCCAGCTTCTTGTCCCACGCTGGGCGTTTGACGCTTCCCTTCACAGGACAGATGGCGTGTGCTTGCTCATTTGCAAGCCAGGTAACAGTTTGATAAATATAACCGTAACCCTAACCCAAGTCTGACGACAAGAGCCGCAGGATGGAATGGCTTCGTAATCAATTCCATATTTTCCCAGCACATTTCTGGAAAAGGGAATAAGAGATCTGTGCTTTTAGAACGCCTTAGTGAATCAAAATATCTCAAACCACTTCACAGATACAACAACAACTTGCATTTATATGGAACCCCTCTCAGAGAGTAGCGTCGAGAGTTCAAGCCAGGGTAGATGACTGTGAGCACAATCGAAGAGGAAGATGCGATCTGAAGATGGGGAAGGAAGCGACAAGGTGGAGGGATAGGGAAACAGGGTTCCAGAGTTTTGAGGCTGAAGGTGCGGCCACCAATGATGGAACAGAGGTCACATGTGACAAGCAGGAGGCTGGAGCCAGTCGACCGGAGGCAGCAGGTGGTGGTTGGGGAGTGAGCAGGTTGGAGACAGGGAGGTGCCATGGCATGAAGGGATTTGAAAATAATTGTGCGGATCCTGAAATCGATCCGTTCGGCGATTAGGAGCTAGCCAAGTGTCAAGTCCAGAGACGATATTTGAGAGCAAACAAGATAGCCATTTTCACCCAGCAAGGGCCCACAAACATCCGTGAGGTGATTCCTGCATTAACTAACAACAATGACAAAATTACATTTGTATAGTGTCGTACGTCAGGAGGGTGTCCCAAGGCGATGGACAGTCAGTGTTTCGGACCCAAGCTGGGATAGGGGAGGGTGGAGGGAAAGAGGGGTGACCGATGGCATGGTTGAAGAAGAGGGGCTTGAGGCGGGACTTGAAGGAGACTAGGAAGGAGCAAGGCTAGAGCATTGCAGGATGGAATTCCAAAGGTTGGGAGCTGAGTGGCTGAAGGCTTGCCTACTGATGGAGGTCGAAAGCGTGGAGCAGGCTGGAGCTTACTGAGCAGGAGGGGGCATTGCCACCGCCATGGAGGCCTTTGATGGTGAGGACCAGGATGTTGAATTGAATCCTCTGGGTGATGGGGAGCCAGTGGAGTCAGAAGAGGATGGGGTGATATGTTTGCAGAGCCTGGTACAGAAGAGCACATAGGCTGCAGAGTTCGTGATGATCTGAAACCTATGGAGGGGCGAATTGGGTAGGCCAACCAGCAGGGTGTTGGCATAGTCGAGCTTAAAGGCTGATTAATCACCAATATCGTTCCATGTCACCAGAGAGATTGCAACACAACACTCAAGCAATTCAGCCTGAGCTGTCTGTTGAGCTGCTTTTTTGTTGTCGGGGGTGTGACCCACACGGAGACCTGTCACCGTGATCAGCCAGGTGTCTGACCTTTCCAGAAACTCATCACTCATCAGCGTCAGTGTCTCACCAGTGTCTCAATTACTCACAGAAAACCATCACCACGATTGGCCAGTGTGTGACCCACAGTCATCAGCATTCCCTTAGGAGTACTGAGGACTCGCGTGGGTCAGCACCCAGACAAGAAATGGCTACAGAGGGTGGAACTGTCTCTGATATTCCTTTGCCAGGCACATCGCCTTGGAGCCAGCTCAACGCCAAGGAGACCCCAATTAAACACCACCCCACATACACACAGCCCTCAGCCCTGGGCACACACAACCACAAACACACACCATTGAAAATTATTTGGTATTCTTAAGATCAGAGATCTAGAGGGTGGTGTCGCTGACCTGGGAGTGTGGCGAACAGTGCAGAGGGAGCTTTACTGTGTCTGTAATCCTGACCTGGGAGTGTGAATGGACAGTGTAGAGGAAGCCTTACTGTGTGTATAAACCATGCTGAGTCTCAGAGTATGTGGGAGTATGTTACCAGCTGATGCTAAGCAGTGTCATTAACCCACAATGTTTCACAGAAACAGACTGCTCCACATTCACCTCCTCATTCTGCTTCAACAACAGCTGACATGTATGTGGTACCTCTCATACAGGCTAGTCTCCCACAAAGCTTGACGGTGGCAGGGCATAATGCTGAGCCGGGGGCAGGTGGCCCGGTTGAAGAAGGTCTTCAGGAGTGATATGCAGATGGGGAAGGAAGGGGCAAGAGGGATAGAGTCTAATTGCGATTTGGCTGTAAGTGCGGCCACCATTGGTGGAACGGAGGGCACAAGGGTCAGGCGGGAGGCTGGAGCCGGTCGAGTGGGCACAGCTTCCTCCCAACGTGATGTTTATGAACCCCTTGCAGGCTGCTCTCTTTGAGGCAGCTGGCTATTAAAGTGAGGGCTGCGTGATGCCCTTCCCTGACGCTGGCACTCATTCTTTCAGTAAAGCCATGCTCATATGTTGCGGGGAATTTGCTATTGAGAGATGATTGAAGCATCCATTCACATAGCTCGGCAGTGCGGCCGGTAGCCTATGTCCCTCTCTCTCTCCATACATGAATAATGCATCAGCTGTCCATCCTGCAGTAACTGATCACTGATCTGCTCAGCCCTGAGTGAAGAGAGACAGAAGGACAGCACAACTCCTTATAGAATACAGAAATGCCTGTGAGCATCAAGCAGGCTACGTTAGTGAGGAATGCAAGGGCATATACACTCTCACATATACCAGCACACATATTACACTGACGCCTACACATCGACAAACGCGCACCCTTGGCGCAGAAATATTTGCAGAGACAGGGAGATACACCCAACAATTTGCCCTTCACATGCGATTGTGTCTTAAAGAGTGACAGTGAGAGTGATATAAAGAGTGACAGTGAGAGTGATATAAAGAGTGACAGTGAGAGTGATATAAAGAGAGACAGTGAGAGTGATATAAAGAGTGACAGTGAGAGTGATATAAAGAGTGACAGTGAGAGTGATATAAAGAGAGACAGTGAGAGTGATATAAAGAGTGACAGTGAGAGTGATATAAAGAGTGACAGTGAGAGTGATATAAAGAGAGACAGTGACGGAATGAGAAAATGTTTACTTTTTATATGAAAAAAAGTTTTTCCAAATCCCCCCCCCCCCCCCCCAAAGCTTGTGCCTTGCAGCAGGGTTGAGTTGTGAGAGAGCACGTGTAGAGTGAAGTGCAGGCAGGATGAGGATGGCTCTGTGTGTGTATGATGGGGGGTGGAGCAGAGCCGCGGCTCAGCAAGCAACAGCGGGCAGTTTGTACTCGCTTGCAGCTCCTCAAGCCGGGCACAGGGAGCTCTCTCTCTCTCTCTCTCAATATCACTGCGATTGGGAGGCAGAATGTCAGAGAGCCCCGCAGTGCCTGTGGCGGGGCTGGGTTGGCAACCGGTGGCCCTGGGGTCGGATCACAGCGGGGAAATGGCTGGGCAGGGGGGTGTGAGGAGCTCGGGATGCTGTGGGCATGTGTGAGACAGAAAGCGAGACAGAGGGAGAGTGAAAGAGAAAATAGAGAATGACAGACCGAATGGAAGTCAGTGCAGATTGAAAGAGGGAGCCAGAAAGACCGAAACACAGAGAGAAAGATAATGACAGGCTGAGAGACAGAGATAGAGACAAACAGACAAGACAGAGAGAGAAAGGCTGAATGACGGACAGATAGATAGCGACAAACAGAACCAGAGAAAGAGAGAGAGAGAGAGAGAGAGAGACATACAGGGAGAAAGGGACAGAAACAGACTGAGATAGAGAGGGAGTGAGAGAGACCGAGAGAAAGTGAGAAACGGAGAGAGAGAGAGACATACAGAGAGAGAGAGAGAGAGGGAGAGGGAGGTGTACAGAGGCAGAGCCCGAGTGTATTCCCCCAGCAGTTGGAACTGAAGGCAGAGAGAGAAGAGCAGCTGATGAGGGGCCAGCCCCCAGGAGCCAAGGTCAGGGGGGGAGCAGCATGTCAGGACGCAGCACCATCACCTATGTCTTTGTTTACAGCCCGAGCGGGGTGACCGCTGAGCCCCCACAGCCACCGCCTCACCGGGGACCCAAACGCAAACTGTACAGCGCCGTACCCGGGCGCACCTTCATCGTGGTGAAGCCCTACCTGCCGCAAGGAGAGGCCGAGATCCCACTTCACAGGGGCGAGCGAGTCAAAGGTGAGTGCCTTTCCCTTCTCTGTCTCACTTAACCGTTTGCCTGCTCTCTCTCTCTCTCTCTCTCTGTCTAATTAGAATAATAATGTGATCACTCGCTCCACGAGTCTGCCCAATCAGTCTGCCCAAACCCCAGGAGTCCTGTAACTCAGTGGTTAGAGCACTCGCCTTTTAATTCCAGACAGGGCGAAACCTTGGGCAAGTTTCCTTACTGTGTGCAAATTATTAGTAAATTTCCTTACTAATAATCCCCCCCAAAAAATAGTAAATGTGTCATTTCTATCCACGACAATATGTTTGTGGGACGCTGCTGTGCACAATTGGCTGCCGTGTTTTGCCCGCAAAGGATAGTCAATTCACATTACAGTATACACCGAGAAGCACTTTGAAACGTCTTGCAGACATGATAAGGTGTTGTGTCAACTGCAATGATTATTATTAGTGGGTGTCTGCAGACAATGTAGGCAAGTTTTCAACTGTTAACTTCCCCACTGAGAGAGATCTGCCTGGGAGTATGGCTGTCAGACAGGGAGAGAACATCCCAACATTGTCAATGAACTGTCTCTAACTCCTGTCAGTGAGGTGTCATCTGCCCTGTATCAGTGGTCAGTGTATGGGTGTGTCTGTCAGCGAGCTGTCCTGTCTCAGTGTGTGCATTAGTGTGTCAATGTCTCAAAGAACTGTTGTGTGTCAGTGAGGCGTCCTGTGTCAGTGACCTGGCGTGTGTGTGTGTGTGTGTGTGTGTGTGTTAGTGACCTGTTCTGTGTCAGTGTGTGTGCCAGGGTGTCATCATGTATGTCGATGTGTATGGTAATGTATCAGTGTGTGTGTGTCAGAGTGTGTGTGTGTCAGTGAGTATGTGTGTCAGTGACCTATCCTGTCTCAGTTTGTGTGTGTTAGTGTGTATCAGTGAGGTGTCCTGTGGTAGTGTTGTGTTAGTGTGACCGCGCGTGTGTGTCAGAGTGTGTGTGTGTGTCAGTGAGGTGTACTGTGTGTGAGACCGTTGCCTTTGGTCACCTTTCTACCCCTGCCCCTGGCTCGGTCCCAGGATCCGCTACCTGTGAAGCGCTCTGAGACGCCGTTTGGCATGGAGGGCGCTGTATAAATTGAAGTTGTTGTTGTGTGTGTCAGTGTCAGTGTGTGTCAGTTGGTGTATCAGTGAGGTGCACTGTGTGAGTGTGTGTGTGTGTCAGTGAGGTTTACTGTGTCAGTGATGACCTGTCCTATCTCAGTATGTCAGTGTGTGTGTGTCGGTGTGTCAGTGTGTCAGGAAGCTGTCCAGTGTGTCAGTGTATCCTATGTCAGTATGTTAGGGAGGTACCTTGTGTCAGTGAGCCTGAGCTCAGTCAAGGCACAAGTTAAACAATTGTTTGTGTACCCCGACAATTATTGGGTTCCCCCATTATCAGACGTTGTTTTTCACTTGTCCATTTCTTCATTGCTCCACATGCCACACACAGGGGTTCAGTCTCATGTTCAAGGTAAAATGGCTTCTTTTTCTTGCCCCCTTATGATTTATCCTTGCCCTTGATCCAATCACAACCCCTACACTCCATCCCCATTGCTCTCCTGGTAATGCTCACCTAGTGACTGCCATGCCTAGAGGTTGGATGAAGATCTCTTGTGGATGGATTACTGTGGTTTCTTCCTCTCCTCTGCTCTGGGTGTATCTCTGGTCTGGGATTGGAATCTGTTCATCACTTTCACACCAAGGGATTGCTGTGTCCCCAGGGCTGAAGTTTTTGTCTGTGAGGGTTCTGTGTGTGTCTGGAGCTGAGGGCTGTGTGTATCCAGAGCTGAAGGCTCTGTGTGCCCAGAGCTGAGGGCTGTGTATGTGTATGTGTGTGTGCCCAGGACTGGGGGCTGTGCGTGTGTGCCCAGAGCTGAGGGCTGTGTGTGTGTATGTGTGTGTGCCCAGGACTGGGGGCTGTGCGTGTGTGCCCAGAGCTGAGGGCTGTGTGTGTGTATGTGTGTGTGCCCAGGACTGGGGGCTGTGCGTGTGTGCCCAGAGCTGAGGGCTGTGTGTGTGTATGTGTGTGTGCCCAGGACTGGGGGCTGTGCGTGTGTGCCCAGAGCTGAGGGCTGTGTGTGTGTATGTGTGTGTGCCCAGGACTGGGGGCTGTGCGTGTGTGCCCAGAGCTGAGGGCTGTGTGTGTGTGCCCAGGACTGGGGGTTGTGTGGGTGCGCCCAGGGCTGAGGGTTGTGTGTGGGCTGTGTGTGTGTGGAGGACTGTTTGTATGCTAAGGGCTGTGTGTGTGTGTGTGTCCAGGGCTGAGGGCTCTGCATGTGTGTGTGCCCATGGCTCAGGGGTGTGTGTGTGTGTGTGTGTGCGTGTGTGTGTGCGTGTATGCGCACAGTGCTGATGGCTGTTTGTCTTATGTCTGTGCACTGAGGTGTGTGTATGTGTGCTGAGGGTTGTGGGCTGTATGTGTACTGAGGGCTGTGTATGTGTTTGTGTGTTCACGCCATGGGATGAGGGCTGTATCTGTGCTCAGGTGTGTGCTGAGGGCTGTGTGTGTGTCTGTGCTGCGGGCTGTGTGTGCATGTATGTTTGTGCACTGAGGGCTCTCTATGTATGTGTGTGTGTGTGTGCTGAGGGCTGTATATGTGCCCAGGGTTGATGGCTGTATGTGTGCTGAGGGCTGTGTATGTGTGTGTGTGCCCAGGGCTGAGGGCCGTGTATGTGTGTGCCCAGGGCTGAGGGCTGTGTGTATGTGTGCCCAGGGTTGAGGGCTGTGTCCGTATGTGCCTAAGGCTGAGGATTGGGTTTCTACCCAGGGCTGAGGGCTGTATGTGTGTGTGCCCAGGGCTGAGGGCTGTGTTGTGTGCATGTGCCCAGGGCTGTGCGTGTGTGTGTGTGTGTGTGTGTGCTGATGGCTGAGGGCTGTGTATGTTTGTGCCCAGGGCTGACGGCTGGGTTTGTACCCAGGGCTGAGGACTGTGTGTGTGTGTCCGGGGTTGTATGTGTGTGTGTTGTGTGTACATGCGCGTGCCTGGGGCTGAGGGTTGTGTATATGTATGTATGCCCAGGGCTCAGAACCTGTGTGTGTGTGCCTGGCGCTGGTTCACAATGGCCTTGGGAGTGAAGGAGGTGATGCCGTACTTGACTTAAATTGTCTAGGGCCAGAATCCTAGCCAAGGTTAACAGAATGTGGTGGGTTTAAATCAGGGTCCTGAGTGCTGCCCCTGTGTGTAGTTCTCAGTGACTTTGTTCTGACCATTTGTATTCAGATTGTATTCAGAGGGAGAGCATGTGCAAGAGAGAGAGAGTAAAATTGTTTTTGGTCGTCCAGATATCTGACACATGTTGAAATACATCACCAGGCTTAATAAAATCCATGTGGGTTACATGGAACCAAACTCAGTTCCATGTATCCCACACGAACATGGAAATACCAATGGAACTCCTGTAGCTCAGTGGTTAGATCACTCGCCTTACAAGTGTGTAAGGCGAGTGTTCAAATCCAGGCAGGTCCGGGCGAAACCTTGGGCAAGTTTCCTTACTCCACACACACACCTAATAATAATCCGTCCAAAGAAACACAATTAATAAAAATTGGTCATTTTCAGTCCACAACTGTTTGTGGGGATGCTGCTGTGTGCCATATATTTTCGCAAATATACAGTCAATTCACTTTACTGTACATTCTGTGAAGCGCTTTGAGACGTCGATTAAAGGTGAAAAGCGCTATATCAAATGCAAGGATTATTATTCTAGTATTATTATATCTTTGTTGGCATGGAATGCAGAGTTTCTCTCTAGAGGGACACATCCCTCTTACAGAAAGTATTAAGCCAGAGTAATGGCTTGGCAACTCAAGATTGTGCGTTGGGTTAACTGCTGCGATCTAACCAACTGAAACCATATAGGTTGCCTTTGAGAGCTCATTCTTCCACTGCTTGTCCACCTAGGATTCATAGCAAGAAACAAGTGAGAGTCAGAGAGAGAGAGAGAAGTGAGATAGAGAGAGCGAGATGCGAGAGAGCAGATATAAGGCGCAGGTTAGCGAGAGAGAGAGAGATGAGCAGAGAGAGGGAGACGAGATAGAGAAACAAGTGAGAGAAAGAGATGAGCGAGAGGGAAACGAGAGAGAGTGAGGGCATTTATCAGTGCATTACAGCAAGGGTATATATCAGTGTTACAGTGGGGTATATATCAGCGTGTTATAGTGAGGGTATAGACTCTTTGGTTATGTCAACGTCTTCAATCACATGATTCCCACCTCCACCTTCCTGGCCTGCCTCTAAAACTCTCCGAACCTGTACGCACCTTAGGCGTCAGGTTCGACCCCCAATTATCCTTCCTCCCCCACATCCAGTCTTTCACCATCACTGGCTTCTTCCATCTCCGACCTGTCTCCGCCAATATCTCACCCCAAAAGCTGCCGAAACTCTGGTCCATGCCTTTGTCACCTCTCAGCTGGACTAATCAAATGCCCTCCCCGGCAGTCTCCCCTTTGCTACCATTCATAGAATCCAGCTCATACAGAACTCCGCCGCCCGCATTCTCACCTGTGCCAAACTCCGCTCCCCAATTACCCCAGTCCTTGCCAGACTGCACTGCCTCCCTGTCCCAGAGAGGATCGATTTTGAGATCCTCACGCTTGTCTTCAAATCCCTCCACTCCTCTGCACCCCACTACTTCTCTGACCGCCTCTCTCCTCACAACAGTACCCGTTGCCTTCGCTCCACCTAGTCTGGCCTCCTCCTTGTCCCCTGAATTCTCCACTCCACCATCAATGGCCATGCCTTCAGCCAATACACCCCGAGACTCTGGAACTCCCTTCCTCACTCCCTTCGTCTCACCCCCTCTCTTCCTACCTTCAGGTCTTGGCTAAAGACCTTTCTTTTCGACCGCGCTTTCGGTCACCTTCTTCTCCCTCCCCCTGGCTCGGCCCCGGGATCCGTTACTGGGAAGCTCTGAGACGCCATTCAGTGTAGAGTGAGGGTGCTATATAAATCCAGGTTGTTGTTGTTATATATCAGTGTGTTTCAGTGAGGGTATATATCAGTGTTACAGTGAGTGTATGGAGCTCCTGTAGCTCAGTGGTTAGAACACCCGCCTTACAAGCGTGAGACCTGTGTTCTAATCCAGGCAGATCAGGGCGAAACCTTGGGCAAGTTTCCTTACTCCACACGTCTAATCATAATGCATCCAAAAAAACACACCATAAAATTGGTAATTTCAATGCACGACTGTTTGTGGGACACTGCTGTGGCTGCCGCATTTCGCCCACAAATATACAGTCAATTCACTTTATTCTGTGAAGCGCTTTGAGACGTCGATAAGATGTGAAAAGTGGTATATCCAATGCAAGGATTATTATTATATTTTATTATTAAATATCAGTGTTGCAGTAAGGGTATATATCAGTGTGTCACTGTTAGGATTCAAATTAGTGTTACGGTGAGGGTATATGTTCAATTTGTGGTGTCTATGTTGCTGACTCACAGTGTGAGGGGATTCCTTTATATCGAGTTGCGTGTCTCTGTTAGACAGTGACATGGCAGCCTGCCAACCTGCCGCTTTGCTGCTGAATGAAGGGCGTATAGTTTATGGGGAAAGTTGCCTATTTTTAGTGCTGCGGACGCTGCAGATACTTACTTTGGAATCACGCCCGGATTTCCCCTTGGCACTCAGCCCCTCCTCACCGCAGAGTGAGAGAATGCACGAGAGAGAGATATCCACTTTGCATTGACTAGAGCTCACCCTCTGGTGTACCTGCGCCACACTCACCCTGGCATAGAATCATCCCACATACCAAAGTCCTCTTCAGTTTAACCTTAACACCACTACTCCAACTCTGGCACTCCCTGCCTCAGTCCCTCCGCCTTGCCACCTTCTTTGCTCATCTTCAGTGCATACTTGAGACTTTCCTCTTCAACCATGAATGGTTACCTCTTCTCGGCTGAGGTCTCCACCATTTTTAAGCGCTCTGAGATAGTACCCTGCATGAAGGACTTAGTGTACCAAACCCAATTTTTTCTTGTTGCTATGAAAGTGGAGTGTGAGAGCTCAAACTGTGGCCTGTGTATTTGGTGAGGGTTTGACCTATGTATTTGGTGAGGGTTTGACCTGTGTATTTGGTGACAGTTTGACGTGTGTGTTTGGTGAGGGTTTGATCTGTGTATTCGGTGAGTATTTGTCCTTTGAATTTGGTCAACGCCTTGTGACGTCCTCCTGACATGAAAGGTGTAATTTTGTTGTTGTTGGTGGTGGTGAGGGTTTAACCTGTGTATTTGGTGAGTGCTTGTTCCATGTATTCGTTGAGTGTTTGACCTGTGTATTTGGTGAGGGTTTGACCTGTGTATATGGTGATGGTATGACTTGCATACTTGATGAGGGTTTGGCCTGTCTATCTGGGGACTGTTTAGCCACAATTGGTAAAAACAACAACAACAACAAATTACATTTATAGAGCGCCTTTCACGTCGGGAGGACGTCCCAAGGCGCTGCACAGGAGGCGTGTGACCCAAGCTGAGAGGGGAGTGTTTGGGAAGGGGTAAAACACGAAGGGGAGGTAGAAAAGTTCGGGGTGGAACAAAATGCACGGTCGAAGAGGAAAGTCTTCAAACCGGCCTTGAAAGAGGAAAGGGAAGAAACGAAACGGAGGGATTGAGGGATGGCATTCCATAGGGTGGGAGCGGAGAAACTGAAGGCCCGGCCTCCGATGGTGGGGCGGTTCGGGCGGGGGGCTTGGAGCAGGCCAAGTCCTGTTGAACGGAGGGTCCGGGTGGGCGTATAGGGGGAAAGTAGATCGGTTAAATAGGGCGGGGCAAGGCCGTGTAAGGCCTTGTAGGTGAGGACGAGGATCTTGAACTCGATCCTCTGGAGGATGGGGAGCCAGTGGAGACGGGCGAGGGTGGGGGTTATGTGGTCGCGGAGGCGGGTGCGGGATAGTACATGGGCTGCAGAGTTTTGTATGACCTGCAGTCTGTGAATGGAGGAACTGGGGAGGCTGATGAGGAGAGAGTTTCCGTAGTCCAGCCGTGAGGTGATATATGCATGCACGAGTGTTTCGGCAGCGCTGGGGGTAAGATAATTGCGGAGCCTGGCAATATTGCACCGGTGGAAATAAGCGGTGCCGGTCAAGGCACGGATGTGGGGGAGGAAAGAAAGTTTTTGATCGAACATGATGCCGAGGTTCCTGATTGGCTTTGTGAGGTGGAGAGTGCAGCCTTGGATGTTGAGGCTGGCAGTGCCCGATGTGCGGAGGCGCTGGCTTGAGCCAATCAGGAGGGCCTCGGTCTTACTCACGTTCAATTGCAATTGTCCCTCGTCCAGGACTCGATGTCGGACAGACATGCTGTCAGAACATCGATGGTCTGGGGGTTGAGAGATGAGGCAGAAAGGTACAACTGGGTGTCGTCCGCATACATGTGGAAATTTACCCCATGTTTGCGGATGATGTCGCCCAGAGGGAGCGTGTAAAGGGTGAAAAGGAGGGGGCCTAAAACAGAGCCCTGAGGGACGCCGTGAGAAACTGTGCGGGGGTTTGAAGAAAAACCGTTGGAAGAAACAAAATAAGAATGGAACCAGTCAAGGACTGTGCCTTGAAGGTTGAGGTGGGAGGAAAGACGTTGAAGGAGGATGGTGTGATCGACTGTGTCGAAAGCAGCAGACAGGTCAAGGAGGACGAGGAGGCAGAGGGAGCCCTGGTCACAGGCGGTTAGGATGACATTTGTAACCTTAACCAGGGCAGTTTCTGTGCTATGGATTCGGCGGAAACCTGATTAGAGTGGTTCAAAAAGTGAATGAGTTGAAAGGAAAGAGCGGAGCTGGGAGGCAACCACTCTTTGAAAGACCTTGGATAAAAACGGGAGGTTGGAGATGGGTCGATAACTTGATGGTTGTGACGCATCAAGGGAGGGTTTCTTCAGGATAGGGGTGATGGTGGCTGTTTTAAGGGAGGTAGGGACGGTGCCTGAGGAGAGGGAAAGGTTAATGGTGTCAGAAATGAGCGGGGCTAACAAATGGAGCTGGGTGCGGAGGAGGGGGGTGGGGATGGGGTCCAATGAGCACGTGGTGGGTTTCATGGAGGTAATTATTTTTGTGACTGAAAGCGGGGTGGTGGTGTTGAAAGTGTGAAATGGGGGGTGAGTAGGGGTTGAGGTAACTGATGAGGGCGCGGAGGTGGAGGAGTGGTGAGGGGAGGAAACCGCAGAGCGGATTTTCTCAATTTTGGACTCGAGGAAGTCCAGCATCTCCTCACAACGATCGTTTGAGGAGAGGATCTGCGAGGTGAGGCGGGGGGGCCGGAGGAGCTGGTTGGTGGTGGCGAAGAGGAGGCGGTGGTTGTCCTTCGCTTCCAGGATTATCCTGGAGTAGAAGGCTGATTTGGCGGTGGCTAGGGCGGAGCGGTAAAATTTGATGCGGTCCAGCCAGATTTGCCGGTGGACCGTGAGGCCAGATTTGAGCCAGGTGCGTTCAACTGCTCTCACTTGGCTTTTGAGGGAACGGAGGTGAGTTGTGTACCACGGTGATGATCGGGAATGGGAGACGGGTTTGGAGGTGAGGGGGGCCAGAGTGTCGAGGGTAGTGGAGAGGGTGTTGTGGAGGGCGGTGGAGGCGGAGGATGGGTCGGTACAGAAAAAATGCCATTGTGGGAAAAGGTCGGAGGTTTCTAGGGCAGAAGTGAAAGTTTGAGGGGGAATCTTCTTCCAGGGCCGGTAGAAGATGGTGGTGGGTTTGGAGGTGGAGGGGGGAGGGATAGAGGTGTTGCAGGAAATGAAAAAATGGTCGGAAATGGCCTTGTCTGTGATGGTGACGCCAGAGACGTTGAGGCCTCGGGTGATCACCAGATCGAGAGGATGGCCGTGGGTGTGGGTGGCAGTGTTAATATGAAGGGAGAAGTTGAAAGACGAAAGTAAAGAGGAAAATTCAGAGGAAATGGGGCAGGTGGTAGAAAAAAAACGGAATCAGAGTGTTTTCTTGAGTTGTGCAGTGTCTCTTTCTCTCTTGCATTGAGAGTGAAGAAAGGCTGACCTCTTCCCGGGAGTCTGTATGAAGAAGTTAATTGGCCCAGCCATGGCTGCTACGGTTGGCTATGTGTCCCACACACTCAGCACTCTGTGGGTTGAATGGAGAGAGTTGAGTTGGGGTTGAATACTGGCTCACTGTACTCCCCCAGCCTTTATCCTTTAATGTTAAATGGATGATTCAACAGTTGTTTTGACCTGTCCACCCCCACACTTCCAATAGAGATAGGGAGAAAGTCATCCTCACTGACAGCACTTCACCATGTCTGCTCCATCACCTCACCACTCTTCTATCTTAATTGTTTACATAGATATCAATAAGTCAGGAGAAACTACCTTCTTTTTGCCAATGGCGCGGCCGCATCATTAACATAATAATCCTAGCATTTCATACAGTGCCATATCACGTCTTCAGGAGCTGCACAGGATATATTGCATTGTGAATTGACTGTATATTTTGAGGGCGCAATGCAGCTCCCAATTGCGCACAGCAGTGTCCCACAAATTGTTATAGATTGAGTGACTAAATTATTATTTAGGTATCTGTTTATTTTTTAGAAAGGGATTATTACCCCCAGAAAAATGATCAGCCAATCGACTAATAACCAGGTTCCTACTTATTGCTAAGTAAACAGGGATGTGTGGAACTTTGGAACAGGAGTATGCAATTCAGCCCTTCAAGCCTGTTCCGCCATTTAATTAGATCATGGCTGATCTGTACCTCAATTAATCCTTTCAATTCTAATTTTCCACTTTCTCCCCATATTCCTTAATAACCTGACCTACTGAAAATCTATCAACCTCACTCTTGAAGGTGTGGAATGTTTAGTTTGTGACTGACAGGGACTCCCTCAGCTCAGTCCCGCTTGTATTTACCGTCTAATATATCAGCCCCTCTTTTCCCGTGGCTCTCATTCCCCATTCTTTTCACATATGGTTCTGATCCTTTCATTGGTGTTCCCAGTCACTGGTTACTGTGTGACTTCTCGGCTTATCTTTCCTAGTATCCTGACCCCGGGAGCACGACTGACAAATTCAGTAAGTGGTGTGTGTGAGCTGTGATGCTGTGAGATTGGCAGTGGTTGAGAGCCTCCACACTGAACACTGTCATCTGTTGACTGCTCTAAGCTTATTAACCATTTCTATGAAAAGATTTTAGGGATTGAGAATGTCAGGACAGCCTTTGATTGTCCATCTATCCATTGTGATGCTGACGGGAGCTCCCAATCCTCCATACAGCTCCACCATATCCTAGCCTTACCCCACGGGTTCTTTCACAGGGGAATTAGATCAGTGTCTGATAATGATGAATATTGAAGGAAATTGGGGACCAAGAGGAGAGTGGGGTTAGACTGGGGGTAGAGTGGGTTTAGATTAAGGGGAGAATGGGGTTAGACTGGAGGATAGTGGAGTTAGACTGAGGGCAGAGTGGCATTAGACTGGGGGAGTGAGGAGAGAGTGGGGTTAGACTGAGGGAGTGAGGAGAGAGGGGTTAGACTGGGGGAGTGAGGAGAGAGGGGTTAGACTGGGGAGTGAGGAGAAAGTGGGGCTAGACTGGGGGAATAAGGAGAGACTGGAGTTAGACTGGGGAAGTGAGGAGAGACTGGAGTTAGACTGGGGGAGTGAGGTGAGAGGGGTTAGACTGGGAGAGAAGAGTTAGACTGGGTGAAAATGGGATTAAACTGGGAGGAGAATGGGGTTAGACAAGGAGAAATGATGGTTTCCACGTGTCAGCCACTCAGCTGACCTCCCAAAAGTGATGAGACTGTGAACATAAAAACAAACTTGTTAGCGATTCAAGACGATTAGATGTAGAATGCGCTGTATAAACATGGAGCGATTTGAGATCTTTTGCTATGAAAGGTGCCATGGGTTAAGGAGAGAGCTTATCTCGGGTATCCAGTCAATGAGATGCATGATATGGTCTGCCAAGGTACCAAGTAGCAAAGGTCAATGACTGCACTCACTGCTGTACTGAATCATGTTTTTGTGATTAGCTAACCAGCTGGAGACTGTAGGAGGACAAAGCTTGCTAAGGACTTGCTCAGTAGTTAAGAGTGGAGACATGCCCTGGATACAACCCACCATCTGGGCACAGGCTAAGTGGAGGGTGACTCTGAACCCAGTGAAACAGAGAGTAACAGAGAGAAAGAATCTTGCAGACAGACAGGCTAACTGGAGTCTGACTCTGCACCCACACTGAGAGAGGGAGAGCCAGGTTGCTGTGATGGGAGGACGGAAGGATCAGTGTTCTGGAGGGACAAGATCATGTTCTTCAGCTGAACTGATCTTGTGAGAGCAACAACAAACAACAACAAAATTACATTTCTAGAGTGCCTTTCACGTTGGGAGGATGTGCCTTTCACGTCGGGAGGATGTCCCAAGGCGCTGAACAAATTATTGAATTCTTAATTAAGGATGTCGTTATGGGATACCTGGAAGACCATAACAAGATTAGGCAGAGTCAACATGGTTTTAAAAAAGGATGTCATACTTAACTAATCTGTTAAGAGTTCTTTGAGGATGTATCCAGCAGGTTAGATAGGGGGGAACCAGTAGATGTAGTATATTTAGATTTTAAGAAGGCATTTGACAAAGTGCCACATAAAAGGCTATTGCACAAGGTTAAGACCCACAGGATTAATGGGAGCATATTATCATGGATTGAAGAGTGGCTAACGGGTAGAAAACAGAGAGTAGGGATAAACAAGTCATTCTCGAATTGGCAGGATGTAACTAATGGAGTGCCACAAGGATCAGTGCTTTGGCCTCAGCTATTTACAATTTACATCGATGATCTAGACGAGGACATTGAATGTAACGTGTCTAAATTCGCAGATGACACTAAACTATGTGGGAGAGTAAGCTCTGAGGATGATACAAAAAGATTGCAATGGGATATAGATAGGCTAGGGGAGTGGGCACGTAGGTGACAGATGGAATTTAATGTGGGAAAGTGGGAAATTATTCACCTGGGTAGCAAAAATAGAAAAACAGATTATTTTCTAGAGGGGGAGAGATTTGTTAGTGTTCAGAGGGATTTGGGATCCTTGTACACCAGTCGCATAAAGTTAGTTTGCAGGTACAGCAAGGTAATAAGAAGGCGAACGGCATTTAGCGTTCATTGCGAAAGGTTTAGAGTACAAGAGTAAGGAAATCTTGCTGCAATTGTATAGGGCCTTGGTGAGACCGCACCTAGAGTATTGTTTGCAGTTTTGGTCTCCTTATTTAATAAAGGACCTACTTGCCTTAGAGCTGGTGCAGCGTAGATTCATTAGGTTAGTTCCTGGGATGAGGGGACTAACCTATGAGGATAGGTTGAATAAACTAGGGCTGTATTCTCTAGAGTACTGAAGAATTAGGGGGGATCTTATTGAAACATATTAGATTCTTAAAGGGCTGAATAAAGTAGACACTGAGGGACTGTTTCCCCTGGTAGGAGAATCTATAACCAGGGGTCACTGTCTTACGATTAAGGGTCAGCCTGTTAGAACAGAGTTGAGGAAACATTTCTTCACTCAGACGGTAGTGATATTCACTACCCCCAAAAGGCTGTAGATGCTCAGTCCTTGAACATTTTCAAGGCTGAGACTGATAGATTTTTTTTAAATAGAGGGATTAGGGGATATGAGGATAGGTCAGGTAATTAGAGTTAGGTCAGAAGATCAGCCATGATCTTATCGAATGGCGGGGCAGGCTCAAGTTGCTGAATGACCTACTCCTGCTCCTAATTCTTCTGTTCTTATGAACAGTCAGGATGCGACCCTAGCAAGGGAAAGGAGCAGGGCAGGGGGCAGAGGCGGGAGAGAGTTAGGAGGGGAGCGAGAGAGTTGGGAAGGCCGCAGAATGCACGGTCGAAGAGGAAGGTCTTGAGGCCGGCCTTGAAGGAGGAGAGGGATGGAACGAGGCGAAGGGACTGTGGGATGGTGTACCAGAGTGTGCAAACCAGGTTCTGGGTTTAATCCCCAGAGAGGCTGAAAGCCCATCCGCCATGGAAGGGCGGGGGTCAGGGAGCAGGCCGGAGCTCGCTGAACGGAGAGGGCGGGGAGGTTCATAGGGGGGCAGCAGTTTTGAGAGGTGGGGGTGGATGGGGCAAGGCCGTGAATGGCCTTGAAGGTGCGGACGAGGATCTTGAGATCGATCCTCTGGGGGATGGGGAGCCAATGGAGCCGGGCGAGGGTGGGAGTGATGGGGTCACAGAGCTTGGTGCGGGTAAGGACACGAGCTGCAAGTCCTATAGTAAATAAAAAACAGAATAAAGCCAGAGCTTGGGTCCGAAATACTGACTGTTCAAAGCCTTGGGACGTCCTCCCAAAGTGAAAGGTGCCATACAAATGTAGTTTGGTTGTTGTTGAAACGTCTCACAGGAACTACTGCCAAGTGTAGTGACTATTTACACCAAGCAAGGTAGCTGCTGAGTCAAAAGGTTCTGGGTTTAATCCCCAATTCGGGACTTGGAATCACACAGTCTAAGGTGATTTCAAGATACTCACGCTTATATTTAAATCCCTCTGCACCCCATACCTCTCTGACCTCCTCTCCCCTCACAACAGTACCCGTTGCCTTCACTCCACCAGGTCTGGCTTCCTCCTTGTCCCCCGAATCCTCCGTTATTGGGAAGCGCTCTGATACGACGGCGTGGAGTGAGGGCACTATATAAATCCAAGTTGTTGTTGTTGATACCCCAATGCAGCACCAGGGGTGTGTTGCATTGTAGGAGGTGCCATTTTTCAGATGAGACGTTAAACCAAGTCCGTGCCTGTTTAGGTGAATGTTAAAGATCCCACGGTTCTGCTAGTCAAAAATAACCCGTTATTCAAAAAGAGAAGGGCATTTCTGCTCGTGTCCAGTGCCTTGGGATGTCCTCCTGATGTGAAAGGCGTTTTACATTGTAATTTTGTGGTTGTCCCAGCCACCAATCCCCCAAATACTTACTGCACAGCTGTTTGTAGCATATTGCCTTTCTTATATTTTGCCCACAAAAATACGCAGTAAATCTACTTGATAGTATATCGCTTTCAGACGTCAATGTGTTAAGGCACAATAATAATAATCATCCTTGCATTTGATAGTCCTGTAGCTCAATGGTTAAAGCACTCGCCTTACAAGCGTGAGCCCTGTGTTTCGAATCCCGGCAGGTCAGGGCACTTGGGCAAGTTTTCTTACTCCACACACCTAATAATAATACCCACAAAAAAACTTATAATAAAATTGGTCATTTCAATTCACGACTATTTGTGGGGATGCCAATTGTACACAATTGGCTGCCGCGTTTCGCCCACAAATATACAGTAAATTCACTTTACAGTATATTCTGTGAAGCGCTTTGAGACGTCCAGAAGATATGAAAAGCACTACGGTATATCCAATGCAAGGATTATTATTATATTATTGATATAGTGCTTTTTACACTTTGCTATATATCAAATGCATTATTTATTATATCCTGCAAAGAATTTAACAACGTCATAAGGTGCTGGGAGACTGTGGGAAATTTCCATATGTAGGTGACATATATATATGGAAGTCACAGTCAGTCTGTTTTGAATAATCTTAACCAAAGGCTTTCACTCCTAGGCCACCATTAGCACGGGTTTGAGTTACAGGAAAGCTCTCCCTACATTCCACACTCTTGGGTCATGGTTAGACACAGAGTGAAACTCTCTACACTGTGCGTCCACATTCCCAAATCAGGGTTAGGGACACAGTAAAGCTCCCTCTACACTGTGCTCGGTCCACACTCCCAGATCAGGGTTAGAGACACAGTAAAGCTCCCTCTACACTGTCTGTCCCGTGTTCAGAGTAAAGCTGTGTGAATATTAACATGCTCTTGGCCTGTCTCTACAGTGTTGAGTATCGGTGAGGGTGGATTCTGGGAAGGCACAGTAAAAGGCCGGACAGGCTGGTTTGCGGCAGAATGTGTGGAAGAGGTGCAGATGAGGCAGTATGACAGTCGGCAAGGTAGGTGTCCATCCTGTCCACACACCCTCACACACACACACATATACACATGCCCTCACACACATTGCCCTCTCACAAACACACACTACATACACAATACACAATACACACGCATATACACACAACATAATAATTATAATCCTTGCATTGGATATAGTGCTTTTCACATCTTCTAGAAGCATAAATATACATAAACATGCAAACATAAGCCAGATAACCCCACGAGGCCTGCTAAACACTGACACAAGGGAACTATTGAAAGCAATCGACGGGTAAGAGAGTGGTAGCTCTGATGGAGGGAGTAAGGGGATGGGGAAACGGCAGAAAATGAGATTAGACCTGGGTTTGATTCCTGGGGAGGGAGAAACATTTCCTTACTCCACACACCTCTGTTTACCCAGCAGGAAATAGAAACCAGATTGTTAATTGACTGGCAAGTCGCTTTCCAGGGGCAATAATGCCTTAAATTTTTTTTATCATAATAATAATATCAATCCAGGACTGTTTGTGGGACAATGCTGTGTGCATTTTAGCTGCCGCCTTTTGTCCACAAAATACAATCACTACACTTTACAGTATATTCTGTGAAGCACTTTGGATCTCGAAGACATGATAAGGTGCTGTGTCAAATGCAAAGATTATTATTATCACTCTTACATGTGTATTACATTTGGGGAATTTCCTCTGAGGAACAGTTTAAGCCCTGACTCTGATGAAACAGCAGCCGATGGGGTATCGATGGGCAGAGGCTGGGTGACTTTGAGAATCTGCGGTAAAACCAGGATTAAAGAGAAAAATCAATGATCTAATTAAACATGAGCTCATGGAACAGACTCCAGCGGCTTAACCCTCTCTCTGATCCTAGCTGTTTCTACCCCGTCGCCTCACATTCTCCCCGCTCTCACCCACACTCTCCACTCTCCCAACCCACACTCACCCCCACTTTCACCCACTCTCCCCACTCTCACCCACACTCCCCACCCCACCACTCTCACCCACACACTCTCTCCTCCTATGCTTCCCCTGTCCCACCCACACTCCCCACTCTCATCCATACACTCCCCCCTCACCCACACACTCCCTTCCCTCCCTTACACTCCCTACTCTCCCCCACACACTCCCCCCTCACCCCCACGCCCTCCCACTCTCACTCATACCCCCCCCCCGCCACTCTTACCCACTCTCAACCCACCTACACTCACCCCCACATTATTCCGTCGACTCACCCACACTCTCCCCCCACTCACACTCTCCACTTCCTCAGCCCCACTCACACCCCCCACACCCATACTCCTGCCACTCTTACACACACTCCCCCCACACCCACATTCTCCCATCACACACACACTCTCCTGTCCACCCACACCTCCCCTCACCCAAACTCTCCTGTAAACACACTCTCCCCCCACCCACACCACACCCACAGTCCCCCCTCACCCACACCGGCCCCCTCACCCACACTCTCCCACCACCTCACCCACACACAGTTCCCCCCCCCACCCCCCCCCTTCGTCCGCACTCCGCTGTTCTACAGAGAAAGGGGGAGAGGTAGGATAGCGGAGGGAGAGAGTGGGAGGAGGGTGACCGCGACTTGCAGTAGGAACTCTGACGGATGATGGATTAAATAAAGGCGTGATATTCAGTCTACATTCCCCCACCGAACGGTCTGTAACTGCCCCATGGAGGTGATCTGGTCAGGCTGTGTGAGGGGAGCTTCTAGCTGTTAGAAATGTGGTCACACAGATCACCACAATCTCTGAGATCCATGATGGGGTGACAGCCTGTTTGAGTGTGAGCCAGAGCTCTGAGCTGACGCAAGGCTACTCAAACCTCAGGAATCATCTGCAGTTCAAGAGACAGGTCCCAGAGGAGCCTTTAACATGGCATTGATCCGTATGTGTACACTCTCAACCTGAGACACTGAGCAGCAGCACTAATGCTCCCTCTGGTTCCAACCACAGCGCCCTGGGGAGTGAGACTGTATTAATAGGCACTCACTGTGCAAACCTGATCCTAGCCAATGCTGGGGCTGTGTGGAGGTGGAGGAAGAGGAGATCCTTCAGACATTTAAGTTGAGTGAGTGAGGGAGGGGAGAGTGGGATTTGAGTGGGGGGGAGGGAGGGGAGAGTGGAATTCGGCTGGGGGGGAGGGAGGGGAGAGTGGGGTTAGATTAGGGGGGAGGAAGGGGAGAGTGGGGTTAGACTGGGTGGGGGGGGAGAGAGTGGGGGTAAAAAGGTGACTGAAGATACAGTCAAAGAGGGGGTAATGAAATGGACTTTGAAGCAGTCTGAGCCTAGGGAAGAGAGTCTTCCTAGCTAATCATGAGTTAAAATCAAAGAGGCTCTGGCACGACTCAGTCTCTATGAACTGCTGCCAGACACACAGCCCACTCTTCCACAATCTTCCTTCCCAACTCAGGCAAATTGAAATCTCCTCGGTTGCGCAGTCACTCTCAGCATCGGATAAGGAAAGCTTGGGATCGCGTCCCACATCTGGGACTCCCGAGATCACAATGCAGAACAGCGCTGGGAATAGCGAGAGTCACAGTGTCGACAGTGTTATAGCTCCTATAATATAGCGACGTCTCCAACGCTGCACTGCCAACACTTGGCACATGTAGTGACTGTGTATTTGTAGTCAAATGCGGCAACTAATTGGACACTGGATAACAACAACAACAACTTTGATTTATGTAGCGCCGTCCATGCCAGACGGCGTCTCAGAGCGCTTCACAGTAATGGATCCCGGGACTGAGCCGGGGGAAAGGGGAGAAAGGTGACCAAAGGCGCGGTGGAAGTCTTCAACTGAGATCTGAAACTGGGAAGAGAAAGGGTGAGGCAAAGGGAGTGAGGGAGAGAGTTCCAGAGCCTTGGGGCGAAGTAGTGGCTGAAGGCACAGCAGCCGCTGGTGGAGCGGAGGATTCGGGGACATGGAGGAGGCAAGATCCGGTGGAGCGAAGGCGGCGGGTGCTGTTTTGAGGAGAGAGGAGGTCAGAGAGGTAGTGGGGTGCAGAGGAGTGGAGAGACTTGAAGACAAGAGTGAGGATCTTGAAATATATCCTCTTTGGGACAGGGAGCCATTGAAGTCTGGCAAGGACTGGGGTAATGGGGGAGCAAAGTTTGGTGCAGGTGAGAATGCGGGCGGCAGAGTTTTAAATGAGTTGGATTTTATGAATTGTGGCGGAGGGAAGACCGACAAGGAGGGCGTTGGAATAGTCCAGCTGAGAAGTGACCAGGGTTTCAGAGGCCTTTCAGGCGAGATATTGCTGGAGACGGGTGATCTGTCAGAGGTGGAAAAGAGTGGTGCTGGTGAGGGACCGGATGTGGCGGAGGAAGGACAGTTGAACCTGATGCGTAGGTTGCACACGGGTTTGAAGAGTTTTAGAGGCAGACCGGGATGGTGTTGGAGGTGAGAGCCATACGATTGAAGACGTTGATGAGAGCCAAAGAGTATGGCTTCTATCTTGCATAGGATACTGCCCCCCATCCACAGACATGTAACAAGCAAGTGATGAATGTCCTGGATTGTGCCAGCGACCGATGTGAGCAGCCCTGTACAAATATAATTTGTATTGTAACATACAGGGCATAAATCCCCAAACTGCCGTGTAATCCTGCTGTACCTTATCAAGCTAATGTGTTGAGAGCTTCAAGGGAAGCAAAGAGGGTTTGCAATGTAATGGGGCTTCAGAACGCTAAGATTGGAGTACAGCTGCCACAGTGTAAGGATATCTCAGGATTTTACAGGATTTACTACAAGAAAGCAGTAAATGAGTGATTGTATCTGTTGGCCAGGATACTGGGAGAGGAACTCGCTTTTTCTCGATAGTGCCAGGAAACTTTAGTCCACCTTGAACAGGACACCGATGGGACGTCAGTCTAACATCTCATCCAAAGGACAGGAAACACAGCTGTCAATGGGCTCTGCCGAGCTAGAGGGAGGGCCTGCGAGACGTCACTGAGGAATGCTTGCCTCTCAGTGTGGTAACCTGCTCACAGCAATCCCCACCCCACCAAACGATGGGCGAGAGAGCAGGGAATGGGGTTAGAGAGCTCCAGTGGGGTAGCAAGAGTGAGAGAGAAGGGAATGGGGTTTAGAGTAGAGAGCTCCAGTGGGGGAGCGAGCACAGGCACGATGGGGTGAATGTGCTCCTTTTGTGCTGTAACCAGTTGTAGAGATTAAATCTGTTTCTCTTGTGCGCCCTACATTGTACGGAGGCCCCACACCTGCTGTGAGCTCTGTTGGGGTTGGCCTGAGTCACACAGCTCTGTGTTAATTAGAACATACATCCTCAAAGTAATCCTTTAATTAAAGTGGTCCAGAATACCCAACTGGTCGGGAGTACACACACCACACACACACACAGCCACACCTGGTGTACACACACCACACACACACAGCCACGCCTGGTGTACACACACCACACACACAGTCACGTCTGGAGTACACACACCACACACACACACAGCCACACCTTGTGTACACACACCACACACATCGTCACACCTGGAGTACACACACCATACACACATACAGCCACACCTGGAGTGAGAGAAAATATTAAAATATGCGAATATTATTGGATATGTGAGCAATACTCCCATCTAGTGGTGGGTGAGCGACAGCATAAATTAGAGACGCAGAAGAGCTCCCTCTATTCCAAGTCAGTATTAGAGACACAGTAAAGCTCCGTCTACACTCCCAGGTCAGATTTAGAGACAAGGTAAAGCTCCCTCTATACTGTGCGTCCACACTCCCAGGTCAGAGTTAGAGACACAGTAAAGCTTCCTTTACAATGTGTGTCCATCCACACTTCCAGGTCAGGTTTAGAGACAAAGTAAAGCTCCCTCTACACTGCGTCCACACTCCCAGATCAGGGTTTAGAGACACTGTACAGCTCTCTCTGCTTCTGTCTGCCTTTCTCTCCAATTCTATCTCTGGTTACAGAAACACGGGAGGATCGAACCAAACGGCTCTTCAGGCACTACACAGTCGGCTCGTATGACAACTTTTCATCTCATAGGTACAGGGTGACTTTCTCCCCTAAACTCTTCCTCTATCCCTCAGCATTGCCCCTTCGCATCCCATTTCAGGTCACGCCAAAAGTACTTACGGTCACCTTCTCCCTCCCCCTGGCTCGGTATCATGCTCCGCCATTGACAAGCGCTCTTGGACGCTACACTGAGGGTGGAGTGCTATATAAATGCATGTTGTAGTTGATGATGTACTCTCACCCCACTATCACTCCATTACACACACTGTCACTCTCTCCCCATTACATACACTATCACTCTCTCCATTACATACACTGTTATTCTCTCCATTACACACACTGTCACTCACTCCCCATTACATACACAGTCACTCTCTCCATTACACACACTGTCACTCTCTCCATTACACACACTGTCACTCTCTCCATTGTATACATTGTGACTCTCTTCCCCATTACATACACTATCACTCTCTCCATTTCTACCCTGTCACTCTCCATTACTCTCCCCATCACTCACTGTCAGTCCTGTAGCTCAGTGGTTCAGGGAGAAACCTTGGGCAAGTTTCCTTACTCCACACACCTAATAATAATCGCTCCAAAAAAAAAAGTATAAGAAATCGGTCATTTTAATCCAAGATTGTTTGTGGGGACGCTGCTGTGCGCAATTGGCTGCTGCGTTTCGCCCACAAATATATACCGTCAATTCACTTTACAGTATATTCTGTGAAGCGCTTTGAGACGTCTAGAAGACGTGAAAAGCGCTATATCAAATGCAAGGATTGTTATTATTATTATTATATTATAGTCACTCTCTCCCTGTGAACAGACACTGGCACTCTCTCCCTGTGACAGACTCTTTCTCCATTATCATGTAACATACACCGACTGTTATTGTCTCTCTATAACATTCACTATCTCCCTGTACTCCATATAACATTCATCATGAAGGAGAGGTGTCCATTGTGGTGAGACAGTGAAGGTGCAGGTGAACTCTGGGCTAGTGATCAGGGGAATGTGAGGAATTGGGATTTGTCTCATTGGAGCTGAGAGAGTTAAGGGGCAGTTTTCAGGATTATAAAGGGGTGGGGGAGAGGTGATGTGGGGAGATTGGCAACCATCACATTCACTGTGTTTTTATGTGAGGCATTCCTCCATTTTTCTGTGTGTGGCATTTCTCTGTGTTCTTGCATATCACAATCTTGCTGTTGCGTCTCTCTCTCCCATGCTTTGCAACTCTATCCCACAGTCCCTTCGCCTCGCTCCCTCCCTTCCTTGCCTCCTTTAAGGCATATCTCACAACCATCCTCTCTGACCGCATCTTCGATCACCCTCCTACCCCCATCCTCCCTGCCCTCCACCCCTCCTGATCTCAACCCCCCCAGCTCGAGTTCAAATCCCTGGCTGTCCAGTGTTTCTTAGGACATCTTCCTGACATTAGAGGAGCTGTGTACACGTCATTTTGTTATTGTTGTATGGTATGTGAGTGGCGGAGTGCAGGGACGGCTCTGTACAGCAAGGTGTGACGGTGACACTTGCTTTGCTGTGAGCCGTGGGGTTGCGATGTGGATCCAGTGTGAGTCAGTGTCTGCAGAGTGGAGCAGCCCTTGCCGCCTGCCTCTCGCACCCAGCAGCTGCCTTTTGTTGCAAATGTCAGCTTCCAGCTTATTGTGCAGCTGATACTCTTCCCCTCCTCTCTCCTCTCCCTTCTGCTCCACTCATCATTATGTAACAGGCGAGCGGCGAGGGAGGGGATGGTGGGAGCTGCAGTGTTGGAGGGGGTGGTGGATTGAGGGGGGGTGGGTCGGAGATGAGACATCTTTCATGCACGCCGGCATCCTGACGGAGGGGTGTATGTGTGCGGTTGTGATGTGTGTGTGTGTATGTCTGCAAGCAGCTCCCTTCATTTTATTAACTCCCGTGGCTTGCCAGAGAGAGAGAGAGAGCCTGCGCGTGTGGGAGAGACAGAAGAAAAGGGAGAAAGCGAGCGGGCAGAAGAAAGAGGGTAGAAGGAGAGGGGGAGAGAGAGACTCAGAGGCACATCATCGTGAGGCTGAATGATCCGAGGAAGATGGTTTTACAGAGTAACACAGCCGGCCTCTTCTCTCTCTCCCACAGTGACTATGTCATCGAGGATAAGACAGCCATGCTGCAGAAGAAGGAGAACGAGGGGTTCGGATTTGTTCTGCGAGGAGCCAAAGGTGCGATATCATGTCTACACTCAGCACACACTCACCTCACATAGGCACATGCGCACACACTTCACATGCGAGTTCACACTCACATTTCACACAAACACACACAAACTCTATCCACACACACTCCACACATACACACACTCCACACACACTCCATACATACACACACTCCACACATACACACACTCCACACATACACACACTCCACACACACACTCCACACACACACACACTCCACACATACGCACACTCCACACAGACACACTCCACACATATGCACACTCCACACACACACACTCCACACACACACACACTCCATACACTCCACACACACACTCCACACACACACACACTCCACACACACACAATACGCGCTACACACACATACACATACTCCACACACATACACACGCTACACGCTCCACACACACACATACACTCCACACACACACGCGCTCCACACACACACGCGCTCCACACACACACACACTCCACACATACTTACACACCCACACATACACACACTCCACACTCGCTCCACAAACACACGCACACACACTCCACACATACATACACTCCACATACACACACTCCACACATACACACACTCCACATGCATAAACTCAAACTACCCTTGTAGGCTAAAGGCTTTAAGAGTTTTTCAGGTTCATCCTTAGGTTGGATGTCAAGCAATGGATGGGGGAAAGGGACATAACAATAGTTCAAAGAAGGACTAAGTCTTGCGGATGAATGGGGGAGGGAACAATCAGAGAGATAGTGAGGTGCCTAGGCATGAAGAGAATTGTAGGTGAGGGTGGGCACCTGTGGGAGCCAGTAGGCCTGGGGAAGATTGGGATGATGGATGTCAGTTTGTGAGGGTGAACGAAGGTGGGATTTGGGCTGAGTTGGTGAGTATTGGGATGTAGGGTGAGTTTGTCGTTGGCGAGGGTGAGGGCAATGGAGTTTGGGCTGAGTTGGGGATAATTTTGTCTGAGTTTGTGACGATGAGGGGTGGCAGGAGAGTTTGGATGAGTTGGCGTATGTGAATGGTGAAACAGGGGAGAGCAGTGAGGAGAGTGTTGAGAAAGTCACTTGGACAACAAAATTACACTTGTATAGCGCCTTTCACCTCAGGAGAATGTCCCAAGGCGCTGGCGTTGACGTGAGGAAGGTCTCATGTGAATGAGTGTCTGGTGTGGCGTGTGAGGACATGAGCAATGTGACCGAGGTGAAGGAAGGCAAGCTTGGTAACGGACAGGCGGGGGTGTGTGACGTGGGAGCGTGTGTTTTACACGGTGTGTGTGTGACGTGGAAGATGTGTGTGATCTGGAGCGTGCGTGTCTCAGTGGAGTGTACTAATCCTGGTGATTTCTCTCCACCAGCCGAAACCCCCATTGAGGAGTTTACCCCGACCCCAGCCTTCCCGGCGCTACAATACTTGGAGTCGGTGGACGTGGAGGGTGTGGCCTGGAAAGCTGGACTGCGGACGGGCGACTTCCTGATCGAGGTGAGACTTCCTGTTCATCAGATTGCATCTGCATCACTGTGTCTGGTCCATCGTGGGGCAGCATGGCATAGTCCTACAAATAGTCCTGTAGCTCAGTAGTAAGAGAATTCATATTGCAAAGCGAGCGGACCTGGGTTTGCTTCCCAGTCAGGGTGAAACCTTCGGCAAGTTTCCTTACTACAAACACCTGTTTACCGAGTACGTAGGAACCTGGTTGTTAGTTGATTGGTGGAATGCTTATCTACAGATAATCCCTTCAAAAAAATTATTATTATTATTGCTGTATGAAATTGCTGTATGAAATTGCCCACAAAATATATAGTCCACTTTACTATCTATATACGCTGTGAAGCGCTTTGAGATGTCTTGAAAGCGTGATAAGGTACCAAAAGTGTCAAATGCTAGGATTATTATTAGTAATGTGGAATGTCTGATCGTAACAAGTGCCGTTTCAGCCACTGTGCCCCAAGACTCTGGAACACTATTCCTCTATCCCTCTGCCTTTCCACCCTTCCTTTTCCACCTTCAGAATTGACCTGAAGAAGATTCTCTTTGCCTGTGCCAACGGTGAACTCTCCCTCACCACCCCCCCACCACCCCCTCGGCTCGGCATTGTGCAAGTGTCCTGGGACACTCCCCAGGATGAGGCGTGCTGTGTAAATGCAAGTTGTTGTTGTTGTTGTAGGCGAACTTATCAGCCAGTAATGCACACAGCAATGTCCCGCAAACAGCCATGAAGTGAACAAACAAGTATCAGCCAAGACAACAGGAATCAGAGAAACTCCCGTCCCTTTTCCAAAGGTGGACAATAAAGATCTCTGCGTGTTATTAGAAAGAGTTTCTCTCTCTCTCCCAGTGTTGTGGCCAACAATGCCCCAGATAAAACTGGTCCTTCACATCATTGACTTTACTGTGCACAAATTATCTGCTGTTTGCTTCACCTTACACAATAACACAGTTACTTCACTTGGTCAGCTTTTCCCTGTGACATGTACAAGATGTTGTGAGGTTACAGGTGTTTGATTGGATGTGAAGATTGTTATACAGGTAGATACCGCTTAACGTTGTAGTTTGGTTCTTGCAAAGTGCGACTTTAGCAAAACGGCATTAAGTGAATGCATGTTTCCCATAAAAATGAATGGAAAAACTGGAGTTAGGTTCTTTTCGACATTTTTCGTCAAAATCTTCTTAAGAAAAACACATTATACTCGCACTCTGACTGCCTGCCCGGCTCACTCACTTGCTGCCGATCTCACTCTCTCTCTCGCTGCTGGCCTGGCTCACTCCCTAGCACCATCGTGCCCCCCTTCCACCCGCTGGTGAACGACGTAATGTTAAATGAATATATATATATTTATATATATATATATATATGTTCCCAATATGTCAGCAACGTAATAACCAAACAACGTTAACCGAGGCGACGTTAGCGAGATCTACCTGTATTTGTATACAGTCAATGTTTGCATCCCTGTTTCCATGGCAACTCAGAGTGTATGGGCTGCCGGCACCACACTAGCTCATCGATGAGCACTTCTGGCCTCTCTCTCTCTCTCTCTCTCCCCCCCCCCCCCCCGTGCGGAGCTCACCTTGTGTGGCAAACCGTAATAATAATAACAATAATAATTTGGTCCGCGACTATTTGTGGGAAAATCTTATATCAAACGCAAGGATTATCATTATTACATCACCTTATCACATCTTTGAGCCGTCTCAAAGTGCTTTTTGCATAATACATTGTGAAGTGGGTTGACTACATTTGTGGGCAAAACGAGGCAGCCAATTGCGCACAGAGGGAGTGGTGTGGGGATGGAGACAGCGGGAATGGGTGGGAGATAGAGAGATATGGGAGACAGAGGGAGTAGTGGGGGAGACAGAGGGAGTCATGGGGGAGACAGAGGGAGTCATGGGGGAGACAGAGGGAGTAGTGCTGGAGACAGAGGGAGTAATGGGGGAGTCAGAGGGAGTAGTGGGGGAGACAGGGAATAGTGAGGGAGAGCGGGTGATGTGGGGAGATAGAGGGAGTGGTGTGGGAGGTGGGGAAGATAGTGAATAGTGTGGAGTGAGGGAGACAGAGGGAGTGGTGGGGAGAGACAGAAGGAATAGTGTGGGTCACTCTCTCTGATGCTCAGACCTTCCTCCCTCAGGTGAACAGCAATAACGTGGTGAAAGTGGGCCACAAGCAGGTGGTCTCGATGATTCGCCAGGGGGGAAACCACCTAGTGATGAAGGTGGTGACCGTCAGCCGCAAGCTGGAGCTGGAGGAAGGCCTGAGGAAGAAAGGTCAGGACATACCTATACTTACTTTACTGGCTGACCTAACCCTTTCACTGCTGGCGGGTCGTGTTGTGAATGTAACTTTGTTTACATGTAATCCCGTGAACTGCTTCTGAATTGTGTAGTTGAAACGCGATGTAAAGTGAGGGGCAAGGTTTCCCCGTTGTGTGCACACATGTGGCTGGCTGAGACGGGGGTGGGGGGGGGCAGGGAAGGCTGAGCATTGATAGATTGAGATGGGGGTGTCGGAGAAGATGAGTGAATGTGGGTTAACGTTTAGAGGAAAATCCAGAGGGAATGACATTCCGAAAAAGAGAAACAAGTTAATATTTGGTTATATTTGGATGGTAGCCGTATGGAGAATGTAGCTTGATGGTTACAGTGGTTACTCGCCTAACTAAAATGTGAGACCTGTGTTCGAATCAAGGCAGGTCAGGGTGAAACCTTGGGCAAGTTTCATTATTCCACACACGCCTAATAATAATCCCTCCAAATTCACTCGCAAAACATAGTCACTACAGCTTATAGCTGAGCTCAGTCAGTCGCACTCTTGCCTCCGAGTCAAAAGGTTGTGTGTTGAAAACGCAGATTGGGACTTGGAACTCCTAATCTAAGATTCCACTGCAGTGCTGGTGTCCTGGGCAACAATTTCCCAATTAAAATTGTTCATTTGCCCCACGGTTGTTTGTGGGACTTGTTGTGTACAAATTAGCTGCTGCATTCACCTGCAAAATACACAGTCACTACACTTTGGGTAAGCCTCAGCTGGAGTATTGTGTATCCAATTTGGGGCACCACACTATAGGAAGGATGTCAATGTGTTGAGAGAGGACGCAAAGGATATTTATCAGAATGGTACCGGGGTTGAAGGACTGCAGTTATGTGGACGCACTAGACAGGCTGGGATTGTTCTCCCTAGAGCAGAGATTTAATGGAGGTGTTCAAAAGTATCAGGGGTTTCGGTAGAGTAAATAAGGAGAAACTATTTCCTCTATCAGATGGGTGGGTACTCAAATGACACGGATTTGAGACAATTGATAAAGGAACCAGAGGGTAGATGAGAAGAAATATTTTTAAACAGAGTTATAGCGATCTGAAACACACTGCCTGAAAGGATGGTGGAAGCAGATTCAATAATAACTTTCAAAAGGGAATTGGATATGTACTGTACTTGAAAATATAAAATTTGCAAGGTAAGAGCTGGGGAGTGGGTCTAGTTGTTAGCTCTGTCAAAGAGCCGGCCTCGGCATCATCGTGCCAAATGGCCTCCTTCTGTCCTATAAGGAGTCCTGTAATTCAGCAGTTAGGGCACTTGCCTTGCAACCTGTGTTCGAATCCAGGCAGGTCAGGGCGCAACCTTGGGCAAGTTTCCTTACTCCACACACACGTCTAATAATAATCTCTGCAAAAAACCCACAATAATATAATTGGTCATTTCAATCAACAATGTTTTGTGGGACGCTGCTGTGTGCAATTGGCTGCCGCGTTTCGTCCACAAATATACAGTCAATTCACTTAACAGTATATTCTGTGAAGCGCTTTGAGACGCCTAGAAGACGTGGAAAACGCTGTATCAAATGCAAGGATTATTATTACTATTATTACACATAGAGAGATGGGGTGTGGGGGCAGATTGTGACACCAAAGCTAGCGGGTTAAGATAGGTGTTTGGTAAAGAAATTGGCTGATTTGGCACTCAAGAGAAGGAAATGATCTGATACGAGTATCTGCTAAAGACTGTTAATATTGGCATATAGTCTCTCTGGTGTGAAGTTCTCCATCACTGGCCAGTGTGGTGGGAAGGTCTATCACTGGCCAGTGTGGTGGGAAGGTCTATCACTGGCCAGTGTGGTGGGAAGGTCTATCACTGGCCAGTGTGGTGGGAAGGTCTTTCATTGGCCAGTGTGGTGTGAAGGTCTATATCACTGGCCAGTGTGGTGTGAAGGTCTATCACTGGCTTCTCTGGTGTGAAGGTCTGTCATTGGCCAGCGTGGTGTGAAGGTCTATCACTGGCCAGCGTGGTGTGAAGGTCTATCACTGGCCAGCATGGTGTGAAGGTCCATGACTGGCCAGTGTGGTGTGAAGGTCTATCACTGGCTTCTCTGGTGTGAAGGTCTGTCATTGGCCAGTGTGTGTGAAGGTCTATCACTGGCCAGCGTGGTGTGAAGGTCTATCACTGGCCAGTGTGGTGTGAAGGTCTATCACTGGCCAGTGTGGTGTGAAGGTCTATCACTGGCCAGTGTGAAGGTCTATCACTGGCTTCTCTGGTGTGAAGGTCTATCACTGGCCAGTGTGGTGTGAAGGTCTATCACTGGCTTCTCTGGTGTGAAGGTCTATCACTGGCCAGTGTGGTGTGAAGGTCTATCACTGGCTTCTCTGGTGTGAAGGTCTGTCATTGGCCGGTGTGTGAAGGTCTATCACTGGCCAGTGTGGTGTGAAGGTCTATCACTGGCCAGCGTGGTATGAAGGTCTATCACTGGCTTCTCTGGTGTGAAGGTCTGTCATTGGCCGGTGTGTGTGAAGGACTATCACTGGCCAGTGTGGTGTGAAGTTTTCTATCACTGACGTATCTGGTGTGAGTGTGTCTGCCATCAGCCTACCTACCTATCAGGAGATGCATGATGTTTTGCTCTACCAAGTATTTAATATGTTGCTGAGACACAAAAACTGCTTTATTTACACATGTACTTCAGAGATTGGGCCAGTCCATCTCCACAAAGGGTTCACACATCATCAGGAACTGTGTTGTAAAGTGTTGTAAGCAGTGGTATTGAGCCTCAGGTTGTGTTTGCGGGTGGGGAAGTGCTGTGCGGAAGGGGAAGTGGGTGATGGGGAGTGTTTGTGAGATGGGGGGGAGGCTCTGCGCTGCACTAAATATGAAGCATGCATTTGTTTGGAAGCACAGTGTTACTGACAACAGAGGACCATCGAACAGCAAAACCGGCCCGAACCATTGTCACAACCAAATATCCTAAAGTGCCCAAAGGGCAGCCGACGGCCACAGCCCATTTAATGATCTTAAAAGGGGGTTTGCACGAGTTAAACAACAGCCCAGTAAAATCGCAAAGCACCTGGACAGGAGAGCAGGGCAACTAGGAGTCCTCTCTCTGACCCCAGAGGTTCGGTAGCTCGACCGCATGTGCTGGAAGGAGCCGGATTGAGCAACACCTCAAGACTCGAATCAGCAGCCGAGCGGGGTAAGTTACAAACTGATGTCTCCTGTCTGTCTTAGATAGAAATAACTCACAGCCGACCATGTCCTGACAGCCGCCCACCAGCCAATCCGCCTGCCCATCAGCCAGCCCGCCAGCGCTGCATGCCACCACCATTCAATCCCATTAACAGCAGCTCCTCCATCTTGATCATTGTTCAGCCACTAACGGATGGCGCTCCCAGTGGCTATGGGGAAAGGCAGCCTGTGAATGTGGCACTGAGCCAGACAGACCAGGAGCCTCCCAGGTGCCAGCCCTGGTCTAGACTGTTTGCAGACTATTCAGCCAGGGAAGAGGGATGAGGAAACTGCCTTCCATTGGTCTGAATGCCCTGGGTTAGGGAGGGACTCTCTCTGATGACCATTTATTGGCCCCTGAACCCTCCCCTCGCCCCCATGTTAGGTAAGGACAGGATGGGGCCTGGCTGACACGACAGCCATGCTCACTGTCCAGGCCTCAGGGCCAGGGGCTGCGGTGGGAAGGAATGATTTAGTCTCCAAACTGTCCCTCATTAGGAGTCACAGCTTTCAGGAGAGGAGTGGGGAAAACTAACCACAAATTGACCAAACCCTCCCAATGTGGTACTCTGTCGCCCGTAACAGCTTTATTGTCAGTCTGTGTTTGTCCCGAGCTCCGGTCTCAGCAGTTACCTTCCCTTCTGTCTCTGCAGACGAGTCCAGCACAACAACCACCAGCACAGAGTCACTGCTGCGCTTCATCAACTTCTCCAAGGATGACGAGGGCTCCGAGGAGGAGGACAAGTCTGACCACGTGGAGCAGGGCATGTCCCTCCCCCCCGACCCCGAGCCTGACCCGGAGTCTGACCCGGAGTCTGACCCCCAGCCTGAGGCTGAACCCCAGCCTGAACCCGAGCCGGACCCCGAGCCTGAGCTGGACCCCTGCGACTGCCCAGAGGAATGGCCGGAGGGCCTGATGCTGGGAGCCAGCTCCTCCTCGGGGACGTCTGTGGACTGTGCTGTGTCGGAGGCCAAGGACGGTGTGGAAGGGGCAGAGGGCGGTGTGGAGGCCACGTCCCCGGCACATGCCCAACGGGTGCTGGAGGATACCGTACACCTGCTCCATCAGGCCGTGCAGAACTTCCACGCCACCGTCCAGTCTGGCTACACCCAGATGCACAGCGACATGACCACATCCCACAGCATCATGCAGGTGGGCTGGGCGCAGTTTACCGAGCAGGTGGGCTCCCTGGTGAACCTCCTGGGCACGTTGGTGAGGAACCAGCAGGCCTCGTGCCCCCAGCTGCGGGACGCTGCTGTCCAGAGCTCCCTCAGGTCCCCTGACACCCAGCCTCTCAGGCTCCTCAGCCCGGACCCTGACACCATGAACGAGCAGCCCCACCATGCACCACAGCCACCAGCCGAACAGCAGCCAAGCCCCAGCGACGCTACCCCCCCACATCTGTAGATCAACATCTGTATAAGCATTTGATCTGTAGCTCTGTGAATAGCTTGTACCATCGACACCGAATGTCATCCCTTTGCTTTCTACCACTCTTCATTTTGCACATTTCTGGGGGTGAAACTGGCTGAGTCTTGTTACCACAATCCTGTGTTCACACAATCCTCGTGGTAACACAATCGTTGTGTTAATACAATCCTTGTATTTTCACGATCTGTGTTAATGCGATCCTTGTGATAACGCGAGGCTTGTGATCATGTAATCCTTGTGGTAACATGATCCTTGTGTTAATAAAATCAACCCTCGTGATCATGGAATCATTGTGATTACAGGATCCCTGTGGTCGAGTTGATAACGTGATCTTGATAACCAGACAATCCTTGTAACAATGCATATCCTTGTGACATAAGATCCTCGTGATCTTTACACAAAGATCATGACACAAAGATCCTCATGACAACACAATTCTTGTGATCACACACTGGGAAATGCCGCCAGTTTCACCCCCTATTTTACATAAGTCAACACGACTACCTCAAGAGAAGGATTGCAAAGAATGCTCCGCCTCTGCCTTTGTCACTCATTGCCCAAGAACGCAGGCAGCTCGCGGTGTGAGGTGGAGAAGTTGGAAGCAACGTAGCAAAAGTAGGACTTCATTAACTGTAACAACTGTCTGCTCATTTAACTAAACTTTCTATCTCATCATCTCCTCGTCCGCCTCTTCATTTCTCTCCTCTTTCCTGCAATTTTAATTGCTCTCTGCCACATTCACTCGCAAAACACAGTCACTACAGCTTATAGCTGAGATCAGCCAGTGGCCTCTCGCCTCCGAGTCAAAAGGTTGTGTGTTGAAAATGCAGATTGGGACTTGGAACTCCTAATCTAAGATTCCACTGCAGTGCTGGTGTCCTGGGCAACAATTTCCCAATTAAAATTGTTCATTTGCCCCACGGTTGTTTGTGGGACATTGTTGTGTACAAATTAGCTGCTGCATTCACCTGCAAAATACACAGCCACTACACTTTGGGTAAGCCTCAGCTGGAGTATTGTGTATCCAATTTGGGGCACCACACTATAGGAAGGATGTCAATGTGTTGAGAGAGGACGCAAAGGATATTTATCAGAATGGTACCGGGGTTGAAGGACTGCAGTTATGTGGACGCACTAGACAGGCTGGGATTGTTCTCCCTAGAGCAGAGATTTAATGATGGAGGTGTTCAAAAGTATCAGGGGTTTCGGTGGAGTAAATAAGGAGAAACTATTTCCTCTATCAGATGGGTGGGTACTCAAATGACACAGATTTGAGACAATTGATAAAGGAACCAGAGGGTAGATGAGAAGAAATATTTTTAAACAGAGTTATAGCGATCTGAAACACACTGCCTGAAAGGATGGTGGAAGCAGATTCAATAATAACTTTCAAAAGGGAATTGGATATGTACTGTACTTGAAAATATAAAATTTGCAAGGTAAGAGCTGGGGAGTGGGTCTAGTTGTTAGCTCTTGTCAAAGAGCCGGCCTCGGCATCATCGTGCCAAATGGCCTCCTTCTGTCCTATAAGGAGTCCTGTAGCTCAGTGGTTAGAGCACTTGCCTTGCAACCTGTGTTCGAATCCAGGCAGGTCAGGGCGCAACCTTGGCCAGGTTTCCTTACTCCACACACACGTCTAATAATAATCCCTGCAAAAAACCCACAATAATAAAATTGGTCATTTCAATCAACAACGTTTTGTGGGACGCTGCTGTGCGCAAGTGGCTGCCGCGTTTCGTCCACAAATATACAGTCAATTCACTTTACAGTATAATCTTTTAAGCGTTTTGAGACGTCTAGAACACGTGAAAAGCGCTGCATCAAAATGCAAGGATTATTATTGTAAGATTCAATGATACTTTACAGTTTATGCTACAAAGAGTTTCAGATGTCCTCTTGTCATGAAAGCGCACTGTACCTAAAGTAAAGTTTATTTATTTACTATTCTCTTAAAGCTGCTCTTGAAAGCCAACCTAACCCTGCACTGCACACCATGTGCTCTCACCAGTGCTCTGGCTGTGACATTAAACTCTGTGTCTCCAACAAGCATCCCTAGCATCCCACTGCTCTGTTTCTACATCATCTCCTGACTGGGAGCCAGAGGGGACTGTGTTTATCTACGAAAGGCAATGCCACAATTGTCAGTAGTTAGAGTGAAGCACATTGAGAAGTCTCGTTGATAGACACTGTAAAAATACACTCCTTTCACTTACAATCTTCCAGACTAAGATGTTGTCTAAAGCACAGAACATACTGTAAAGTGATTTGACTGTATATTTGTGGTCGACACACGGTAGCAACCTCTTACCTGTTAAAGCCCTTGCCAAAGCCTGGAACGCGTTATTGCCAACCAACACTTCTCCCTCCACACCTGACTCGAACACTTCCTGGCCAGTTTCCGCCCTGCCCAAGTCCTACCACACAAACCACCAACACTACATTTCTGCAAATGGCTTTTCTTCTCACTTCTGCCTGGCCACCTGCGGGGAACCCCATCATTGGCCCCTTTCTCTTCATCATTTATATGCTCCTGCTTGGTGATGTCATCCGCGGACACAAAGTTAACTTCCACATGTATGCAGATGACACCCAACTCTACTTTTCCACCTCTTGTCGCAATCTCCAGTCCCCTGCTGTTCTGTCAGTTTGTCTATTGGACATCAGGAGCTGAATGAGCGCAAATTTCCTGCAATTAAATGCCAACAAGACGGAAACCATATTCTTCCGTCTCACAATTCCGACCTCCTCAACCTACCCAGCTTGTCTTTAAAATTCTCTGATCTGTGCTCAATTTCGGCATTGAGAACGATCCCAATGGATGTTATCCACATCCAGCCCCTTACCAGCACCACTTTCTTCCATCTCCGCCACATCGCTGTCTCCGACAATCCCTCACCCCAAAAGCTGCCAACACCTTTGTCCATGCCTTTGTTTCGCCCAGGGCCAAACCTTGGGCAAGTTTCCTTACTCCACACGCCTAATAATAATCCCTGCAAAAAAACCACAATAATAAAATTGGTCATTTCAATTCATGACTGTGTGTGGGACACTGCTGTGCGCAATTGGCTGCTGCGATTCGCCCACAAATATATGCAGTAAATTCGCTTTACAGCATATTCTGTGAAGAGTTTTGGGATGTTGATGAGATGTGGAAAGCGCTATACCAAATGCAAGGATTATTATTATTATTATTTGTCTCCTCTTAGCTGGACTACTCTTAACATCATCCTCGCTGGTCTCACCTAGTCCACTATTCACAAAATTCAGCTCATTCAAAACTCCATACCCCGATCGTCTTCAAGATCCTCACTCTTGTGTTTAACTCCCTCCATTCCTTGGAATCCTCCACCCCTATCTAACCTTGTTTCCTCGCAGCAGTACCCGCTGCCTCCGCTCTACTGGGTGCAACCTCCTCCTGACATGAAAGGTGCTATACGTGTAATTTTGTTATTGTTGTCCCCCAAATCCTCTGCTCCATCATCGGCAACCATACCTTCAGCCACTATACCTTGAAACGTTGGAACTCACTCCCTCAACCCCTTTGCCTCGCCCCCTCCTTCCCCATCTTCAGGTTTCTCCTGAACATCCTTTCTCTTCGACCGCACCCGCTGTCACCTTCCCATGGCTCAGCCTCTCGCTCTGCCATTGTTAAGCTCTGAGATGCCACCCGATGTGGATCATAGAATCTTAAGGCACAAAAGGAGGCTGTTTGGTGTATCGAGTCTGTGCCGGCTCTTTAAAAAGAGCAATTTAATCCCACTCCTCCCAGTGGAGGCTGCTATATGAAGGCAAGTTGTTTTTACTGTGTGTGAAGGACGGATGGTTGGCAAATTTGGCCCCTCGTGTGGGCTTCAGCCTTGCTGTCAGAATGAACGAGATGCTCCTATCTATGGAGTTCTGTAGCTTAGTGGTTGGCACACTCACCTCGCAATTGAAAGGACTCAGGTCAGGGCAAAACCTTAGACAAGTTTCCTTACTCCACCCGTCTCTGTTTACCTAGCAGTAAGTAGCAACCCGGTTGTTAGTCGATTAGTGGATTGCTTTTCCTTTCAAAACAAAAATAACTATACTGTATTAAAAAAATAGTAATTTGGTTATTCAATCCACAATTGTTTGTGGGACATTGCTGTGCGCATTTGGCTGCTGCGTTTTGCCCACAAAATATACTGGTCAGTTCCCTTTACAATATGCTCTGAGAAGCATTTTGAGATGCTTCGTAGGAGTGAGGTTATTTTGAGCTGTTGTTTCGAAGGGATGGGGAAGCATTGTGTCTGATGTTTGTCTGAAGTAACTGTTCTGAATAACGCAGGGGCCAACTGAACATTGTTTATATCTTAACATATCTAGCAACTTGTCCATTACCTCCACTCAGCGGGCTCCGGCCTGCTCCTCATCCCCTGACCCACATCGGCAGGTGAGCCTTCAGCCCCTCTGCCACCAATCTTTGGCATTCCATCCCGTAATCCCTCTGCCTTACCCCCTCCCCAGCCTCCTTCAAGTCTTGCCTTAAGGCCCTTTTGTTTGACAGTCCCATTAGTCACTCCAAATCCCCCCCTTTCCCTCCACCTTCCCCATCCCCGACCCCAGCTCAAGTCTGAAATATTGACTGTCCAGTGCCTTGGGACGTCCTCCAGATATGAAAGGGGATATACAAATGTTATTTTGTTGTTGTTGTTAACATTGGCTATGTTTATTGGAGCCCACTCACACACTCCCTACCATACTGTCTGAATATCAGCCGCTTGCTGAGGAGGGCAGAGAGCAACACTGATTCAACACAGAGTGAGACAGTAGGTCATGCTCTCAAACCACCTACACACATATACAATCTCCCCCACATAAACACCCACTCACACACATACACACCCACTCACACACACATATATATTCCCCCCCACACACCCACTAACACACATATCCCCACACACACACAAATACACACACGTACAGACCACCCCCCACACCATCCGCATACACAGTCCAACTGCACAGTCCTCCACACACACATACATGTACACACATACGTACACACACGCAGTGCCCTTCTATCTGTGATACTGTAACAGCCAGGCCAAGCTGAGTACCCTCCTGTCTGTGTAACCGAGAGGAGAAGCAGTAAACGCAAGCAGCGGCTCTCACCACGCATTGTTGCCTTGGCAACCAATGTTCCTTTTAATAATTTGAATATTGAACAATTTAGACTGGTTCTGAGTCTGTAGCACTCCACTGTGTCTCTCTGTTACCATCTCTCATATACCGACACTCCCCACTGAAGCTTTCTACTGTAATCCTATTCCCTACTCTCTCCCCATGGTGTCTGTGCTGGTGCCGCACTGGAGCCCTCTACTCTAACCCCATTCCCCGCTCTCTCTCTCTCTCCCCATCCTGTCTGTGCTGGAGCTTGATCTCCTACTGGAGCCCTCTACTCTAACCCCATTCCCCGCTCTCTCTCTCTCTCTCTCTCTCTCTCCACATCGTGTTTGTGTTGGTTCAGTAACAGTGATCTGAAGGCTAATCTGAGTTTGTGCCTGTCCTGGTCTGGCCGCTGTGCGGGTGGTAAGGAGAATGAGTAGCGTATGGGTCTCTCAGCTGCTGGCAGCAGCCCTCCCCGCCCAGCAGTCACGCACACACTCACGCCTCCTCGCTTATTATTTAATTCACCACAAGACATTTTAAAAAAAACAATCTCCGAAGGACTGTGGAGCTGTGTATCTGAGCGTGTGACTGCCCGTTCCTGTGTTTCTCAGTCCTGGCTGTCTGTGAGCCCGGGCTGTGTGTGACGGAGTGGACAGCGAGGGGGTGGTGGGGGAAGGATTGCCTGGTTTCCATGGCAGTCAGTGTGCAACGCTGCATTGTTCCCATCCAGCGGGGGAGACAAGGCTGAGAGAATCTGTCCACCTGGTGCAATCACGGTGAAAGCTGCATTCCTGTACTGTTTGCCGAGATAGAGAAAGGTAGCGAGAGACCGACAGATAGAGAGAACTGGGGAGGAGGGTGCCTAACCATGATTGCTACACTTGTGGTGCTAAGAGCTTATGTGGGGATAACAGAAGTTGTGCTGAGACGTGTCAGCCCCGTGGTAAAGGACTGTAACCATTCCTAGCTCCTGGCCTGGCTTGGCTCCGAGCGCCATGAAGAAGTTTGGCTCCACACGCAGCCTGAACAAGATCTTGCAGCAGTGTAATGAATCGTGTGCAGACTACGACGAGATCAAGGCCGTGGAGAGGAAATGGCACCTTCACCTGGGCAGTGCCCGCAGAGTTCTCACCCGAAAGTCCAAACTCTCTGCTCTCTTTGTTTCAGCTCCTCCACCCCCAAAGAGAGCGCCCAGCACCACCCTGACTTTGCGATCCAAGTCCATGACCGCTGAGCTGGAGGAGCTAGGTAAGCCCTTGCCTAACTAACCAACCCTCCTCACCCTTATCTCTTACCCCCAACACTGCTCCCCGACCCAACACTGCTCCCTGACCCCAACACTGCTCCCTGACCGCAACACTGCTCCCTGACCCCAACACTGCTCCCTGACCGCAACACTGCTCCCTGATCCCAACACTGACCCCAACACTGCTCCCTGACCCCAACACTGACCCCAACGCTGCTCCCTGAACCCAACATTGACCCCAACACTGCTCCCTGTCTCCAACACTGACCCCAACATTGCTCCCTGTCCTCAAAACTGACCCCAACACTGACCCCAATACTGCTCCCTGTTCCCCACAACTCTCTGAACCTTGTGCTACATGTGTGTGTATATATCTGTGTGTCAGTGTATGTGTGAGTGCCAATGGGTTATGTATGTGTGTCAATGTGTTGTGTATGTGTGTGTCAGTGTTTGGTGTATATGCGTGTCAAAGTGTTGGGCGTGTGTCAGTATGTGTGTGTGAGTGTGTCTTGTTTTGAGAGTCTGGATATCAGTCCTGTGAATGAGTTCACAGTTGGTGAGTTTCTGTCACTGAATCACTGACTGCACATAACAAGAACAAAATTAAATTTCTAAAGCGCCTTTCACATTGGGCCCACATCCAAACATCACAGTAAAAATGGACATGTTGAATGGTTTTAATTGAGACATTATTTGAGGGAGGGAGGGATTGACACAGCCTATTTTGGGATGTTGCGTATGGCAGCGGCTGTGACTAAATGCTGGAAGTAATTAGTCCCTCCATTCCTTAATACATTGTGGGAATCAGCCTGGTTCAGGTGCACTCTCAATGAGTCACACAATGATTCACACACATCCTTACACTCACTTTCACTCACTGTCAAGTACACACACACCCATTACACTAACTCAGTGTCACGCGCACATCCACCACCAACAGGATATCTAAACTGAGGAATCTCCCTCACCCTCCAGTGGCGTTCCCTCTCCCTCATCTTCCTGCAATGACATGCCCAGGTGCACTTGGCACTATCGAGTCCCAGTAGCTTTCAACACTAACAACAACTTGCATTTATAAAGCATCCGTGAGAGCTTAAGTATAGCTTGACACGACGTAAAGCCAAGAGGCGGGTGGGTATCCATGCTCGGTCGAAGAGGAAGGTCTTCAGGTGTGACCTGTCGATGAGCACAAAGCTAGACGGAGAGATTAAGGCATAGTTCCATGGTTTGGGGAGTAGTGGCTGAAAGCATGGCCCCTGATGGTGGAACGGAGGGGATGAGGGACAAGCAGGGGAAGCCAGAGCCAATTGATCAAAGGCCAGTGGAGTGGGTATAAGCAGGTTTGAGAGATAGGGAAAGAATTTGTATTACATTTGTGATTTGTACATCTGTTTGTCTTGTGTTGATGTGCTTGGCGAGGGCCTGTCTCTCTCCTTCCCTCATTGTGTCCTAATGTTCCAATTTATTCTCTCATTCTTTTCTTTCCAAGCCTCTGTACGGAGGAGGAAAACTGGTATGTATTGCTGAGTGTCTGTGCTGGAGTTTGACCCTCCTGCCACTCTGCTCTGGACGTTCCAGCTGAGCCTGGAGACCCTCAAGTGTTGCGAAGCAGAGATTTATTTTTGCTGTTTACAAAATCATAAATCAGGAGGCCGCCTCTTCACAAACTCTGGATTTTGAACCAAGGAATCCTTAAAATCCACATTTATACAGCACCCCTCATGCAGGGTAGTGTTCCTGAGCACTTAACAATGATAGAGTACAACACCGAGCCGAAGAAAGGTGACCCTAGGAACTGTCAATGAGGAAGATTTTCGAGCACAATGTGAAGATGGGGGAAGGAAGGGGGTCAAGCCAGTGGAATAGAGGAAGTGTATTCCTGAGTTTCAGGGTAGGGCTGAAAATGCGGCCACCGATGGTGAAATGGAGGGCATAAGGGACATGCAGGAGGCCGGAGCCAGTTGGGCAGAAGCAGAAGTGGGTAGGGGGTTGGGGAGTAAGCAGGTCAGAGAGGTGGGGAGGTGCCAGGGCATGAAGGCTGGCGGCAGTGGGGGTGTGTTTGACAAATTGAATCAAACACACGCCGACTTCTTTGATGAAATCATTGAGAGAATAGAAAAAATGTAATGCTGAGGTGGAGCTTCAGAAGGCTTCTGATAAAGTGGCACTTATCAAAAGGACACTGCTTTCTTCCATTTATTATATAAATGATGTGGAGAGTGGTATAAGGGTCTCAATTTCTAGGTTTGTAACTAACAAGCGAAGTATAGAGAAGAGTGAAGAAGACAATGACAAATCACATTTACATTTCATGTCGGAGGATGTTCTAAGGTTAGGGATTTGGATCTGAGCTGGGGGGGTGGGGGGAGGAGTTAGGATCAGGAAGAGTAGAGGTAGGAGGGTCGCCAAAAATGCTGGCTAAGAGGAGGGCCTTAAGAGGGGCCTTGAAGGAGGCATGGACTGTGGGATGGAGTTCCAAAGGGAGGGGTCAGAGAGGCTGAAAGATAGACTGACAATGGTGGGGGATGTGGAGCAGCTTGGAGCCTGCTGAGTGGAGGTAGCGGACAGGTTCATATGGTTTAGAAGGTTGGGCAAAGAGACGGCAGATGAAATCCACACAGAAAAGTACGAGGTTATGGGGAGGAATAAGTGTACACAAAAAGGGAAAAGATTAAGAAGTAGACCAGAGTCACCGTACATAACTGTTCATAAAGCTGGGAGGGCAGATAATGGGACCCTAGGTTTATAATGAGTAACACTGAATATAAACTAGGAGGTGATCACACTTACTGTGTAAATCGTTAGTTAGCCAACAGCGAGAGGACGGCGTTTGGTCCTGGCGACCACACTGTAGGGAGGTCACAGGCTGCAGAGAGGGTGCAGGAGATTTACTGGACAAGTCCAGGGATGGAGTGGGTTGTGGGAGGTGACCCATGAGCAGAAACTGGAGGAAGTGGCCAGTGTTGGTATTCTCAGAGAGAGCTGAGGGGAGAGCTGATGGAGGTGTGTGAATGGGGAGGAGTTTTGGTCAAGCTGATGAGAAATGGTTCCCACTGGTCGATTGATGAGTCAGTGACAGAGACTGTAAATGCGAGATGGTGAAGAAAAGGAGAGGTTAGGAAGAATGTTTACACACAGACAACTGTTAGCGTGTGGGATGTCATCTGGGTGCTGAGATCCGGGCAGGATCCGGATGAGCTTTGAAGTAGATGTAGATGATGTAGATGTACAGGGAGAAGTGTGTGGGGGTGAGGTGGGTTGTGGTGGGTCTGAATGGTTCACAGAGCAGCGCTCACACTGAATGGCCGCCTTCTGTAATGAAATCTGTAGGATGTTGGATGGGTCAATGGTCTCCTCCTGTCTGAAGCCGTATCTGATGTGATATATCTTGCTCTCTCTCCGCTGTGATATCTTTCTCTCTCCGATTTGATATCTTGCTCACTCTGATGTCGCGCTCTCTCTGCGTCTCTTTCAGAAAAGCTGGATGAGATCCTGGCAGCGGCGGATCGCTCGGCCAGGCCGGAGAACGTGGCGGCCGATTCACGAGCAGCAACCGTCAAGCAGCGGCCCACCAGCAGGCGAATCACCTCAGCCGAGATTAGCGTGAGCCGCCTTCCTACCACACACAGTCACAGGCAGACGCAGGCACAGGCAGGCGCAGGCAGGCAGGCACAGCCAGACATCCACAGGCGGACCAGTCACAGGCACAAGCAGTCACTGGCACAGGCAGTCAGTCACAGTCAGGCATAGGCAATTGTGTTGCGGACTCTCTGTTGCTGTCTCTCTCTGTTGATCATGATCCTGATCCTCACATTTAAAGTCCTCCACAACCTCGCCCAACCCTACATCTGCGACCTCCTATCCCCTTACCCACCTGCCCGCCCCCTCCGCTCAGCAGGCTCTGCCCTGCCCCACATCCCCTGACCCACCCGCCCAACATTGGCGGGTGAGCCTTCAGCCATTCTGCCTCCAACCTCTGGAACTCCATCCCACAGTCCCTCCACCTCACCCCTCCTTGGCCTCCTTCAAGTCCCGCCTCAAGACTCTCCTCTTTGATGGACCCATCGGCAACTCCTAATTGCCCCCTCCGCTTCCCCACCCCGCACCCCCATCCTAAACTCAGGTCTGAAACAGTAACCATCCGGCTCCTTGGGACGTCCTCCTGACGTGAAAGGCGCTATACAAGAGTTATTTTGTTGTTGTTGCTCTGTTGCTGTCTCTCTCTCTGTTGCTGACTCTCTTGTGCTCTGACAGTCTGAAGGGTGTTGTTCCTCATTGGTGTCTTGTTCTGATTTCAGTCACTGTTCGAGCGCCAGGGAATGGCTTCAAAATCAACATCACCAACTATTCCGGAGAAACCACACATCCCAATTCCTAAAGTAATGTCCCGGACAAAATCCATAGGTGAGCCCAGTGCTGTGTGGCCACTGCATCAGGCCTCAGTTGCTCTCCGAGGCACCGCTGATGAGAATATTAAGCGATCTGAGACGCCGTCCGGTGTGGAGAGCGCTATATAAATCGAAGTTGTTGTTATTTAATAATACTCGCATTTGATATAGTGCCTAATCAAATCGTCTTACAGGTGTAAGACCTGTGTTTGAATTTAGGGAGATCAGGGTGAAACCTTGGGCAAGTTTCCTTACTCCACACACGCCTAATAATAATCCCTCCAAAAAAAACACGATAATAAAAATATCCTCCACCCCAGCATCTCGCAGAGATTTCATGATCTGCCCGACTGAACCGTCAAACTCCATCAGAGCGTCGCCAAACGGCCCCCGCCCTGACTTCCCTGTGAAGTGGGCACCGGCAAACTGCGGGTAGTGGGTGTGCTGTGGAGACCAGGTTACACAGTCAGACACCAGCACAGGCACAGCTACAGTGGAGCTCCCGTAGCTCAGTGGTTAGAGCACTCGGCTTACAAGCGTGAGACCTGTGTTCGAATCCAGGCAGGTCAGGGCGAAACCTTGGGCAAGTTTCCTTACTCCACACACCTGATAATAATCCCTCCAAAAAAACCCACAATAATAAAAATTGGTCATTTCAATCTACGACTGTTTGCGGGACACTGCTGTGCGCAATTGGCTGCCACTTTTCGCCCACAAATATACAGTTAATTCCACTTTACAGTAAAATTCTGTGAAGCGCTTTGGGACGTCGATAAGATGTGAAAAGCGCTATATCAAATGCAAGGATTATTATTATTAATCACATTGTTGAGACGTCTCAAAGGGCTTCACATAATATATTTCTCCTGTCTCCATCTCTCCCGATGCTGTCTCTCACTGTCTACACCCACTCATATACCGTCTCACATCCACTCTCGCCCTGTCTGACACGGTCTCACTCACTCTGATAGTGTTCCCCCCACTCCGCCCTGTAGGTGCCTCTGAGGACGATAGACTGTCGGTATCTGCAGCCGAGGGGCGTTTCATGCGCAGCTCATCGATGCAGGATACCCTGCGAGAGGGGCTGGGTATTCCCCCTCCCCCCCAGATAGCCCCCCCGCCACCACCCTCCACCTACCTGCTGGATACGGGACCCCCACCTCCGTTCTCACCGCCACCCCCCCCGGGACGGTCGTACGACAATGTGCGATCCAGCTTCAAACCCAACACAGAGGCCAAGGTTCATGGGGTACAGGCGCTGGTCAGCACAGCTGAGGTGTACGAACCAACCAAGCCCACTCTGGCGCCGGTGGAGAGGCAGAGGAGAGCTCGCTCCATGATCATTCTCCAAGACTCTTCCTATTACCCAGTGGAGGCTGCGGATATCCCCCGTCCCAGCCCCTCGCCCACCCCTCAGGAGAAGAGCAAGAGGAAAGCCAAGATTGTGGACAACCCCTACGCTAATGTTGGCCAGTTCAGCGTTGGCCTCTTCGCCCCAGCAAAGCCGCTGCGAAAGAAGAGTCCCCTGGTCAAGCAGGTCAAGGTGGAGGATGCAGTGGAAAGGGCATCGACCATCTCTGCCAGCGCCAGCGCCAAGGAATCACTGATGGCAAGCGCTAAGTGGATTGCACAGTACACCGGCAAGGAGTATGAGTTAATGCAGAGAGAGGAGGCCAGGAGGCTGCTGGAGGAGGAGCAGGCTGCGGGCAGCCCCTTTGCAGACGCCATCGCCGGCGCCGTACGAGACCGGGAGAAGAGGCTGGAGGAGAAGAGGAAATCCACCATCTTCCTCTCGGTGGGCGCCATCGAGAGCACGGCACCGCCCAGCACGCCGGCCCTGCAGCAGTCCCGCTCGGTGGACGAGAGGCTCCTGAGCAGCGGCGAGGGATCCCGCTCCCCCGTCCCTTCACTACGCCCCCCACAGAGCATTCCCATCACCTTCATCCACCCGCTGACCGGCAAACCCCTGGACCCCAACTCACCCCTGGCACTTGCGCTGGCCGCGAGACAGCGGGCACTGGTGGCTGAGACTAAACAGCAGCTGGTGGGTGAGGGCAGCGAGGCGCTCAGGTCCCTAGACAGGGCCTCCCCTCTCTTCACTGAGCTACAGGGCAAAGAGGCCAAGAGGCCGGATGCAGTGGGGCTCACCTCACCCCCCTTCTCACCAGAGGGGCAGAGTGGCTACAGCCTTATCTCCGGGCCGGCCGGCACCAAGCACCAGAGAGCAACTGCGAGTACCCTGAGGCGAGAGGCCGAGAAGCTTCAGAGAGAGGAGAAGAAGGTGGAAGATAGGAAGAGTTTGCTCATCAACATCATGGACACTTCACAGCAGAAAACAGCAGGGCTGGTCATGGTCCACGCCACCAGTAATGGCCAACAGGCAGAACTTCAGGACATTGCATCAGCACCAGCAAGTGACTTGAAGCCATCATCACCATCGCCTCAGCCGCTCGCAACCGACAACCAAACGTCACCGTCATCGGCTGCCGTGTCCGAGCCTTCACCTTCCCCAGCGCCCACAAAGACGCAAGCCCAGGGCAGCTCTGACGAGGACATAGAACCGTACAATGTTTCGCTGCCTCCGCCTCTCTCCTCCAGTGATGAGGAGACCCGGGAGGAATTGGCCAAAATAGGAGTGGTGCCACCACCCAACGAATTTGCCAATGGCCTGTTCTGCCCTGAGCCGGCTGCGCTCAGTGCTGCCCCCTGTGCTGGAACTCGCACTATAACCCCCTCCGCCACTGCAATGCCCCCCTCAGGGAAGCCACCGCCCGTCCCAGGCTCCGAGACCACCGAAGCCAACGTGGACTCGGGCGTGGAGGAGATCGAAACCCGAAGCTGCAGCGATCACCACCTGGAGACCACAAGCACCGTGTCCACGGTCTCCAGCATGTCTACGCTGTCCTCGGAGAGCGGGGAGCCCCTCGATACCTACACCTCCTTCGCCGATGGACAGACCTTTATCCTTGAGAAGCCTCCAGTGCCTCCAAAACCAAAGTTGAAGTCCCAACTCAACAGAGGAGCAGTCACATTCAGGGACCCTCTCTTGAAGCAGACCTCAGACAGTGAGCTTGTTGCCCAACATCACACGTCCGCGCTGCTCCCCGGCGTCGGGCGGTCTCGCTACCTCATGCAGAGAAAGTCCAAGCTGTGGGGGGATCCCATCGAGCCGCGACCCCCTCAGATGGCCGAGGGCAGCAAACGTACTGTAATAAGTGAGCTGAGCTCCAGGCTCCAGCAGTTATCTAAGGACACTCACTCACTCGGGGACGAACCCATCGGGACTACACTAGATACAGGAAGGAAGTCACCGGTGGTCACATCACGGTAAGGTGGTTTAGCCGTACCCAACCCAGCCTCTCACTCTGTGTACCCCCCAAACTAAGCCTCTCACTCATTCTACCTCCCCCCAAACTAAGCCTCTCACTAACTCTACCCCCTCCCCAAACTAAGCCTCTCACTAACTCTACCGCCTCCCCAAACTAAGACTCTCACTCTACCACCCCCCACCCCACAAACTAAGCCTCTCACTCATTCTACTCCTTCAAACCCAACCTCTCACTCTATACCCGCAAACTAAGCCTCTCACTCACTGTACCCCCCAAACCCAGCCTCTCACTCACTGTATCCCCCCAAAACCCAGCCTCTGGACCTGGAGCTGTCTCTCCTCAAGAGCCGAGCAAGCACGGGGTGGGGTGGGTCAGGTCTCTCCCACTCCCATCTCATGTTAAACGTCTCCCGAGAGTTGGAGGGGGTCTGCAGGCAGCAGAGGGCAGCACACACCATACACGTCCCTTCACTCTGAGATATTCTCAATCATAGCATGTCCTCTCAAGTCTCCAGTACCAACCGTCATTCCCCTGAGTTGAGGCAGCAGAGACAGAGATCAGACTGCACTCACTGGAGGTGTGTGGCAAGTGTGGAGGGCACACACAAAAACAATCACTGATCGGTCGGCTGTCGTAATACATACACAAACCTATCCCATGTCTTACAGTCTCCATGCCAGACTAAAAGTTGCACAGATGTAAGTCAACTATAAGTGGGAAGCTCCCTAGGTTTGGATGAAACTCTGTGATACACAAGAACAACAACTTGCAGTTATATAGCAGCTGTCAGGCTGGAAAACATCTGGGAATTATTATTCAGGATAACATTGATAACAAGATGGAAATCTGTACATCTCAATTTTGTGCTGGTGCTCATTCCCCCACTGCAGCTCTCTAATCCAGTCCCATTCCCTGCTCTCTCTCTCTCTCTCCCCCCACCCACCCCACTGGAGCTCTCTACTCTAGCCCCATTCCCTGCTCTCTCTCTCCCCATCGTGTCTGTGCTGGTGCTCGTTCCCCCACTGGAGCTCTCTACTCTAACCCTATCCCCTGCTCTTACCCAGTTCCCTTTTATAGCCACATCCCTTTTAAATATTCTGATCTCAGCCTCAGCAGCTGTTTGTGAAAGTGCTCCATGTGCTTGTGACACTCAGTGTCTAACCTGCACTGAACTGTCCCAGGAACAATCCCCAGTTAATAATGACATAGCTTAATGTAGTATATTCCGTCTGATAACTAATTGTGGGCCAGGCTGTCAGCAGGCAGCAGGTTATTCCTATACAAACTGATTTCCTCTTACCCTGGAACCATGCCTGTGGAGCACACTGAAGATGTGGCAAATAACAAGATATAATCTCTGCCTGAGGGCAAGTTTAATTATTTACACTCACATAACCTGATGTGCTTGCAAACTCCCCCAGCACAACAGCTGCCACCAGCAAGTACTTCTTAACACATCAGCACAGACCCGATGGAGGGAGAGAGAGAGCAGGGAATGGGGTTAGAGTAGAGAGCTGCAGTAGGGGAGTGAGCACCAGCACAGTCACAATGGGGTTAGAGATAGCTCCGGTGGGGGAGTGAGTAGGTATTTGCCACCTCTGTCTATGAATGGGTAGCACGTAGCACTGTATTGTAGCTACATTAGATATCATTTAAAGCACTATTGCTGAGTCGGGTGAGCAGCCACACATACATAGACTGTAGTTAAGACCAATGAAGGAACAATGCTGTGTGTCTAGCAGACACAACCCAATTCATTGAATGCCTCTATCAGTATGATGGCAAAGCTCCCACTGGCGACGACAGTATGGGGGATTCCAGCTCCACACCCGCCTAAAACCTGGACACTGAAGTGAGGATGTGGTCCTCTAGTGAGCTGACATCCGCGGGGGCAGAGTATGGATGTGGCGATTGGCTCTGTGTTGAGCGTGCTGTCAGCAGGCCAACTCAGGGACCTGGTGAACTCACACTGCACACCCCATCAGTAGACAAGTGGAGCCCCTGGAGGATGTCAGTCTGGGGATGTCGTGAAGTGTGACTTGCCGAGCGTTGAGTTCGAGTGCGAGCGTTGTCCACATCACTGTGTGTCTGAGGCTCCACCAACAGACATGGTAAAGGGCAGAGCATCCTGTGGCCAGCAACACTATTGAGGGCTTCTCAGTATTGCGATCCTGACAGTGACCTGTGCTGGGGGGAGCCTCTCATTGTTACGTGGGCTCAATAGGTGCTGGCTATCTGTCGCTCGGGTTCTCAACTCGAGACGAGTGAGACACAGAATACATTCGGGGCACAACGGTGGGAAGCCAGTCACTCCACCACCAACAACAACAACAACTAATGACATTTACACAGCGCCTTTCACGTCCGGAGGACATCCTAAGGTGCTGGACAGCCATGGATCAGCAACCGAGCTGGTGGTTGGGATCAGCACGCTGCATTCAGATGTTTACCTCACCCTGTGAATAAGGTGGTTATTTGTGTGAGACCTCCCAACAACAACATCAACCACTTGCATTTACACAGCATGCCCCTCCTGCAGGATAGTATCCCAGAGCGCTTGACAGTGGCGGAGCACAATGCGGAGCTGGGGGAGTGGGGAGGTGACCGTAGGCATGGTCAAAGAGGAAGGTCTATAGGCGTGACCTCCAGTTGGGGAAGGACGTGACAAGGCAGAGGGTTAGAGAGAGAGTGTTCCAGAGTTTCAGGGAGTAGTGGCTGAATGCGCAGCCACAAATGGTGGAACAGAGGGCACAACTAATGCAAGAGGCTGGAAGACATGGTAAGGCACTAACGATATCAAGTGCAAGGATTATTATTATCTCCACCTGAGATAAGATGGCTATCAGACATTGTGTGATATTGTTGAGGTGGGTCATTGCTGACCAGCCAGTGATCAGTCTGACCAGCTATTCTGGGGAAGCAGAATGGCAAGAGATGGAGAGAGAGTTGTACATTTACTTGTCTCTAATGGTTGGGACGCAGGTTTTGAAATTCGGGCTTGAGGTTTAAAGTCAAGGATCAGCTGACTGCTGTCATTGAATCATCCTTCACTGCTCAGATAAACCAATGTCCAGTCACAGATGGGTTGTGCGTGGCTCCGCTCAGAGCAACATAGCAATACCCCAACATCACACATTACTATGTCTCATTGCTGTTTGTTTATCATCTGTATCAGTCAGTGGCTAGAAACTGCCTTCAACCTTTGTTTTCCTACAGATCTGAATGTCAGAGCGGATCCTGCGTGCCTTAGTGTTTGTACTCTAGGGTAACGCCCCTTGTTTTATACCTCTGTGCCGCGGCTCACATACTAACTCACTCTGCACGGGGCCCCCTCAGCTTCTCACCCACTGACTCGCACGCCGGGCACCATAACCCCGTGAGCATTGCGGCTGTTACCCTGTATCTGAGCAAGAGAACCCACAAGGAACTAGCAGGGACACATTCTATCTGAGTAGCTATTAAACTCCAGCTGTTAACCCTTACGCACACACTGGACTCTGGGTCCCCAGATCTTGAGTCTTAAGCCGGATGTGTCCCTCCAGGGATAGAGTATGCATTCCATTCCTAACACAGTGAGATTTCCACTTGTAAGTGGTAGGAATATGTGGACTCTTAGTCTTATTTGGAAACAGAAACCTGATGGGTTCATGCCTGTCAGACACTCAGCTGACCAAACAATAAGCTTTCTATTCCTCTATCTCTTTATTTCCTTGTCTTTTTTTCTCCTTTGCCCTCTACTCTGATATGTCTCACTCTTTCCATCTCTCTCTCTGTCCTTTGGGATTGTTCTGTTTCTCTTTGTCTTCCTGTCGCTGGATCTTTGTCCCTTTCAATCTCTGTCCTTCAATGTCCATGGAGGACATCCCAAGGCGCTGAGATACAGGGTAACCAGGATACAGGGAGCACAATTTCCAAATTTGCAGATAATACTAAGCTAGGAAAAGTAGTAAATGATGAGGAGGATAGCACCAGACTCCAAGAGGATTAGACAAATTGGTAAAATTGGCAGAAACGTGGCAGGTGAGGTTTAATGTGGAGAAATGCAAAGTGTTGCATTTTGGTAGGAAGAATGAGGAGAGGCTGTATAAGCTGATGGTACAATTTTAAAGGGGGTAAATGAACAGAGAGACCTGGGGTCCATATGAGCAAATCTCTGAAGGTGGCAGGACAGGTAGATAAAGCTATTAAAAAAGCATATGGAATACTAGGATCTATAAATTTGGGCATAGAATACAAAAGTCAGGAGGTTACAGTAAATATTTGTAAAATGCTGGTTAGGCCTCGGTTGGAGTCTGTGTTCAGTTCTGGGCACCACACTTTAGGAAAAATGTTAAGGCATTGGAGAGGGTACAAAGGAGATTTACCAGGAAGGTACCAGGAATGAAAGACCTTAGTTATGAGTAGAGGTTAACACAACTAGGGTTATTCCCCCAAGAGCAGAGAAGATTAAGAGGGGATTTAATAGAGGTTTTCAAGATCATGAGGTTGAACATGGAAAAACTGTTCTCACTGGTATGTGGGTCAGTAACTTGAGGACACTGATTTAAGATACAACAACAACAACATTACATTTATAGAGTATCTTTCATATCGGGAGGAATCCCAAGGCACTGGTAGTTGTTAAAAGAGGGGAGGTTAGGAAAACAAATTCACCCAGCGAGGTGTTGGGATCTGGAATATATTACCTGAAAGGGTAGTGAAAGCCAATTCAATAACAAGTTTTAAGAGAGAAGTAGCTAGGTGTTTGGGGAGAACAAGATTGCAGGGCTATGGAGAGAAAGCGAGTTAGCGAGATTGAGTTGGATTGAGCTCTTTTTGGAGCCGGCGCAGACACAATGGGCCGAACAGCCTCCTTCTGTGCAGTAATGATTCTATGAATTATCTTTCTATGTGAGTGTGTGTATATTTCCCTCTGTCACTAATGACTTCCGCTCCTGGCTGTTATTCAAGTGTGGCTCTGCTGTAGACACAGGATAACGCTTGCCAACTACCGGTAACTGGCATGTGCCGCCCACCCTCGACATGGGCTTGACACTCACTCTGTGGCCCTCACTGCGTATAATCTCTTAATCCTATCCATACACAGTGGTGTGTGCGGGCCTCTCCTCCAGGTACAGGGCAAGGAGTGAGCGTTGGAGCTGCACTAGGCTTGTGGGGGCGAGTGAGTGGGGAGAGGTGCTTTAGCTCACAAAGCTTGTGTTTGATACAGTGCCAACATCTATGAAACCATCCAGTGCTCTACAGGAAATCCCTATAAGAAAGCCCACAAACAGCCATGAGATGGACAAGCAATTTATCCGGCAGATTGTTAGCCAGGGCACCCAGAGAGGAAGTCCCCGGTTCAAACCTCGGCCCTGTGCTGAGTTGCTGATATCAGCCCTGGGCTGAGTGCCTCCTATCTGTGTAATTACCCAGTGTTATTCAGAACAAACTTGTTGGGTTTAGCAATTGTAGAATATTTATGTAGAATATTTATGTAAAATAGAATTTATAAACACTTTGGTTTCCTTCTAAATGATGAATAATATTTGTCAGGAATATAACTGTACATACTGGCCCAACTTACTGTGCACTGCCCTCACAGTGGATAGGATCTCAGGATACAGAACAGGTAGTGGGAGATAAGGTAATGGCTGAGGAGATGGGGTAGTGGGTGGGTGAGATGGGGTAGTGGGTGAGGAGGTAGGGTAATGGGTGAGGATATGGGATAATAGGTGGGTGAGGAGATGGGATAATGCGTGGTTGAAGAGATGGGATAATTAGTGGGTGAAGAGATAGGGTAATGGGGGAAGAGATGGAGGTAATGGGTGAGGAGGTGGAGTAATGGGTGAGGAGGTGGAGTAATGGGTGAGGAGATGGGATGGACACTTAGTGAGTGTGTGTCAGGAGTTACTGTTTGGTGCGTGTAGTGGAAATGTCTGCTCACATCCATGGATTGATGCTAACATCTCTCTCATTGCCTCTTTTTTTTCCGATCACTGTGCATGCGTGTGCTGCTCTGTCTCGAACTGCATCCGGCGTCAAACAGGACGGTGAGCAAACTGTGTAAGTGCTCACACTCATTCACCCCATTCCCCCGCCTTCCCTCTCTGCCCCCAGCTATCCTCAGGCACGCTAAGGCTTCTGCTGCATGGTCACACTCAGGCTTGTTTGCGTGTGCTGTGTGTGTGTGCTGTGCATGTTATATATATATTTTTTAGCTTCCTCTAAACCACAGGGTTGACCTCCACAGAGCCAATCAACTGCTGCTTCTGACCCCCCCCCCCCCCACCCCCCCCATTCCTCCCAACCACTCCAAATTCCAACTGGCCGCACTCTTGGGAACGTTGGCTTCACGTCGGCCAAACTGTGGAATTCTTCCCAACCTCCACCCAGACACCTTCACAGAGACGGAGTCAATTGATAGGAATCTGGAAGAACCTGGGAAATGGGATTGGGAAAACAGCAGGCTCCCACAGCCTGCTTGCTGTGTCTTCACTGCATTTAGCTCCCTCTACACTGTCCATCCACACTCCCAGGTCAGGGTTAGAAACACAGTAAAGCTCTCTCTATACCTTGTGTTCACACTCCCAGGTCAGGGTTGGAAACACAGTAAAGCTCCCTCCACACTGTGCGTCCATCCACACTCCCAGGTCAGGTTAGAGACACAGTAAAGCTCCCTCTACACTGTGTGTCCACACTCCCAGGTCAGTGACAGGACTTGTGAAAGATGGGAGTGCAGGTCTGATGGAATCTGAATGCTGTTGGGGTATGGATTCTCTGGAGAGGGAGAGCTCGAGAGTCCTGCGGGGAGCCTGATGGGGAAGCTGAGGTGCCACAGACATTTGGTGTGTGTTGAGGTCGAGGTGCAGATGGGGATGTGGTGGTGATGGAGATAAGTGTTAGGACAGTCATCAGGTGGAAGATGTGAAGGGGATCCATCAGTACCTGAGGGGTGGAGACCCTGCCAGGAATCATGACAATTGTTGATATTGAGCTGAAAGCTATGGCACTTCCAGGACCTGACAGGTATCAGTCAGGACAGCTGTGGTCCTACAGTGGAGAGAAACCGAGTTGGGTGCCATCCAGAAATCTAAAGAAAATGGCCTCCATGTCTGTGGATGATGTCACTGAGGTAAGCATGTAGACAGAGAAAGGACAAGGGAGAGAGCTCTAGGAATGGGACATGTGACCCAGAGAGAGTACCGGGAACGTCACACCTGACCAAGAGGAGAGGCCGGGAGAGGACAATGGGACAGGTAGGAGATGCACCAGGAGTGTGCAGAGCCAGAGGTGCATCAGGGAGAACATGAGGACAGGGAGGCCTCTTCAGACAGGCATCAGTGATGGTTCCCAGGCTGCCTCCATATGGAGAGATGGGAGGGGCTCACCCAGGATGAGATGAAAAAGGGAGACAATGCTCTAGCTTGAGAGGAGTCAAACATGGGGTGTCACCATTACATCAGTGTGAGCCAAATTGTCTAACCAGGGAGTGTGGACGCACAGTTAGAGGGAGCTTTACTGTTTATAACCCTGACCTGGGAGTGTGGACGCACAGTGAAGAGGAGGCTTTACTGTGTCTCTAACCCTGAACTGGGAGTGTGGGACAGACAGTTTAGAGAGAGCTTTAACCGACCTGGGAGTTTGGATGACAGTGGGTCAGGAAGCATCTATTCCCCTTGTTATTGACCACAAATTGTGAAGAAATGATAGTTTGACAACAGACTGATTAAACCAGGCTGCCAGTGTGCTGGAAATAGTGATGTGATTGGCCGTGGAAAGGGCTGCCTCTTGCCTGTGTGTGTGACATTGAGTTTTGTGCTGTGTTGGGACATTACATTAGCTGACACTGATTGCATTCAACCATGAATCCATCACATTGCTTGCTGTACTGTGACCTGGACATGTCCATAACTGTCACTGGATCTGTCTGAGCGGTCAGTGTCCTGTGGCTGCCAGTACCCTCCGGGTGAGCAGGTGAGGGAGGGAGGGGCTCTGAGCAGGTTAAAATTACTGCGGGGATATCGTCCCATGTTCTGTGTCTCTGCAGACATCGGCAGTCTGATTCTGAAACGAACCTAACTCCTGTTAGTGCGGGGTTAAGAATGTTCAGCAGATCTGTACCATGTTCAGCTCATGGAGAGAATGGCCTGTCAAATGGCAGAGGTGCATACGTGTCTGCCTCTCACACTCTATACATAAATTATGGGAATAAAACAAAATGTTTCACAAGATAAACAAGCAGGATATCATAGAATCATAGAATTTTACGGCACAGAAGGAGGCCAATCGGCCCGTCTAGTCTGTGCTGGCTCTTTGAAAAGAGCAACTCAATCCCACTGCCCAGCTCTCTCCCCAAAACCTAACAGACCTGTTCTCCCTGAATAAAGATCTAATTCTCTTTTAAAAGCTGTTATGGAATCAGCCTCCACCACCTTTTCAGGCAATGCATTCCAGATTCGAACAACCCGCTGAGTGAAAACATTTCTCCTCAGCTCCCCTCTGCTGCATTTTGAAACTATTTTAAATCTGTGTCCACGAATCACAGATTCCCCCACCAGTGGAAACAGTTTTTCCTTATTCACCCTGTCGAATCCCCTCATGATTTTATAAACCTCTATTAGGTCTCCTCTCAACCTTCTCTGTTCCAAAGAGAATAAACCTAGCCTATCTAGCCTTTCCCCATGGAGGTTAATTACTGCCCTCTTCCCCGGTAAAATAATCATCAGTCCATCAACTCCTAATCCTGCAGACTGGGGTTTTATTGGAGTTGTGTCCAGGTCCAAGGGTCCCCATCAGAGACAGGAACAGGACATTGAGGGGGGCCAAGAGAGATACGGGATGGGAAGACACTGCGAGGCGTCCCAGTCTGAGGGACAAGATTGGGGGAATGCGACTGAACTTCCAAGATCCATGCCTCCAGACAGCCATTCGACATGAGGGGCCAGGGAGGAGAGGAGTGGGATTAGTGCAATCATTAGTGCAACAGGAGACACAGTCAGTGGCACAGACCCGGCTCAGAGCTTTGTGCTGTGCTGAGTGAAGGTGAAATTCTCTCAACAAACATTATCAGAGCTCCTGGGGCAGACTGGAGGGTGGGCATGGCAAGTGATCATTAGCATGTGTTAACAAGAATTTCAGTGAGTTATTAGGGATTGATATCAGCTGAGACCCCTTCTCTCTCCCCTCCACCCCCATCCCTCCACTCCCTCAGTGTTTTAGAAGCCATGTTCCTGCCATGTTTGTGTGTTTTTGGCATCCCAATTGTCTGGTGAAGCCACAGGAAACAACAACAACTTGTATTAATTTAGCACCACTCCCTCACACGGGGAGATGTCCCAGACTGTGAGACTCTCTGTGAGACTCTTGCTCTAGGACATTACCCTACTGAGGGAGAGGCGCTAAATTAATACAAGTAATTAATACCCTCGGAGACACAGGGTATTGTCCCAGAGCATTGAGTCAGGTCAAGCAGCAGGAACACCAACTGTCATTGGCATCTGAGTCAGACTGGGGGTGGGGTCAGCCTAAAATCCACCTTTTCTTAAGAAAGTGTTGGCATCTTTGAGGTGGGCACAGTGTAAGCTTGCCGGCCCGGTGCTGACTGACTCTCAGCCTCTCTCTCTCTCTGTTACAGACTTTTCAGTAGTTTAGGGGAACTCAACACCATCTCCCAGCGGACATTCGGAGCCAGCTTCACCATCCGCCCAGGAACCAGGCACCCAGTCAACCGGCGGACTCCCAGCCCCGGCAAAGCTACACTAGAAACAAGGACAGAGCTGGTCAGCTCCCCCCGGCCCCCCACCCTGCCCAGCCCCACCCAGACACCCCCCACCATTCTCAAATCCTCCAGCCTCAACATCCCCCACGAGCCCAAGGAAGTGCGCTTTGTGATGCGCAGCTGCAGTGCCCGGAGCCGCTCGCCCTCGCCCTCGGGGGCCCCCATGCATTCCCTGCTGCCCCCGAAACCCTTCTGTCAGAAGCCCGTGGCCATGTGGAACAAGTACGACGTGGCCGACTGGCTGGACAACCTGAACCTATCCGAGCATCGGGACAGCTTCCTCCACAACGAGATCGAGGGCTCCCACCTGCCCGCCCTGACCAAGGAGGATTTTGTGGAGCTGGGAGTCACACGGGTCGGGCACAGGATGAACATGGAGCGGGCACTGAAGCGTCTGTTGGAGAGTTAGCTCAGCCAGGGTGTGGGGGGTGGGGGGGGGGGGTGGGGGGGGGGGGCGTAGTTTATTACTCTGCACTTGAGGGTGGCTAGAGAGAGCGAGGAGCTCAGTGATCTCGCCATTTCGGTAAATGTTGCATGACTATTTAGAGGAGTTTAAATGGCTTGTGTGGGTGGCAGACGGCAATGGCTGGGCTGAAAGTCTCTGACGGGAAGCGCTGAGGGGGGTGGGGGGGGGGGGGGCTGCTTTTATAATTTTTAAAACACACACAACACACAGGAGAGAGACAGAGAGAGGAAACTCACACCGGTTTTATATCCACCAAATTCAGTTGCCTTCGGAACCAATCATGCGGTGTTGAGAGGCTCTCTCTGGGGCATTGGGACAGAAACCGCTCACTCACCCTTGATTACAGTCAAACTACAGATCAGCCACAATCTAATAGAGTGGCAGAACAGGCTCGAGTGGCTGAATGGCCTCCTCCTGTTCCCATGTGAACTCCTCACCACTGTGCAGATGGCTAGAGGCTCAGGCTGGGCTGATTGGGGAGTGGGTGGGGGGGTGAGGGTGAGGGGTGCTGAGGGTAGTGCTTTGGGGGGGAGGGAACTCAGGTTGGGGGTGGGGGGGGATAACCGACCCTGATGTTTTAACACCAAGTCACAGAGTTTCTCATCTTTTTATCAATTATATATTTGAACAAAAATAATATAAAAAAAGTTTTTATGTTATAATTTTACTAAAATTACAAATATATTATTACATCAAATGACAGGATCAATGGGACACGCATTTATTTGGTTTTAGTGACATTCCCTCCCGGCAACTCCTAGTAGTCGCTCCCTCTCGTGGTCTCTCTCTCTCTCCGTAACAAGGTGTGACAGTGAGTGTAGCTGGTTGGGCTGTGGGTGTGTGACACAGGGTGATGTATGGGACACTTTACAGCATTTATCCCATTGTCTTCCACAACAAGCAAAAGGGGACGAACCACAGGTGACAGGGCTCTTCAGCATCCTGCGAGACTCTAGGTCAGGAGTAGGGAGTGGAGCAGTGACGCAGGTCAGAGCACCACACTGACTGACCTGAGCTAACGTTGTCCCACATTGACCTGAGCATCTCACTTGGCTGGGACAAGGTCAGCATTTTGGCTGAGAGAAGACATTTTTTGTTGTTGTATTTCTTCACAAAAAAAAACCCTACCTGATGGATAGAGTATGATTTGTGTATGTGTGGTTTGGTGAAAGCCACACGCAAATGTCCCCCTGCACCCCAGACCCTGGACCAGGCCCCTTTCCTAGGTCCCCTACGCAGGCAGGGGAAGATTGGGTCAGCGAAGAAGAGTGGGGTTAGACTTGGGGGGAGTGAGCAGAGAAGGGTTAGACTGGAGGAGAGGGAGAGGAGACAGACAGGTGGAATTGGCGACTGAGACCTAATATGATGGACATGAGCGTGTGGTGAAAAGCAACAATGCTAATCTCCAGCCAGGGAAATGGGGACCGGGAGTCAATAGAAGGGAACGAGGCGTGAAAGCATTTATAGGTGGAACAGGGAGTCGTTTACAGGGAAGAAGGGACCAAACCGCAACCAATTGTAGACAAAACTCTGGGCTGGGAGTCAGTCGGGGAGAGGAAGGGGGTACTGTCGTGCCTTTGTGGTGTACGATGGCAGAGCTGGTCGGAGTGAGTGATAAAGATCGGGTGGATCATGGCTATCCCCGGTCAGTGCTGAGTATGCCGATCTCAGCTGGGGCGGGCAGGGCGGGCGCTGGACATGATCTCCACGCCCCCTGGGTCAGGGAGGGCACAGTTAAGCCCCAGGTCTCGAACCTGAGCTCCCGTCCGGTGATCTGTGCCGGGCAGTGGGCATCAGAGTGGGCATTTAGCTGTAGGGGCCCGCCCCCCACCGAGAGCAACTCGCTCTCAATAAAACAAACGGCCATCACTCCGCGCCAGCCTTGGGCGTCCATCCAGCACCAAGAGACAAAGTTTGGGAGTCACCGGCCAGCCAGGGTCAGGCCCCCAGGGCATCTCAGGGCCACACATGGGCCGATCCATCAGGTCAAGGTGGTCATAACAACCAGGGTTTGAGAGAGTGACAAGGGAGTTGGTAACTGCAGGTTATACCCCAGCATCCTCCCTCACTACACCAGAAAACCTACCTCTTCCACTGTGTCTATTACCCTCCCAATGGCTCTGACTCGCTCCCTATACAATAGGGCAGTGCTGGCCTGGCCTAATGCAGGTGGAATGGACTTCAACAATACAGGAATTGGAGACTCTAACACTACTCTCCCCGCCGCTCCCCCAGCCTGACCCCACTCCCCACTCTCCCCCCACTCCCTCAGGCTAACCCCACTCTCCCCCCCCCTCCCCCAGCCTGACCCCACTCCCCACTCTCCCCCCGCTCCCTCAGGCTAACCCCACTCTCCCCCCCCCTCCCCCAGCCTGACCCCACTCCCCACTCTCCCCCCGCTCCCTCAGGCTAACCCCACTCTCCCCCCCCCTCCCCCAGCCTGACCCCACTCCCCACTCTCCCCCCCCTCCCCCAGCCTAACCCCACTCCCCACTCTCCCCCCGCTCCCTCAGGCTAACCTAGCTCCCCACTCTCCCAGCCGAATCCCACTCTCTCCTCCGACTCCCAGTCTAACCCGACTCTCCCCACACTCCCCCACAACCTGACACACTGGCCACTGAAATACTTGCTCCCTGTTGATCCAGTCCTAACCCTTTGTGATCCCCCGCTTCGATCGGTCGCCCTTTAACCCTTTAAATTCCAGCTTGTGACACTGTCCCAAGCCCGTGACACCCCACCCACCCCCACAACTACATCTCAGTGTCACTGCACTGACCATCACTGTGAGACCAACCACAACACCCCTCCACCCCCTCACCAATCACTGTGTAGGGACTGTGGTACTGTAGGGGCCAGTGTCCTCTTGGGGTGGAGGGGAGAGCGCTGTCTATGTGTGTGGGGTGGGTGGGGGGTGAGTGATCGATAGGGGTTTGGGGGCAAGAGGGGGGGAGAGAGTAATGTGGGGGTGTTGGGGGGGGGGGTGAATGTTGTGTATGTTGGGGGGAGAGAGCGTGGTGTGGGAGGGTGGGGGGGGCTGTGTGTGGGAGGGCAGGGTGGGGGGCTGAGGTGGGGGGCTGTGTGTGGGAAGGCAGGGTGGGGGGGGGGGGGGTGAGGTGGGAGGCTGTGTGTGGGGAGGGGGGCTGTGTGTGGGAGGGTGGAGGTGAGGTGGGGGGCTGTGTTTGGGAGGGCGGGGTGGAGGGGTGAGGTTGGGGGCTGTGTGCGGGAGGGTGGGGGGTAAGATGGGGGGTTGTGTGTGGGAGCGCGGGGTGGGGGGGGTGAAGTGGGGGACTGTGTGTGGTAGGGTGGGGGCCTGTGTGTGGAAGGGTGGGGGCTGTGTGTGGGAGGGTGAGGGGGTGAGGTGGGGGGCTGTATGTGGGAGGGTGGGGGGCTGTGTGTGGGAGGGTGAGGGTGTGAGGTGGGGTGCTGTATGTGGGAGGGTGATGAGGGGGTGAGTTGGGGGGCTGTGTGTGGGAGGGTGGGGGTGAGTGAGGTGGGGGGCTGTGTGTGGGAGGGTGGGGGCTGTGTGTTGGAGGGTGGGCTGTGTGGGACGGTGTGGTGGGGGGCTGTGTGTGAGAGGGTGTGGGGGGGGGGGTCTGTGTGTGGGAGGGTGTGGGGGGGGCTGTGTGTGGGAGGGTGTGTGGGGCTGTGTGTGGGAGGGTGTGGGGGGGGTCTGTGTGGGAGGGTTTGGGGGAGCCTGTGTGTGGGAGTGGGAGGGGGGGGGGCTGTGTGTGGGAGTGGGGGGGGCTGTGTGTGGGAGGGTGTGGGGGGGGGCTGTGTGTGGGTGTGGGGGGGGCGATGTGTGGGAGGGTGTGTGTGTGGGAGGCTGTGTGTGGGAGGGTGGGGGGAGGCTGTGTGTGGGAGGCTGTGTGTGGGAGGGTGTGGTGGGGGGGGCTGTGTGTGGGAGGGTGTGTATGTGGGCGGCTGTGTGTGGGGGGGGGGGCTGTGTGTGGGAGGGTGTGGTGGGGGCTGTGGGGGGGGGGGCTGTGGGGGGGGGCTGTGTGTGGGAGGCTGTGTGTGGGGGGGGGCTGTGTGTGGGAGGCTGTGTGTGTGGGGGGCTGTGTGTGGGGGGCCTGTGTGTGGGAGGGTGTGATGGGGGCTGTGGGGGGCTGTGTGTGGGGGGCTGTGTGTGGGAAGGTGTGGTGGGGGCTGTGGGGGGCTGTGTGTGGGGCTGTGTGTGGGGGGGTGTGATGGGGGTTGTGTGTGGGGGCTGTGTGGGGCTGTGTGGGGGGCTGTGTGTGGGGGGCTGTGTGTGGGAGGGTGTGATGGGGGTTGTGTGGGGGGCTGTGTGTGGGGTTGTGTGGGGGGCTGTGTGTGGGGGCTGTGTGTGGGGTTGTGTGGGGGGCTGTGTATGGGGGCTGTGTGTGGGGTTGTGTGGGGGGCTGTGTGTGGGGGGGCTGTGTGTGGGGGCTGTGTGTGGGGTTGTGTGGGGGGCTGTGTGTGGGGGCTGTGTGTGGGGTTGTGTGGGGGGGCTGTGTGTGGGGGCTGTGTGGGGGGCTGTGTGTGGGAGGCTGTGTGTGGGGTTGTGTGGGGGGCTGTGTGTGTGGGGGGGGCTGTGTGTGGGGGCTGTGTGGGGGGCTGTGTGTGGGAGGCTGTGTGTGGGGGGCTGTGTGTGGGAGGGTGTGATGGGGGCTGTGTGTGGGGCTGTGTGTGGGGTTGTGTGGGGGGCTGTGTGTGGGGGGCTATGTGTGGGAGGGTGTGATGGGGGTTGTGTGGGGGGCTGTGTGTGGGGTTGTGTGGGGGGCTGTGTGTGGGTGCTGGGGGAGCCTCAGAACGGGGGGCACAGATTATTCCTCTTTGTACTAAAGGCGACGGCCGATCAGGTCCATTTTGTAATAACTATAATTTCAGGAGTTCACAAGCTGAAGGAAGCGGAATTTCTTACTGTGACTCCTCGCACCAGAGACTCTATGTTTGTTATAATAATGTAATAAATTTCTAATAACTTTATCATCCTTCACTGTCCGGCTGAGCTGTCATTACACGGGGGGGGGGGGGGGGAGGGGCGGGGCATGAGAACCAAACACACACAACAGCCTCGGCCTCACCTGCTCCAGCCTCAGCCTCACACCCTCACCTGTGGTGGGGCGGGGCTGGAGGACCTGTGGTGGGGCGGGGCTGGAGGACCTGTGGTGGGGCCGGGGCTGGAAGACCTCTGGTGGGGCGTGGCCTGGAGGACCTCTGGTGGGGCGTGGCCTGGAGGACCTCTGGTGGGGCGGGGCCTGGAGGACCTCTGGTGGGGCGTGGCCTGGAGGACCTCTGGTGGGGCGTGGCCTGGAGGACCTCTGGTGGGGCGGGGCCTGGAGGACCTCTGGTGGGGCGGGGCCTGGAGGACCTGTGGTGGGGCCGGGGACTGGATGACCTGTGGTGGGCGGGGCTGGAGGACCTGTGGTGATAGCTGTTGGCCGGGCTATGGCTGCCCGTGTCTCTGTGTTTGTGCCGCTGGCGGTGGCTCTGTCTCTCGCTGCTCTCCATCGGGCTCTCGCCGCTCCCCCTAACGTGGTGCTGCTGTTGGCTGATGACCTGGGTTACGGAGACCTGGGCTGCTTCGGCCACCCGACCTCCCGCACCCCCAACCTGGACTCCCTGGCCGCCAATGGCCTCAGGCTGACCAACATGTACTCAGCGGCCAGTGTCTGCAGCCCGTCCCGGTGAGAGACTGACTCTCACACACACACACACACACACACACATACTGACACACACACACACACATACTGACACACACACACACACACACATACTGACACACTGAAACACACACACACACATACTGACACATTGAAACACACACACACACTGACACACACACACACATACTGACACACTGAAACATACACACACTGAAACACACACACACACATACTGACACATTGAAACACACACACACACATACTGACACACTGAAACACACACACACACTGACACACACACACACATACTGACACACTGAAACACACACACACTGACACACACACAGACATACACACAAAGACACTGACACAAACACTGACACAGACATTTAACACACACACACTGACACAAACTGACACAGACACACACTAACACACATACACTGACACACACTGACATACACACAGACACTAACACACAGACACTGACACACACTGACATACACACAGACACTAACACACAGACACTGACACACTAACACACAGACACTGACACACACAGACACTGACACACACTGACACACAGACACTGACACACACTGACACACGCTAACACACAGACACTGACACACACTGACACACAGACACTGACATACACTGACACACACTTAACACACAGGCACTGACACACAGAGACACAAACACACAGACGCTGACAACAACAGCAAAATTCCATTTATATCACGCCTTTCACATCAGGAGGACATCCCAAAGCGCTGAACAGTCGGGTCAGGACCCGAGCGGTGGGAGGGGGGGGGCAGTGGGGAAGGACAGTAGGAAAGGGGGGAGAGTTATGGGAGGAGCAGAAGGTGCGGTCGAAGACGAAGGTTTTGAGACTGGCCTTGAAGGAGGAAAGGGAGGAAGCGAGGCCAAGGGATTGTGGGATGGAGTTCCACAGTGCGGGGGCAGAGAGGCTGAATGGAAGGTCGGCTCGGGCGGGGCGGGGGACATGGAGCAGGCGAACGGAGGGGACGGGCAGGCTGATAGTGGGTCGGAGAGATAGGCGGGGGCAAGGCCGTGAATGGCCTTGAAAGTGAGGACGAGGATCTTGAATTCGATCCTCTGGAAGATGGGGAGCCAGTGGAAACAAACAGACACTAACACACAGACACACACACACACAAACACACAGACAAACACACAGACACAACAACAACATTACACTTGTACAGTGCCATTCACGTCAGGAGGATGTCCCAGGGCACTGAACAGTCACTGCTTCAGACCTGAGCTGTGGGTGGGGGGGGTTGATTGATGGAGGGAAAGGGGTGGATTTGGGGTGACCATTGGGATCATCAAAGAGGAGAGTGTTGAGATGAGACTTGAAGGAGGCCAGGGAGGGGGTGAGGTGGAGGGACTGTGGGATGGAGTTCCAGAGGTTGGGGGCAGACTGACTGAAGGCTCACCCGCCAATGGTGGGGCGGGTGGGTCGGGGGACGTGGAGCAGGACAGGGCCTGCTGAGCGGAGGGAGGGGGCAGGTTGGTAAGGGGATAGGAGGTGCATCAGTCAAACCAGGCGAGGGCAGGTCCGCGGAGGGTGAGGAGGGTGAGGTGGTGTAGGAGGATGGAATGCTCGACGGTGTCGAAGGCGGCAGAGAGGTCAAGGAGGACAAGGAAGCAGAGAGAGCCCTGGTCACAGATGTTTAGAATGTCGTTAGAGACTTTGACCAGGGCTGTCTCCGTGCTGTGGGCAGGACAGAAGCCAGATTGTAGGGGTTAGAGGAGGGAGTGACGAGAGAGAAAGGAGCGAAGCTGGGAAGCCACGACTTGTTCCAGGGCCTTGGAGAGGAATGGGAGGTTGGAGATGGGGCGATAGCTGGTGAGTAGGGATGGGATCAGGGAAGGTTTTTTCAGGATGGGGATGATGACGGCTGTTTTTGGAGGGCTGGGAACAGTGCCGGTGGATAGGAAGAGGTTGATGATGTCGGTTAGGAGGGAGCCTAGGAGGTGGAGCTGGGAGATGAGGAGAAAGGTGGGGTCGAGGGAACAGGTGGTGGGTTACATTTTCGGATGAGAGCAGAGGGTGGGGAAGAGAGATAAGGTTAAGGATGTGTAGTGGAGGGGTGGGAAGGGGGTGGATCCTGACGGAGAAGTAATGGGGCGATAGTGGTGAACAGAGTAGAGGTGGCTGAATGGATCCCCTCAATTTGTGATTCGAGGATGTCCAGCATCTCCTCACAGTTGGAATTGGAAGAGAGGATGGGTGAGGCGTGGGAGGGTGGACGGAGGAGACAGTTTGTGGTGGAGAAAAGGAGCCTGGGGTTGTCCTTGGCCTCCAAGATTAATTTGGAGTAACTTAGCGGAAGCAAGGGCGGAGTGGTAGGTTTAGTGTGATCCAGCCAAATCTGCTGGTGGATGTTAGTTACACACACACACACTAACACACAGACACATTGACACACACACAACAACAACTTTGATTTATATAGCATCCTCCACGCTGGACGGCGTCTCAGAGCGCTCAAACACAGACACCAACATACACACACACTAACACACAGACACACTGACATACACAGACACTGATACACACACTGACACATACACTGACACACTAACACACTGACGAGCACACACACACACACACACAAACCTGGTGATTGTGGAAAGAGGGGAGTTGGAGTGATGTGACTGACTGGTGCTCTCTGCCTCCTCACTCAGGGCAGCGTTGCTGACTGGTCGCTACCCCGGCCGCTCGGGGATTTACCCCGGGGTATTCTACCCGGACTCGCGGGGGGGGCTGCCGTTGAATGAGACCACCATCGCGGAGCTGCTGCGGGCGCGAGGTTACGCCACGGCCATGGTGGGCAAGTGGCACCTGGGCTACGGGTTGAACGGCACTTTCCAGCCCCTGAACCAGGGCTTCCAGCACTGGCTGGGGGTCCCTTACTCCCACGACCAAGGTCCCTGTCAGAATCTGACCTGTTTTCCCCCCGACACTCGCTGCTTCGGGCTGTGTGACCAGGGCGTGGTGCCCCTGCCAGTCTTCCAGGACAGGGACATTGTGGAGCAGCCGGTCGCCTTCCCCACCCTCAACGCCCGTTATGATCTCTTCTCCACTGACTTCATCCGCCGCTCGGCCTCTGCAGGACAGCCCTTCTTCCTCTACCACGCCTCGCATGTACGCCTCCCAGCCCTGTAATAATCCTGAGAACAGGATAGGGGAGAGAGGGAGAGGGGGGGATTAGGAGTTGCCGATGGGTCCATTGAAGACTTGAGGCGAGACTTGAAGGAGGCCATGGAGGGGGCGAGGCGGAGGGACCACGGGATGGAGTTCCAGAGGTTGGGGGCAGAGTGGCTGAAGGCTCTCAGCAGAGGGGGCGGGCAGGTTGGTAAGGGGATAGGAGGTCACTGATGTCGGGTGGGGCGAGGTTCTGGAGGGCTTTAAATGTGAGGACCAGGATCTTGAATTGGATCCTCTGGATGATGGGGAGCCAATGGAGACAGGCGAGGATGGGGGAGATGGGGTCACGGAGTTTGGAACGTTAAAGGACATGAGCCGCAGAGACCACCATCAAGCCAGAAACCTGGGTTCTATCACAGGCAGGTCAGGGTGAAACCTTGGGCAAATTAGCTTACTCTGCACACAAACCTGATCATATTCCCCACAAAAAACAATAATAAATTGGTCATTTCAACCCAACTGTTTGTGGGGACGCTGCTGTGCGCAATTGGCTGCCGCGTTTCAACCACAAATATCCAGTCAATTCACTTTACAGAATATTCTGTGAAGCGCTTTGAAACATCTAGAAGACGTGATAAGGCACTACATCAAATGCAAGGATTATTATTAATATACTGGAAAGTGTAGTAACTGTGCATTTTGTCCCACAAACAGTCGTGTGTTGAGTGACCAAATTATTATTTGGGGGGAGGGATTATTGCCACCTTTTAAAATATTTTATTCAAATATTAAGTTTCATATTGTGGAATGCAACCCAGTTGGGAATTCTTGTCTGTAGCATTACCTTTATATTTAGGTGTTATCCTAACAATAATAATCCTTGCATTTGATATAGCGCTTTTCACTTATCAACGTCTCAAAGCGTTTCACAGAATATACTGTAAAGTGGAATTAACTGTATATTTGTGGGCGAAACATGGCAGCCAATTGTGCACAGCAGCGTCCCGCAAACAGCCGTCGATTGAAATGACCAATTATTGTGTTTTTTGGAGGGATTATTATCAGGTGTGTGGAGTAAGGAAACTTGCCCAAGGTTTCGCCCTGACCTGCCTGGATTCGAACACAGGTCTCACGCTTGTAAGCCGAGTGCTCTAACCACTGAGCCACTGTAGCTGTGCCTGTGCTGGTGTCTGACTGTGTAACCTGGTCTCCACAGCACACCCACTACCCGCAGTTTGCCGGTGCCCACTTCACAGGGAAGTCAGGGCGGGGGCCGTTTGGCGACGCTCTGATGGAGTTTGACGGTTCAGTCGGGCAGATCATGAAATCTCTGCGAGACGCTGGGGTGGAGGACAACACCTTCATCTTCTTCACCAGCGATAATGGGTACGTCTTGACACAGCAAGAGAGAGAGAGAGAGAGTCACTGTGTCTCTAACCCTGACCTGAGCGTGTGGACGGACACACGGTGTAGAAGGAGCTTTACTGTGTCTCTAACCCTGACCTGGGAGTGTGTGGGCGAACAGTGAATGTGACTGTGTTGCTGATTGTGTTGTGTGTTTAGGCCAGAGTTGATGAGGATGGCTCGGGGAGGGAACGCTGGATTGCTGAAATGTGGGAAAGCCACGACTTATGAAGGAGGAATGAGGGAGCCAGGAATCGCCTATTGGCCCGGAAAAATCCCCCCAGGTCAGATCCCTCATCATCACCAGGGGAAGAGTAGGTGGCGGTCAGTCAAGTTGATTCACCTCTCTCTCCTGGTGTGTGTCAGGCTGTGTGTCAGTGTCAGGCTGTGAGTCAGTGTCACTGTGTCAGTGTGAGATGTGTTGTGTTGTTGGCAGGTGTGAGTGATGAGCTGATCAGTACCCTGGACCTGCTGCCGACCATCGCCAAAATCTCAGGGGCTGAGCTTCCCCAAGTCACACTGGACGGATACGACATGACCAACGTCCTCTTCAACAAAGGCCAGGTCTGTTCCAGGGGAAGCGAGAGAGAGAGAGAGAGAGAGCAGGGAATGGGGTTAGAGTAGAGAGCTCCAGTGGGGGAGGGAGAGAGAGAGAGCAAGGTTAGGGAGCTCCGGTCTCGACAGCGTGATGAGGTGTTATATCAAATGCAAGCATTATTATTAATGTTGTTGTTGTTATGTTGTGGTCTCAGGGACATCGTCGCTCTATAATTTATTATCCGATCTCGGTCAAACGTGGGCTGTTTGCTGTTCGCCTCGGCCGCTACAAGGCCCATTACTACACACAAGGTACACACTGAACTCACAGGGTTACAGCAAGCTAGGGGTGGGGGGGGTGGGGGGGTGGGACAGGGCGGTCTGTGTGTGGTGGGGGGGATGGGACAGGGCGGTGTGTGTATGTGTGCGTGGTGGAGGTTGGGGACGGGGCTGTGGTGGGGGAGCTCTGCTGGTGAGTAGAGAGCTGAAGTAGGGGAGAGAGAGAGAGAGCAGGGAATGGGGTTAGAGTAAAGAGCTCCAGTGGGGGGGGGGAGGAGAGAGAGAGAGAGAGAGAGCAGGGAATGGGGTTAGAGAGCTGCAGTGTTTGGGGGAACGCCAGTGAATGATCTGTGTATCTCTAGGGTCCATTAAGAGTGGGACGACCCCAGACCATGACTGTCACTTCACGGCTCCACTGACCAGACACGATCCCCCGCTGGTGTTTGACCTGGACACGGATCCCTCAGAGAACTACCCCCTGACCAGCGCGGGGTTCCCCGGCCTCGCTGCCCTGCTGCGGGACATCGCTGCCGAGAAGGCCAGCTTCGAGGCGCGGATGGAGTTTGGGGAGAGCCAGATGGATTTGGGCGGAGACCCCAAACTCCAGCCCTGCGCTGACCCCGGCTGCACCCCACACCCTGCTTGCTGTGTGAAACACTAGTCCAGGGGTGGGGAGGGGGCTCAGTCACGCAACACTAACTGATTATTAATAATAATAATGCTTGCGTTTGATGCAGCGCCTTTTCTCGTCTTCTAGACTGTGTCGCAAAGCGTTTCACAGAATATACAGTCAAGCAAATTAACTGGATGTTTGTGGGCGAAATGCGGCAGCCGATTGCGCACAGCAGCGTCCCCACAAACAGTCGTGGATTGAAATTACCCATTTCATTATTGTTTTCTTTCGAGGGATTATCATCAGGCGTGTGTGTGTGTGCGTGCGCACGCGGTAAGGAAAGTTGCCCAAGGTTTCACCCCAACCTGCCTGGAATCGAACCAAATCTCACACTGGTAAGGTGAGGGCTCTAACCACTGTCTCCACAGTGCTAGTAATAGACTCAGGTTGGCACAAGCCAAGGCAGGGGTGAGCCCAGAATGTGTGTTGGGGGTAACTGCTGGAGTCGAACCAGCTAAACCCACACGATAGCTTGGCCATTGAGAGAGAGAGAGAGCTGTCTGGCCAAGCTTTCCCGCTGCTTGTCCAGCTAGGACCATCCTCCCCGTTAGTCAGGGCTTTGGCTGCTGGGTTAACGGGAGCTGAGTTGGAACTGTGTCCGCTGACTGACGCTGACTGTGAAACTGACGATGGAGTTGATGAATGAAGGTCTTGTCTCCAGATTAACATGTAAATTATTTTATAAATTTACAATAAACCAATTACAGCAACGGCGTCGCTTGTGGTTTGATAGTGTCTATACCTCTTTACGTCTCTATTGTTTCACATACACACATAGTGATAACCCATTCACTCACCCGCTCTCTTATTCTATGTCTAGCAGTGTGTGGGTGTGCACCTCTCTCAGTGTCTCTGTAATCTCTCGGTCACGATCTGCGTGAATATCTGTCTCTGTGTCTCTGTGTGTGTATATGTGTGTGTCTCTATCTTTTGGTGTCGTCTATCGCTCTCACTCTGTGCCTGTGTGTATGTGTTACACGTGTCACCCGCCCCATGTCACTACACCTCGCTCACAAAACACACATTACGGTTTGTCCTTTGAGACGCCTCAAAGACGTGATAATAATCCTTGCACCTGATTATAGTGCTTTTCACGTCTTCTTGGCATCTCACATTCAAAGCCCTCCTTGGCCTTGCCCCATCCCTACTTCTGCAACATATACAACCCCTACCAACCTGCCTGCCCCCTCCGCTCAGCTAGCTCCGGCCTCCTCCACATCATCCCCCCACCATTGGCGGGCAAGCCTTCAGCCACTGTGCCCCCAACCTCTGGAACTCCAACCCGCAGTCCCTCCGCCTCGCCCCCTCCCTGGCCTCCTTCAAGTCTCGCCTCAAGACCCTCCTCTTCGGTCACCCCAAATCCCCCCCTTTCCCTTCTTCCACCCTCCCCATCCCTGACCCCAGCTCGAGTCTGAAACAATGACTGTCAGGGCCTTGGGATGTCCTGATGTGAAAGGCGCTATATATACTTGTATCATTTTGTTATTGTCTGCATCTTTCGATGGGTGTCTTTCTCTCACTCTGTGTGTGTGTGTGTGTGTCTGTTGATTACATGGACCCGAAAAGTTGACTGACTTCCTCTCTCCATAGACGCTGCCTGACCTGCTGAGTGTTCCCAGCCATTTCTGGGATGTCCTCCCGACGTGAAAGGCGCTATATAAGTGTAATTTTGTTGTTGTTGTTGTTGAGTTTCAGATTTCCAGCATCCGCAGGGTTTTGCGTCAGTTGTCGGACATTAACAGCCGGATGCTGACAGCGAGTTTAATATTTATTATTTTATTTAATCTCTTTGTGAATTGGAAAAAGTGGAGGGAGGGTGGAGGGGAGGTGGTGGCGGAGTGTGGACACAGCACTGAGTGGGGGTGGGGGTGGGGGGGTGAGGAGCTCAGCCGGGTACGGTCACAGGAGGGCCGCCGCCAGGCTAATGGCGGAGAGGATGACGGTGGGCAGATGTGTGGCCGTGGGCAGGGCCAGGGCTGAGGGAATAAGACGCACCAAGTCCAGCATCTGAGCCTCCCCCAATCGCGAGACTTTCCACTCGATCCACTCTGTGTACTTGCGGACAGACGTGTAGATTCCTGGGTGTTTGATGCGGCTGCAGCCGAGACCCCAGCTGGTCACACCGATCTGGTAAAATCGTCCAGCACCGAGCACCTTACACACCAGCGGCCCCCCACTGTCTGTCTGCAACACACAGCCCGTCAGTCAGTGACCAGACACTCTGATCACCCCCCCAAGCAAACCCTCCCACCATCCACTCACCCCATCATTCCCTGATCAACACTACACCCACCCCGTGTCACTGCACCTCGCTCCCAAAACACATAAAACACACGGTTACAGTATGTCCTGGGAAGTGCTTTGAGATGTCTAAAAGACGTGATAATAATAATCCTTGCATTTGATATAGCGCTTTACATGTCTTTACGTCTCAAAGCGCTTCACATAATATACTGTAAAGTGAATTGCTTTTGTATTTGTGGGCAAAACGCGGCAGCCAATTGCGCACAGCAGCGTCCCCACAAACAGTCATGAATTCAGTGACCCAATTTTTTTTTCAGGGATTATTATCAGCCGTGTGGCTTAAGGTAACTTGCCTAACGTGTTTGCCCGAACGGGAATCAAACCCAGGTCTTTCGCTTGTAAAGGTGAGTGCTCTAATCACTGAGCTACAGGACTCCTGATACAAGGCGCTATAACAAAGGCAAGGATTATTATGAATGCAGAGAATTGTGAGGTGATGTTTTGGGGGAAGCAAGAATGAAGAGAGGAAATACTTGGTCCTCGCTTAACGTTACAATTGCATTCGCAGAAAGTACGACTTTAATCAAAACGACATGAAGCGACCGCCAAAGAATGCCGGACGTTCGGACTCTTTGTACGTATACGCTACCCAAAGTAGTTCGTTTTCAGCCAAGCGAACGACGTAATAGTGAACGTCGCAACATTAAATTAATGTGTGTTCCTCTATGTGTCAGCAACATAATAACAAACAACGTTGGCCAAAGCAATGTTAAGCGATGTCTACCTGTAAAACCTCGGGCAAGTTTCCTTACTCCACACACATGCCTAACAATAATCCCTCCAAAAAAAAACACAATAATAAAAATTGGTAATTTCAATCCACGGCTGTTTGTGGGGACACTGCTGTGTGCAATTAGCTGTTGCGTTTCGCCCACAAATATACAGTCAATTCACTTTACAGTATATTCTGTGAAGCGCTTTGAGACGTCGATAAGATGTGAAAAGCGCTATATCAAATGCAAGGATTATTATTATTATTATTATAATAACATAAATGGTCCCATCATAAAGAGGAAGCAGTAACACAGAGACCTTACATGGTTTTGAAGGTGGCAGGACAGGGTGACGGAAACTATTAAGAAAAACAGCAAATGGGCTCCTTAGGTTTATCAATAAAGGCACAGATTACAAAACCAAGGCTATTAATGTAAAACCTTTAAAACTCTGGGCACCACACTATAGGATGGGTATCAGGACCTCGGAGTGAGAGGGTGAAGCAGAGAGTTATGAGGATGGTACCGGGGATGAGGAACTTCAGTTATATAGAGAGACCAGAGAGGCTGGGATTGTTTGCCTTGGAGCAGAGAATGTAAAGGGGAGGTTTAATAGAGGTGTTCACAATGATGAGTGAAGGGTTTTGAGGGAGTCGATTGGGACAAACTGTTGGTAACAACTCAAAGATTTAAGATAATTGGCAAACAAATCAGGGAAGATGAGGAGAGATGATTTTACCCAGAGAGTTGTTCACAGTCAAAGTCCTCCGCAACCTCGCCCCACCCTACCTCTGTGACCTCCAAACCCCTTACCAACCTGCCCGCCCCCCTCCGCTCAGCAGGCTCCGGCCTGCTCCACGTCCCCCGACCCACCCGCCCCACCATTGGCGGGCGAATCAATAAATAGCTTTCAAAACGGGATTGGTATGTACTTGAAAAGGAAACATATTCCCACCAACTACACATTCACTACAATTTACATCATATACTGTGCGGCGCTTTGAGACATCTGAATGGCGTGATGAGGCGCTGTATCAAATACAAGGTTTATTATTATTTGCTGGGTGTTGTTGCAAGTGTGGGGGGTAAGAGTGGAGGATTGAGACTAGTTGGGGTAAGAGTGGGGGGAGTGGGGACTAGCTGGTAATATGGACTGAAAGGCCTCCTGTGGTGGTGTGAGGTTGGGTCTGATGGTAAACGCGCAGTAACTGAGCCACAGGCACTCGGGTGTGAGGACGTACCTCACAGCGATCCACTCCACCCCACTCAAAACCCGCACACAGCACCTTGTCATTCAGGGAGCCATTATACCAGTCACCCTGGTTACAAATCACTGTGGGAATAATGTTCACCTCCTCCTCCTGTAACACATCAATCCTCTTCCCTGTAGCGAGAAAAATCATACACAGTGATGACTCACTCTCACAGTGATAATTCACAAACACGCGCTCTCACACACACACTCAGCCCTGGTGCGAACACTGACCTTTGCCTTCGATCAGTCCCCAGCCCATGGCCACACAGGGTTTGAGCTCGGCGATGTCCAGCTTCTCATACTGCAGACAGACCGGCTGGACATAGTTGGTGAAGATGACTGGCTCGCTGACCTTGATCAGGGCAATGTCGTTGGACTCTGTGTCGGGATTGTAGTTCTCGTGTTTGATGATCTCTTTGACGGGTCTGGCGTATGTGTTGGGGCTGAACTTTGAGAGTTGCTCCAGGCCGAACACCAACATGATCTTGGCCAGATTGCTGACGGACATCAGTGGACAAGAGAAAATTACCAAAATATATTTACCAAAACACTGCGGGGGAAATTTGACAAATTTTGCAGAAAATTTCCAAGTGGTTATAATAATAATAATAATAATCCTTGCAGTTCTGGCCTGCTTCATGTCCCCAGCCCGAACCATCGGTGGCCGGGGTTTCAGCCTCTGCCCCCACACTGTGGAACTCCATCCCACAATCCCTTGGCCCCGCTTCCTCCCTTTCCTCCTTCAAGGCCGATCTCAAGACCTTCCTCTTTGACCGTGCCTTCTGCTGCCCTCCTGACTCTCTCCCCTTTCCCACTCTCCTTCCCCTTCCCCCTGCCTTTCCCAATGCTTCCCTCCCTGCTCGGGTCCCCACCTAACTGTTCAGCGCCTTGGGACGTCCTCCCAACGTGAAAGGCGCTCTATAAATGGAATTTCGTTGTTGTTGTCAATTTTCACGTCTTCTAGACGTCTCAAAGCGCTTCACAGAATATATTGTAAAGTAATTTGACTGTATATTTGTGGGTGAAACGCGGCAGCCAATTGCACACAGCAGCGTCCCCACAAACAGTCGTGGATTGAAATGACCAATTTTATTATTGTGTTTTTTTGAGGGATTATTATTAGGTGTGTGTGTGTGGAGTAAGGAAACTTGCCCAAGGTTTCGCCCTGACCTGCCTCAATTCGATCACAGTTCTCACGCTTGTAAGGCTCTAACCACTGAGCTACACGACTCCACAAATGGAATAGAGATTATCAAGATAGTCTAATAATAATACTAATAATAAGAATAGGAATAATACTAATCCTTGCATTTGATTTGTTATTATTTAGCGCCTTATTAAGTGCCTCACAGGACACACTGCAAACTGAATTGACTTATATTTTGTGGGTGAACCACACACACCTAGAGAGAGACACTCACTCAGACACACAGTACAGATAGTGGGAAAAAAAGAACAGACATACTCACTGGCAGTCACATATACACATGCGTATGCTAATGCTCACACACACACACACATCCTGATGTTCACAAACACACATACATGTCCTGATGCTCACACACACACAACCACACACACACATAAATGTCCTGATGCCCACACACACACATGTCCTGATGCTCACACACACAAGTCCTGATGCTCACACACACACATTCACACTTCCTAATGCTCATACACGTCCTAATATGCTCACACACGTCCTGATGCTCACAAACAAACCACACAAACGTATGTCTTGATGCTCATACACATTCACACGTCCTAATGCTCACACACACACATTCACGTGTCCTGTTGCTCGGTGGGCAGAGCAGGTGGGGGGACTTACTTACTTGGCCACCTTTGCTTTGAAGCAGTGAGCGGCTGTCAGCACCCAGTTTTCGTTGATGATGGAGCCGCCACAGATGTGCCCATAGGTGCCATCCTTGGCTGCGATCTGGATGCTAACGAGCCAGGGCCAGTGGCCGGGGAGAGAGTTGTGGCTCCCAGGAGACAGGGAAACAAATTCCTGACCTTCAGCTAACATCGGCCGGTTACTGCAGCCTGGCGTGAGAAGGGGTCCATATTAAAAATAATAATCCTTGCATTTGATATGGCGCTTTTCACTTCTTCTAGACTGTATCTCAAAGCTCTTCACAGAATATACTGTAAAGGTGAATTAACTAGATATTTGTGGGCGAAATGCGGCAGCCAATTGCGCACAGCAGCGTCCCCACAAACAGTCGTGGATTGAAATGACAAATTTTATTATTGTGGATTTTTTGGAGGGATTATTATTAGGTGTGTGTGTGTGTGTGTGTGTGTGTGTGTGTGTGCAGCTTGCATTTCACAAATCTCTTCACACAACAGACTGTAAAGTATAGTGACTGTGTACTTTTTTAGCCAAACAATGTGGCAGCCGATTGCACACATAGTGGACCTCAAACAGTCATGGATTGAGTGGCAAAATTATTATTTTTTGGACATATTATCGCCAGAAAAGTTAACCGTCAATCAACGAACAACCTGGATCCTAATTACCTCTAGGTAAACAGAGGTATGTGTGTGTGTGTGTGGGGTAAGGAAACTTGGCCAATGTATCGCCATAGCCAGGAATCAAACCCAGGTCCTCTCTCACTTGTGAGGCGAGTGATCTAAACACTGAGATACACAGGACTGCGTACACCAGGAAGGAGAAAGGCTGGGATATACTGATGATGCTATTACTGACAGACATGTTCTAATTTTGAGACAGGGTCAATGTTTCTTGGAGGGAAAGGAATTAGGAGAGAAATTGATTTATTTTACACTTGATACAGTGCCTTTCATTTGGGAGGAGGTTTTGTAGATGAACATGGCAGCTAATTTGCGCACAGCAAACAGTCACAAACTGATTCAGTTGTGGGCCAGGACACTGAGAAAGAGAGAGAGAGAGAAACTCTTTTTCCAACAATTCCTCAGAGATCTTTAACCTCTGCCTGAACAGGGAACAGACAAGATCTCAGCTCAAACGAGAGCTCCGCAATATTGTCCAACTCCACCATTACCTCACCCCCAAAGCCGCTGAAACCCTCATCTACGCTTCCATTACATCCCAGCTCGACTATGCAAATGCACTGCTGGTCGGCCTTCCCAATTCCTCCCTCCACAGGCTGCAGATAATCCAGAACTCTGTGGCCCGTGTCCTCTACCGTTCCAAACTCTGTTACCCCCATCTCCCCCATCCTCGCCCGACTCCATTCACTCCCATCATCCAGAGGATCCAATTCAAGACCCTGGTCCACACATTTAAATCGCTCCACAACCTCGCCCCACCTTACTTCCATGACCTCCTATCCCCTTACCAACCTGCCCACCCACTCCACTCAGCAGGCTCTGCCCTGCTCCACGTCCCAAGACACACCCGCCCCACCATTGGTGGGCAAGCCTTCAGCCACTCTGCCCCCAACCTCTGGAACTCCATCCCCTAGTCCCTCCATCTCGCCCCCTCCCTGGCCTCCTTCAAGTATCGCCTCAAGACTCTCCTCTTTGATGGACCCATTGGCAATTCCTAAGTCCCCCATTCCTTTCCCTTACTTGGATCTGAAGCAGTAACTGTCCAGCACCTAGGGAGATCCTCCTGACATGAAAGGCACTATACAAGTGTAATTTAGTTTTGTTGTTAAAGTTCCATCTGGAGGACAGCGTCTCTGAGGTTAGAGCATCAGCCTCGACTATGAGCTCAGAGTCCCCAGCATGAGGGGGTGGGGGGAGATGTCAAATCCACCTCCTCATTGTCCACCTGTCCTTCATATGAGGGGATTTGGTAGACATCTGTGCCATACAGAGGCTGACCTCAGAACGCAGAGTTCTGGATTATCTGCAGCCTGTGGGAAGGCCAACAAGCTGGGTGTTGGTGTAGTTGAGTCTGGTTGTGATGAAGGCCTGAATGAGGGTTTCAGCTGTCTGAGGGGTGAGGGAGTGGTGAAGTCGGGCAATATTGACAAGGTGAAGGAAGGCAGAGTGGGTCATGGCTTGGATGTAAGTAAGAACATAAGAAATAAGAACAGGAATAGGCCATTCAGCCCCTTGAGCCTTCTCCGCCATTTAATAAGATCATGGCTGATCTTCTAACCTATTTCCATTTACCCACCCAATCCCCATATCCTTTCATCCCTGTATCCATTAGAAAATGATCAATCTCCGTCTTGAATATGTTCAAGGACTGAGCATCTACAGCCTTCTGGGGTAGAGAATTCCATAAATTCACTACCGTCCGAGTGAAGAAATGTTTTCTTAACTCTGTTTGAAAAACTGACCCTTAATCTTGAGACTATGACCCCAAGTTTTATGGGGGAGGGGGAGGAAAGACAGTTGAGGATTATTGAACAAGGTACCTTGGTTCCTGACTGGCTTAGGTGTCATCCATATACATGTGGAAGTTAACCCCATATCTGCGGATGATGTCGCCAAAGGGGAGCATATAGATATTGGATAGTAGGGGGCCAAGGACAGAGCACTGGGAGACACCACAGGTGATAGTTCGGGGGCTGGAGGAGAAGCCATCAGTGGTGAAAAAGTGGAGACGGTGAGAAAGGTAGGAGTCGGACCAGGCGAGGGCAGGTCCATGAAGATTGAGCTGGGAGGAGAGGCGGTGTAGGAGGATGGAGAGCTTGACAGTGTTGTAGGCAGCAGAGAGATCGAGGAGGCAGAGAGAGCCTTGATTACAGATGTTTAAAATATCATTAGAGACTTTGACCAGGGCTGTCTCCATATTATCGGCAGGATGGAAACTGGAATATAGGAATTCAAAGAGGGAATGACGAGAGAGAAAGGAGCGAAGCAATGATTCATTCCAGGGCCTTGGAGAGGAATGGGAGGTTGGAGATGGGGCAGTAGCTGAAGAGTAGGGATGGGTCCAGGGACGATTTCTTTGCGGTGGGGGTGATGACAGCTGTTTTTAGAGGGATGGGAACAGTGCTGGTGGCTAGGGAGTGGTTGATGATGTTAGTTAGCCGTGGGGCTAGGAGATGGAGCTGGAGATGAGGAGAGAGGTGGGGATGAAGTCATGGGTTTCATTTTCCGAATGAGAGCAGAGAGGGCGGGGGGTAGAGGTAAGGTCAAAGGTGTGCAGTAAGGGGTGGGAGGGATTGGATCCTGTGGGAGAGGTAATGGGGCTAGTGGTGGACGGGGTAGAGGTGGCTGAATGGATCCCCTCAATTTAAGATTTGAGGAAGTCCAGCATCTCCTCGCAGTTGGAGTTGGAGGATAGAATGGGTGAAGTATGGGAGGGTGGACGGATGGGACAGTTTGTGGTGGAGAAGAGGAGCCTGGGGTTAGCCTTCAAGATTAACAGGATGTGGAATAGCTGACACTTAGCATGGGCCAGAGAGTCATCCCACTCAACTCCAGCTAACCCTGCAGCCAAAGCCCCAACGGGGAGACAAGTTGCGGGAAAACTTGTCCAGACAGTGATATAAAAGGCAAGCTGTATGGATTTAGTTGATTTAGACTCCAGTAGTTACCCCAACACATACTGTGGGCGCCCCAAGCCTCATCTCTTGCCAACCTGTGTCTAATATTCTTCAGAATAAGGTATCTCTTCAGGGAGAGATTGGGTGAGCATTCCATTCCAATAAACATATGGTGAATTTCCACGGTGATGGGTTTCCATGTGTGTCAGACACCCTGGCTGATCACGGTGATGGCCATATGAATACTCACCAGTTGGGTTTTCTTGCATCTGGGTGTGTGTCAGCAAACAGCACAGGGAGAGGAGGAGAAGGCCTGAGGTTGCAGAGTCGATGCCTGGCATGTTGTAAGTTACTGACTGACACTCAGCGCTGCCCTCGCTGTCTCTGCCGGGCGCCCTCTCACTGCACTGCTCCTCATGAGAGTCACTCATTGGCCCTTGGTCTGGCTGCAGGACTTCCTCCCCCCCACATTGTTACATGGAACCACATCACAGCCGCCATTGTTACATCTGGCCCCATCATTATTTCTGGCAGTGACATTGTGGAGTCACATAAGCCCTGGGGTCACAGTTGGGGTCAAGTTGGCTGGAGCTGGGAGATTGTTGGTCATCCGTTAAAGAGTCTGGAATCCACTGGCTGACAGGAGGTGGAAGCAGATTCAATGGTAACTTTCAAAGGGTAATTTGTTTGGGACTTAAAAAGCAAAATTTGCAGGATAATAATAATAATAATAATCCTTGCATTTCATAAAGCGCTTTTCACATCTTCTTGGTGTCTCAAAGCGCTGCACAGAATATACTGTAAAGTGAATTGACTGTATATTTGTGGGCGAAACGCGGCAGCCAATTGCGCACAGCAGCGTCCCCACAAACAGCCGTGGATTGAAATTACCAATTTTATTATTGTTTTTTTTTGGAGGGATTATTATGAGGTGTGTAAGGAAACTTGCCCAAGGTTTCGCCCTGATCTGCCTGGATTCTAACACAGGTCTCATGCTTGTAAGGCGAGGGCTCTAACCAATGAGGCACAGGAGCTCCAATTATGGGGTATGAGTGCGGGGAGTGGGACTTGTGGGTAGGTCCTTCAAACGGCCAGCACAGGTACAATGGGCCGAATGGCCTCCTTCTGGGCTGTTAGGTTTGATGATTCTAGGACAATAATTATTATTGCATTTGTTACAGCGCGTTTCATGTCTTCTAGAGAGTGTCTCAAAGCGCTTCACAGAATATACTGTAAATAGACTGAAAAATTCCAGGATATCTTCCCGACAGCACAACGGGACCTCAGAATAATGTCTCTTCAGAAGGACGGGGTCTGTGGCAATGGGTGGGCAGTGGGCTGGGGTTTCACACAAGAAGCCCATCACATCTCATCTTAAAGACCCCTCTCTCCCTCTCTCTTCCTCCCGGCCCCATTTTTTCTCTCCCCCCCACCCCCAGCCCCTCTCTCTTCCCCCAGCCCCTCTCTCTCTCTTTCCCCCCAGTCCCTCCTCTCTTCACCCCAGCCCCTCCCTCCCTCCCTCTCCTCCTCTCCCCCAACCGTCTCTCGCTTGTTCTGTCTGATGAAGTCATGGTTGCCAGGACTTTGAACAGTTTTTATTTAAATTAAAAAAACAGCAAAATAAAACTGTAAACATGTGAGTAATATAACAGCGGCAAAGAGGAGGGAGGGGTACAATGCAGGGGAGGGGCATGTACAGGGGAAGGGAATTAAAGGGATAAATATACAAGGGTAAGGGCTCTCACAGGGGGAGGGGCTCTCACAGAGGAGGGGCTCACACAGGGGGAGGGGCCCACACAGGGGGAGGGGCCCACAAAGGGGGAGGGGCTGTCACAGGGGGAGGAGCTGTCACAGGGGGAGGGAGGGGCTCACATGGGGGGAGGGGCTCACACAGGGGGAGGGGCTCACACGGAGTGGGGGGAGGGGGGAGGGGAGATCGAGCTGTGCGGAGTTGAGGTGGTGGGCTTTGGGAGGCTCCTGGTGCCCTCCCCCCAGTCTGAGGAAAAGGCCATGGACCAACCAAGTCCCCCACCCTCCCCCCCCCACCACCACAACAAGCGAAACCGTGAGGTGGGTGGGGGAAAGGGAAATGAACGGAAGAGGGGGATCGGGTGGGGGGAAGGGGAGCGGAGGCATCTATTACAATGGATGTGCGGTCAGCCTGCTCTGATCTCATTCCCCCTCAGGCAGCTGGGGAGAGAGGGGCGAGCGGGGGGGCGGGGAGAGAGGCAAGCGGGGAGAGAGGGGGGAGGGGGGGAGAGGGGCGAGCGGGGGGTAGAGGGAGGAGAGTGCTGGCTGGGTTCTGGCTCCAGTTGCTGGGAGCCTCAGAGACCAAGGCTGTTTTTTAAAAAAAACGCTGAAATAAGGCCCAGGTCAAAGCATCGATGGGAGGGGAGGGGAGGGGAGCCTGGACAGTTACTCCAGGTAGATGTCCTCTGTGGGACAGGCGTATTCCAGGTGCTCCTGATAATATTCCTGGAAAGCTTGTCTGAAAGAGAGAAAATTACCATCACTCACCCCATCCACATTCACCTTCCCCTCAATGTGCGTCCACACTCCCAGGTCAGGGTTAGAGACACAGTAAAGCTGCCTCTATACTGTGCGTCCACACTCCCAGGTCAGGGTTAGAGACACAGTAAAGCTCCCTCTACACTGTGCATCCGTCCACTTTCCCAGTCAGGGTTAGAGACACAGTAAAGCTCTCTCTACACTGTGCATCCACACTCCCAGATCAGGATTAGAGACACAGTAAAGCTGTCTCAGTGACTGTGAGGGTAGAACAGGATAAAGCTGGCTCCAGGTCGACATGCTTGGCAGTGAATGTTGGAATAATTCCTCCCACAAAATGTACAGTTACTGCACTTTACCGCATTTTTGGTGAAGAGCATTCGAGATGGAGATGGAGCTCGGGCTGGAGGTGGGGCTGGTGATGAAACTGTGGATGGAGATGGGGCTGGAGGTCGGGATGGGAGGCTGCTGCCCACTTACCCGATACACTCAGCCACACGGCGCATGGTCTCCTGCGACACAAAGACGTGGCAGGCAAATCGCTGCAGCACCGGGTGCTTAGTGATAAACCCAAAATAGCTGCCAAAAGAGGAGAGAGTTACAGCCACTCTGCAATCCACAGGGGTGAGAGGCAACAACAACAACAAATAACTAATGTGGGGGAGGGTGGGGCTGGGGTCTGGGTTGGGGAGCGTGGAGGCTGGGCTGACGGGTGTGGGGACTGGGTTGGGGGATATGGGGGGGTGGGGGCTGGGATTGGGGGTGGTGGCTGGGTTGGGTGGAGGCTGGGTTTGGGGGGGGTGAGGATAGGTTGGGGGGCGTGAGGATGGGTTGGGGTCATGGGGACTGAGTTGGGTGGGTGGGGGCTGGATTGGGTGGGGTGGAGGTTGGGTTGGGGGTGTGGGGACTGGGTTGGGGGAATGGAGGCTGGATAGGGGGCGTGGAGGCTGGGTTGAGGGGTCTGGGTTAGGGGTTGGGGGTATGGGGGGGTGGGCGATAGGTTGGGGGCAGGGTTGGGGGGCATTGGGACTGGTTTGGGGGGATGGGGGCTGGATTTGGGGTGGGTTGGGGGGTCTGGGTTGGGGAATATGGGGGTGGGGGTTGGGGGCATGTGGACTGGGTTGGGAGGAAGGGGGCTGGGTTGGGGGGAGTGGAGGCTGGGTTGGGGGGTGTGGGGACTGGGTTGAGGGGAAAGGGATAGGGGGCGTGGGGACTGGGTTGGGGGGTATGCGGGGGTGGGGGATGAGCTGGGGGTTGGGGGCAGAGTTGGGGGGGTGGGGCTGGGTTGAGGGGGTGGGGGCTGGGTTGAGGGGGTGGGGGCTGGGTTGGGGGCATAGGGACTGGGTTGGCGGGATGGGGGCTGGGTTGTGGGGAGGTGGAGGCTGGGTTTGGGGGGTGGAGGCTGAGTTGGGGGTGCGGAGGCTGGGTTGGGGCTGTTGGGGACTGGGTTGGGGGGGGTCTGGGTCGGGGTTGTGGGGATCTAAGTCAGGGAGGGGTCTTACCAGCTGTTGCGAGGGTGACACCCACAAAATGAGATGTTTTTCATCTGGAAGAAATGGCTGCATCGTTCACTCTAACAGAGAGATATAGAATGAGAGACGCAAAGCAGCACCCCTTTGCTCAACCACACCCCATGCCCACACTCACCCATCACCAACCCTCACTGACATCCCTCTCTCCACCCTCACCCTGACCCCCACTGCCAACACTCACCATCCCAGCCAACCCCTAACCTCAACCTCACCACCAACCCTCACTGCCAACCTTCACCCACTCACCTCATCTTCAGGACTAAACTCATCCATGTTCAGGTTCAGTTTAACCCCTTGACTGCTGACCTCCAGCTCACAGCTCGCCGGTGGGTGAATGTGAACGGTTAGCTTTCGGGCACTGGCAATCTGCAAGAGAGACACAGTCACCATAGGTATGTGCGTGTGTGTGTGGTGCATGCGTGTCTATCTTTCTGCCTCTACCCTCAACTCCAGGACTACTACAGCCCTGACAGACTGTCTGTCAGACATCAAGTCCTGGATGAGAGCTAACTTTCTACAGTTGAATGTCAACAAGACAGAGGCCCTACTGATTGGCTCGCGCCTGCGCCTTCACGCATCAGGCGCTGGCAGCAACAACCTCCATGGTTGCTCATACCACCTCAGCAAGCCAGTCAGGAACCTGGGCGTCTTGTTCAATCCTCAACTGTGTTTCCTCCCCCACATCCAAGCCATGACTTGCTCTGCCTTCCCTCACCTCTGCAATATTGCCCGACTGTCACGACCTCACCCCGAAGGCCGCTGAAGCCCTCATTCATGCCTTCATTACATCCTGGCTCGACTATGCAAACACCCTGCTTGTTGGCCTTCCCAATTCCTCCCTCCACAGATGATCCAGAACTCAGCGGCCTGTGTCCTCTACAGCTCCAAGCTTCGTGATCCCACATCCCCCAACCTCGCCCGACTCCATTGACTCCCCATCAGCCAGAGGGTCCAATTCAAGATCCTGATCCTCACATTTAAAGCCCTCTATGACCTCGCCCCACCCTACATCCGTGACCTTCTAACCTCTTACCAACCTACCCGCCCCTGCACTCAGCAGGCTCTGGCCTGTTCCATGTCTCCTGAACCACTCACCCCACCATTGGCAGTCGAGCCTTTAGCCACTCTGCTCCCAACCTCTGGAACTCCATCCACCTCGCCCCCTCCAAGGCCTCCTTCAATCCCCAACTCAAGACCTTCCTCTTCGATGGTTCCATCGGCAACTCCAAATTCCATCCCCTTCCCTCCGCCCCCACTGTCCCTAGCTCAGGTCTGAAACAATGCGTGCGTGTGTGTCTCTCTCTCTCTCTCTCTCTCTCTCTGTTCCTCACCTTCTGCATGGCGCTGCAAAGGATGTCATTTCCCTGATGAGATGGAACCTCCACGGAGCCCAGAAACTGCACATTAAACCTCTCGACCCATGGGATAGTCCGCTTTACCCCTGTTACAACAACACCAGTGTAAGTCACACACATACATACAACACAACACACACAGCCAGTACCAGCACAGACACGATGGGGAGAGAGCAGGGAACAGGCCTGGACTCACCCACGGCCTCCTTGGATTGGCTGACCACTTGGTGGGCGTAGTACGCGGGGAATATGCCAGTCTCCCCTGTCCTCATGTTGTAGCCTCGGTACCAGTAATCATCCTCCTCCTCCTCTACATACAGCGGATCATCCACATCCAGCTCCAACTCGTCCCCGTGTCTGGGTATAAACCTGCCACAGCCCCAACAGCCATCACCACCACAGACTAGACCTCTCTCGCTTTCCCTCTCTCTACCCCCCATTCCCCATCTCTATCTAGCTCTTCTTTCCATCCCTCTTACATGCCTAATAATAATCCTCCAAAGAAAAACAATAATAATTTGGTCGTACAACCCATGGCTATTTGTGGGGACCCTGCTGTGCGCAAATTACTGCCCATAAATATACAGTCAATTCGCTTTCCTGTATAATATAGAAGATGTGATAAGGCGCGATATCAAATCAAGGATTAGTATTATTATCATCTCTCTCCCTATCCATCCTTTCGCAGAGCTGCCAACCTTTTTTAACAAAAAAATGTACTCCTGAAAGCTAAAAACAGTATTTTGTAGTAAAAAAATATTTTCCCCAGAACCTACCGGTACTTAACGAACAAATTACAGCGCGAAAAGATGCCAAGTAAATGGGACTTCAAAACCCCTCGTTAAGCAAAAATTGTGTTAAGAGGGAGGTCCCTACTGTGTTTCCATATATGAAAAAAATCGTTCCCAGTAACGCCTTGCGCCTAGCCTAGCGCCCAGCACTAACATTTGCAGTGTATCAGCGACGGCATAAGGTAGGTAGCACTGCTATTGAAGGCAGGGAGAGAGAGTTAAAGAAAAAGAGACTGAGACAGAGAGACTGTGAGTGAGATTGTGACAGCCAGAGACTCAAACACAGAGAGAGAAAGAGACACAGAAAGAGAGAGAGACACAGAGAGAGAGAGAGCGTGACCGAGACAGGCAGAGAGACGGAAAGAGAGAGAGAGAGAAAGAGACAGAGAGAGAGAGAGAGAGACATACACAGAGGGAGACTGAGACAGAGAGAGAGACTGAGAAAGAGAGAGACAGAGAGAAGGAGAAACAGACAGACAGAGCATGGAATTTCCAAAATTCGGATTTTCAAAAAAACATATTTTAACAAGAAAAATGGTACTGCCGTATTTACTGCAATTTATCATACTAAATACGGCAAAAAAGTACCGGTTGGCAGCTCTGCTTTCCATCTCTGTTTGCTTCCTCTCTCATCATCCATCTCCCTCTCTCCCTCCCTCTCTCATCATCCATCTCTCACACTGTCTCTCTCCACCCATCTCTCTCTCCCCGTCTCTAAATTGACCACTCCGCCCCGTCCCACCCATGGCACGGATCCCGTGAAACTTACCGGAACACAGCACGGTGTGTTTGCTCCCGCTCCTCCCCGTTTATTGTGCACGAAAAAAGGCCAAAGGATTCAGTACCTGTCCCGGGACAAAAAAAGAATCAGAATCTAAACTCATCCTCTCCCCCATCAATCCACGCAACCCCACCCACCCCAAAACTCATCTCCGACCATCCACACTCCCAGGTCAGGATTAGAGACACAGTAAAGCTCCCTCTATACTGTGCGTCCACACTTCCAGGTCAGGGTTAGAGACACAGTAAAGCTCCCTCTATACTGTGTGTCCACACTCCCAGGTCAGCATTACAGATGTAGTAAAGCTCCCTCTACACGTTGCGATGATGGTTGATGTGCCAGTGATGGTGGGGGAAACACTTACTGGAAGAGCGAGAGGTGCTGTTGACAAAGACGTTGAGGAATTTCTTGGAGAACTGAGTGTCAGCTTCAGGAGAGGAATCCTCAGAGGAGTTCTCGGCATCCAGATGGCCCTCACAGCTCTCAAACTCATCGTCGCCCAACACTGCGACCTCCCCGTCCTGGCTGAGGAGGGACATGCAGCGTCTCAGGCTGACTAGCTCCAGTGTGGTGTTCTCATCCACCACCAGAGTGTACTTCACTGAGTCGTAGGCCAGAGACTGGTCCAGTGGGGGTCTGGCTGACCACTCGCCCATTGCCATCTTCAGGGCTGGCGACATCGTGCGGCTTCCACTGTCCTCGCTCTCATCCTCCGGGGACAGGCTCCCAGCCCGTGTGCCTGGCTCAGGCCGGCCTTCCCTCATGTCCAATGGTTCCCAGTCTTTGCTCAGCTCCATCAATCGCTCTTCTAGGAGCAGCACAGCCTCCAGCTCAGGGCCGGAGCCCAGACCCACATGCAGGTGGGAGCCCAAGCCTGTGTCAGGGCTTCTCTGCTCACCCGCTGTGCCCCTCTCCTGAAGCAATGGTTCCATCAGTTCTTCATACCTGAAGCTCAGAGTAGACGCTGGAGCCATGAGGTGGGAGTCTGTACTCAGGATGTCCCTGCTCAGCTCTGCCTCGCTTCCCTTCAGGTCAGGGCAGGCGGGAGCAAGCTCTGCCTGGGATATCTCTTGCCCACTCAGCTCTGCCATCGCTAGGTAGGCAGTCTGGGCAAAGCCACAGGGCACGGCCTCCTCACCCACCGAGCATCCTTCTCGCAGGTTCACTCCTGTGGGCAGCACTGCGCAGGGCTCACCTGTCAGACCCTGGCTCGGCTCCCCCAAGCCCACCATCATGGTCTCCATGTCCAGGTCGGAGGCGGGGGACGTCATGGTCTCACTGAAGGAATTGGTGTTGATCCAGGTCTCGTCGCGAGCAGCAATGGAGCCCTGGGACATTAGTGTGTTCACCATGTTGGTGAGAAGCCAGGGAGAGTCCGAGCTGTCACTCAGCTCATTGTCTGAATCCTGCTCCGAGCAGGACCAGTCTGAATCCTCGTCCACCTTATCCTTCCTCAGCTCCTGCTCAGCCTCCCCCTCCTCGCACACCTCCTCCTCGCACACCTCCTCCTCACGCACCCCCGTCTCACTCACCTCCACCTTGTCCTTGCCCACCCCCTCCTCACCCACTGCCAACTCCTTCCGTTTGGGGCTTCGATCCCGGCTCAGAGTGATGTCCAGATACGTCGGTCTGACGATGCCCTTCTTGTCTGAGCCACACCCCCTCCCCTCAGTCTCTGAGCGACAGCCCCTCCCCTCGACATGCTGCCCCCCAGTGTCTGGCCAGGACTGTCTGGTGTCCTGGAGGTGGCAGTGCCAGGTGGCGGTGAGCGGTGGGAATCCATGGGCGGCTGTCTTTGTGGAGCACAGGGGCTCGTGGATGGGGGCGCTGCCGATGGCCGTCTCCCAGTCAATGTCGGCCTCGGAGCCGGGCGAGCTGGCCTCCTCGATGGAGTTGGTGAGGTGCGAGGAGCGGCCGCTGGTGCTCTCGCTGCTCACGTCCAGCTCCGTCTCTGAGATGGAGGAGATCATCTTACAGGCTGTGCTCTCGCGGGTCAGTGCCCGCAGCCCCAGCTCAGAATCCAAGTCTGATTCCGAATCGGAGCCGGTCCTGTCCTCGCTGGCTGCGAACGCCGGCTGGTGACGCCGGTTGCTCTTGGTGGTCAGATCTGCCACGATGCCAGGGTCGGAGGAGGGGGAGCCCGAGTCACTGGCGGACACGGGTGGCTGCCGGTAACCGGTAACACCGGGAGGAGGAGAGGGGGCATCGGCCGCTGGCACCCAGGAGAGAGACCTGTCCTCCTGGCTGCTTTTCCCTGACCCCTGGGACTCACTCAGTGGCCCCTGCCTCCACTCCGCTCCACTCCTAACCTCCAGCTCCAGGCCTGGAACAAACAAGTGCTCAGTGATGGCCTGATGTGTACCGGCTGAGCCTGGGAGCCGGGGCTGGTGCTGAGCCTCAGGGTCAGGCCTGGCTTTGCCGGTTGCCACCGGGGTCATGTCATCCCCGCCCGTGTGTGGCTGTGACGTGTCCGCGGGGCCTGGCACTGCCCTCGGCTGCTGTGGAGGGGAGGCCGAGGGTTTAGCTGGGCTCAACGACGCTGGTGACACCACATTCATGTTGAGATCCTGTAAGATTTTCCCAGTGTTGCCGAGCTCCGGGCCACGTGGGGGCTGGACAGGTACGGCCGGCACCGGGGGACTGCAATTCCCCCCATCCACTCGCAGGGGCGTCCCCTCATCACAGCCCGGGGCAATGGTGCTGTGACTGCGAGGCCCGTCCAGCACACAGCAATGTGAACTCAAAAACCCTGTAACACAGAGAGAGAGAAAGGTCAGTGTAAGATACATAACGAGAGAGAGAGAGAGAGAGAGAGAGAGAGAGAGAGTCGCGTCTCAGAGCACGAGACAGATAGAGAGAGACAGACGGACTAACAGTGCTCACCAGCTGGGGAGTGTGAGTGGAGGAGAGCCTCCTGCCAGCTGCCTTTCCTTGGAGAATAACTGGAATTATTGTTATTGTTCAGCGAATCCTGAAACAGAGAGACACTGATCACTCATCAACACTGACACCAACACTACATTGGGGGCAGGCTGGGGGGTGAGAGGCAGACAGACTGAGCTGGAAGTGGGGCAGGCTGGGGGGTGAGGGACAGTGACCTGGGAGTGGGGCAGGCTACGGGGGTGTGGGGGGGGACAGTGACCTGGGAGTGGGGCAGGCTGGGGGGGGGGGGGGGGGGGGGTGAGGGACAGACACACTGACCTGGGAATGGGGCAGGCTGGGGGTGATGTTCAGGCTGGTGGGGCGGCTCTGGGTGCTGCAGGCAGAGGGGGAGGGCAGCTCATTGTCCTCAGTGTCATCTGTGTCGTCAATCATCTCAAACTCCTGCAGATCCTCATGGAAGGATCCCAGTTCAGTCACAGCCTTGGGCGCTGGCTTCCCCTCTAAGAGGGGGCCATCCTGCTGGGTCACACAGTGTCAATAATAACAACAACAAAATTACACTTGTATAGCCTTCCACATCAGGATGATGTCCCAAGGCGCTGGACATTCAATGCTTCAGACCCCGATCGATCCATCGATCCATCGATGGATCGATCCATCTATCGATCCATCGATCAATCAATCAAAACTTATTTATATAGCGCCTTTCACGTCGAGAGGACGTCCCAAGGCGCTGTACAGTATGGGTCCATCAAAGAGGAGAGTCTTGAGGCGGGACTTGAAAGAGGTCAGGGAGGAGGCGAGGCAGAGGGACTGTGGGATGGAGTTCCAGAGGTTGGGGGCAGAGTGGCTGAAGGCTCGCCCGCCAATAATAATCCTTGCATTAGATACAGTGCCCTATCACATCTTTGAGATGCCTCTAAGCGCATCACAGGAAACACTGTAAAGTGAATTGACTGTATGCAGTAAAAGTCTGTTTATCCATGACCCGATTAACCAGATTGCTCGAGCCCCTCCCGGGGAAATTCCCCATTCCAGCAATCGCAAATATGCTCACTTTGCTCACTCATGCAACGCTTGCACATGTGCATTTATTAAACTTACGAACTTGTTTTTTTTACTGATTGGTAAAAAATGCTGTTTTACCGATCATTTTACCGAGTGTGCTTGAATCTTTATTGGTAAGTAGCCATACAATATTCTGTTACTATTTAATATATTATTAATATGGTATGTTTTAAAATAAGTAAATTTATTGTGTTGGGTTTTTGGCAACTTGCCATCCGATTATCCGGCACGCTCGATTAGTTGACTCCCACAGGGTGCCAGATAAAAGGGCTTTTACTGTATTTTGTTGGAAATGCAGCAGCGCCCCACCATCATGGATTGAGTGACTAAATCATTGGGTTGTTTTAAGGGATTATTACCCCCAGAAAGTGATCTACCAATTGACAAACAACCGGGATCCTTCTTACTGTACAGTGAACGGTGTGTGGAAAAAGGAAACTTGCTAACATTTTGTTCCTACCGGGGATCAAACCCGGGTCCTTGCGAGGCGAGTGCTCTGATCACTAAACTACAGGAATTCATGTTAGACAGGACGCGGGTCTGAACCTCACAGGGAATAGCCTCAGTCACATGTAATAACTGTGTATCTTATTGGCCAACATGGTGGACAAACAGACCCAGCATAAAATTGTTCCTTCTCTTCACAGCTGTTTGCTGGCGATTGCTATTCACAAATCAGCTGATGTGTTCATCTATAAATGCACAGTAAATCTTGTGACTTGTTTTGAGACGCCCTTCCCACGTGACAACACACTGCATTGAATGCAAGGTTGCAAATATTAATAATAATCTTACATTTGATATTGTACCTTATCACATTGTCAAGATATCTCAAAGCCTAGTGAATGTTGCAGTTGTATGTGTGTAGTTTGTAAACGAACGCGGCAGCCAATTTATGTCCAACGATGTCCCACTAATAGCCATGAAGTGAGTGAGTGATTTTATCTGGGGGATTGTGGTGAGGATACCAGGAGAGAGTATCTCTCTTCTTCAAGTCTCACAGGGTTTGTAATGTCTGCCTGAACAGACAAACAAGCTTTAACCTCTCATCTGAAGAAAGGCACCTCCCACAATGTAGAGCATTTCAAACACTGCACTGGAGACTGTATAGGTTCCACGAGCCGATGTGGATGGAAACTCAGAACCATCTTAGTTACGGTGTCCACAGAGAGCCCTGAGCAGCCTCACTCACCTTGTCGTAGGGATCAGAATCATAGTTGAGGCCTAGGCCACAGTCATCAGTGATCTCCGAGAGGTCTTCATCATCAAACTCCTCCAGACTGATGTCATGGGCGGATCTGTGCAGGTTAGTCACAGTGAAAGACACAGGCAGCCAGAGACAGGCAGTGAGCGTGAGGGGAGGTGGTGAGGGTGAGAGCAACAATAACAACAAATGATATTTAAACAGTGCATTTTACATCGAGAGAAGGACAACAATCGTCTTCAGTGCTGGACAATAATAATAATAATAATAATAATGGGCTTGTTGGGGATTGGGCTCAGAGAGGTGCGGAGGTCAAGGGGGGGTGGGGGAGAGAAGATGACCAAAGGCAGGGTCAAAAAGGAAGGTCTTGAGATGGACCCTGAAGGAGGCAAGGGAAGGAGCAAGGAAGAGGGTCTGTGGAATGGAGTTCCAGAGGTTGGGGGCAGAGAGGCTGAAGGCCTGACCGCCGATGGTGAAGCAGGCACTGCAGGGGACGTGGAGCAGGCCAGTGTGGCCAAGCGGGGTGGGGGGGGGGGGGCAGACAGGTTGGTGCAGGTTTAGTTGGTGGCAGAGTTAGAGGAACTGGACTGTGGTGAGGACTTTCAAAGGTGAGGGCAAGGTTCTTGAACTTGATCCTCTGGAGGTCAGGGAGCTCATGCAGCCAGGAGAGGATGGGAGTACGGGTCATGGCACACATATACTGTACTGAGTCACACAGAATGACAGAGAAAGAGAGAGACACACACACACACACAGGGGTGCACAGACACACAAAGGTACATGAATATAAAAATACAGAGATATGGACAAACAGAGATAAGAGTTATAGAGGTACACAGATACACAGTGTGCACAAACTCGGACAAACACAGATAAACAACACACACACAAGTAGACATACATAGAAACAGGGGGAAGTCATTCAGCCCCTCGAGCCTGTTCCACCATTCTACAAGATCATGGCTGATCTATATCTCAATTCCAATTACCCACCTTTGCCTCATATGCATTGATACCCTGACCCAATAAACTCTATCCATCTCAGCCTTGAAAACACAGACAAATAAGACACACACCAATATACACACACAGATACACACACAACAAAATTACACTTGTATAGCGCCTTTCACGTCTGGAGGACATCCCAAGACACATACACACACAGATACACACACACCCAGACAAAAATATAGACACACAAACAGACAGACACACACACACAACCAGACAAACAAACACACAGATAGACACACACACACACACACACACAATTAGATACACACCATGATACACACACACACACACACAGACAAAAACATACAGATACACGGTTAAGACACACACACACACACAGGGACAAATAGACACAGACACACACACAGATACACACACACACACACACAAAGATACACACACACACACACAAAGATATACACAAAGATAGGTAGACAGACGCACACACAAAGATAGACACACACACAAAGATAGACACCCACACCCACAGATGATGTGGAAGCAGGGCTGGACAGGGTTGGGCTGGGGCACTGCCCTCCTTGGCGGGCAGGGAGGGAGGGAGGGAGGGAGGGAGGCTGGCAGCAGTAAACAGGCAGGTTGAGTGGCGCATTACCACGCTATTGAATGCAGTTACAAGCTGAGGATCAGACACACACAGAGACTTACCTGCAGCTCGGGGGCGAGAGCGAGTGGAAAGTTGACAAGGAAAACATCTGCGTTGGGTCCGCCATGTTCTGCCGCAAACAGGCAACAGCGTCCAGCAAGGACAGGAGCCCCCCTCCCTCCCTCCCTCACTCACTCCCTCCCTCACTCCGCCCGCCGCTCACACATCAGCCACACACACACACTCACTCACAGAGACCTCTCTCTGTACTGTACTGGCTGGGGCTGAGCCTAGTGAGGGTACAGTCCTTCACCCCGGAGATCAGCACTGCAGAGACACACACACACACACACACAGGCTAGGCTGCCACTCAGGCCAGCTCTCTCTCTCTCTCCTGGTTCCCTCTCTCTGATTCTACCCCACCCGGTTCTCTCTCTCTCTCTCTCTCTCTTTCCCACTGGTCTTCTCTCTCTCCCTCTCTGCTTCCCTCTCTCTAGTTCTCTCTCCCCCTGGTCCTCTCTCTCTCTCTGATTCTCTCTCCCCCTGGTCCTCTCTCTCTCTCTGATTCTCTCTCCCCCTGGTCCTCTCTCTCTCTCTGATTCTCTCTCCCCCTGGTCCTCTCTCTCTCTCCCCCTAGTCCTCTCTCTCTCTCTGGTCCTCCCCCTCTCTAGTTCTCTCTCCCCCCTGGTCCTCTCTCTCTCCCCCTGGTCCCCTCTCCCCTGGTTCTCTCTCTCTCTCTCTCCCTATGTGTGTGTGTGTCAGGGCTGGCCGAGCCCCTGAGTCGCTGCAGTGATATCAGTTGGCATCACTCTGCAGTCGGCCGACCCCCCTCCCCACACACACACACACTGTGCAGAGAAATATTGCAGATAAACCAGGGAGGCGAGCAGCCGTCACACCTTCTCTGCGTCAGCGTGGGGGGGGAGGTGTGAGATGGGGGGGGGGGGGTGGGGGGGGGGGGAGACTGAGGGGGTCAGGGGCTGAGAGATTGACAAAATAGGAAATGAGAGTGAGGAGGAAGGGGAAAGATGGATCGGAGGGGGCGGGAGAGAGAAAAAGTGTGAGAGATGGAAAGAGGGAAGGTGAGAGGGAGGGAGAGAGAAAGCCAGAGAGAGAGAGAGAGACTGAGAGAGAAACACAGTCAGAGAGACAAAGACAGAGAGAGACTGAGAGGGAAAAAGACAGAGAGAGAGAGAGAGAGAGAGAGAGAGCGATTGAAAGAAAGACTGAGAGGAAGGAAGAAAGACTGAAAGAAAAAAAGACTAAGAAAGATAAAGACACAGAGAGAGACTGAGAGAGAGAGACTGGGGGAGAGAGGGAGAGTGAGCAGGAAGATGAGGAGATACTGAGTGGATGGGGAGCTGTCCACAGCCTCTGGTGCTGAACACACACAGCTGCTCTCAGCTCAGCTCCTTCCACATTCAATCCCTTCACACAAATCCACCTCCCTGCTTAACCCAGCGCTCTCCGCCACCATTCACTTCACAGGAGCTCAGAACGCAAGGTTTCCCCCCCCACCCCACACACACACAATATACAGTCAATCCACTTTACAGTACATTCTTGTGAAGCGCTTTGAGACGTGAAAAAGGGTCAATATCAAACACAAGGACTAATTATTTAATATTACATAATAATCTGCAAGGTGAAACAAGACCAAGGTCCATCCAGTTCGCCTCCCATCCTCCTGGCAGTTGTTTGTCAACAAGACCAAGGTCCTCCCGATTGGCTCGCGCCAGCGCATTCACGCATCAGGCACTGGCAGCATCAACCTCCATGATTGTGCACACTCAACCTCACCAAGCCAGTCAGGAACCTGGGTGTCTTGTTCGATCCTCAACTGTCTTTCCTTCCCCCATATCCAAGCCATGACCCGCTCTGCCTTCCCTCACCTCCGCAATATTGCTTGACTCTGCCACAACCTCACCCCTCAGACTGCTGAAATCCTCATTCACGCCTTCATTATATCCCGGTTCAACTACGCCAACGCCCTGCTTGTCGGCCTTCCCAATTCCTCCCTTCATAGGCTGCAGATAATCCAGAAATCTGTAGCCTGTGTCCTCTACCGCTCCAAGCTCCGCGACCCCATCTCCCCCAACTCCATTGGCTCCCCATCACCCAGAGGATTGAATTCAAGATCCGGGTCCTCACATTCAAAGCCCTCCATGGCCTTGCCCCAACCTACCTCTGCGACCTCCTAACCCGCTACCAACCTGCTCGTCCCCTTTGCTCAGCAGAATCCAGTCTGCTCCATGCCCCCCGACCCACCCGTCCCACCATTGGTGGGCAAGCATTCAGCCACTCTGTCCCCAAACTCTGGAACTCCATCCCGCAGTCCCTCTGCCTCAGCCTCATACCTCTAGCTTCCTTCTTGTCCCGTCTCAAGACCCTCCTCTTTGACAGTCCCGTTGGTCACCCCAAATCCCCCCCTTTCCCTCCACCCTCTCCGACTCCAGCCCGGGTCTGAAACAATGACTGTTCAGCGCCTTGGGACGTCCTCCTGACGTGAAAGGCGCTATACAAGTGTAATTTTGTTGTTGTTGACAAACTATATACTGTATCTCCAGATATTATTTTCTAGCAGAAATCTATCTCATTTGTTTGTCAAACTGATGGCACTTTCTGCTTCCACTGTCTGTCTCTCTAGGAAGACTGTTTACATTTACTACTCACTCCCTGAACCAGTATCTCTGCAGGTTTGTTCACAACTATGGCAGAGAACCATAATCTTAGCTTAGCCTGTGTTGGGACCTCACTGTCCGTAGAGAGAAGCATGACCAGGGTACTCTCCTCTGGCTCTGCTTCACATGGCCCTTTAGCAAATGTTGGTGTTCATCACAAACGCTGGTATAAATAATTGGGATTGATGCTCCAATCAATATCCTCAAGGTTCTCTGCTGCACTATGTAGAATCACATACACCAAGTTGTTCCCCCTCCATGCCCAGGTCTAAAAGTGTTACTGGACCTAGGGGGATTAAGTTACAAGGAAAGACTGCATAAAAATTGGATTCCCTTGAGTTTAGAAGATTAAGGGGTGATTTGATCAAGGTATTTAAGATGATAAAGGGATTCAATAGGCTAGATAGAGAGAAGCTATTTCCTCAAAACAAGGGTCAATAGTCTTAAAATTCGAACCAGATCGTTGAAGTGAATTTAGGAAGCATTTTTTCATTCAGAGGTGGTAGAAATCTGGAATTCTTTCCCCCAAAAGGCTGTGGATCCTGGATCCACCCCCACTCACAAGGATGAGGTTGACAGATGTTTGGTAGGTCAGGGTAGTAAGGGATATGGGGAGAAAACGGGAAATTGGAATCGAAAAGATTAGTTGAGGGTATAGATCAGCCATGATCTAACTAAATGGTGGAGCAGGTTTGAAGTGCTGAATGGCCTAGTCCTATTCCGATGATGCAATCCAACACATCCTTGATGGATAATAATCCTTGCATTTTATATACCGCCTTATCACATCTTCAGACATCTCAAAGCGGTTCACAGCATACACTTGTTGGGATATGGAGGTACTGTATTAAAAATTATAGTTAGTTCCAATCAGGCATTAATTAAAACAATCTATCCACAACACAGGCATGGTCAATAACCTTGAGCAAAAGGAGAGAAACAACTTGTCTACACAAAACACCAGGTGCACATTCCTCTGCGCTGAGACAACCTTGGGTACTGGTCCGTGCCAATAATCCAAGGAGCACAATAACAGCAGTAGCTTCTAGGATAAATAAAGAATTGAAGGAGAGCGGCTCGAGATATAGATAGGGACAAAGGACTCAATGAACGAAGGCGCAAAGGATTGTACTCATTTGGGAAATTGCCAAGTGAGTAGCAGGAGAGCCATCTCAAGGTCTGGAAAAAGAAGGAAGGCGAACAACTCCCTACAACTCTGGCCTTTAGATGGTCTGGTTTTGACATCGCTTCTGGACAATGTCCAAGTGATAAACTGGCTGAGTTAGTTATGGTGGAGAAGTATAAAGATAGGAAAGAGTGGCTCATTACAACAGTTGGGGAGTGTCTCAGGGTAAACCGAGATCTCCAGCCGGCCACTGTTGTCCAGAACTACTGGAACGGGTCATGATTCCAGTTGTTTTGTTTTACAGGCAGAGAAGGGTCAGTCAGAGAAGGAAAGTTAGAAGGTGAGTATTATGAGAAGCCTGAACCTGACTTATGGTGTAACAGCCTGAATTCAGCATTGTATTCTACATAGAATAAAAGAATCACACTACCAGTTCTATCATTCTAAAATTACTTCTAATCATTTAATCACTATACCTTTGTTAAAGATTGTTGGATCATCATTTTAAACTCTCGGGATCGGAAATCCCAACACACTGTAAAGTGTAGGGACTGTATATATTGTGGGCAATTGCATGTAACAGTGTCCCACAATGGGCACAACAGTGAGTGACCAAATTATTTATTTTAAGGGTTTATTACCCCTGGAAAACGATTTGCCAATCGACTAACAACTGGGTTTCTACTTTCTGCTAGGTAAATAGAGAATGTAGAGTTTCGCTCTGCTCAGGAATCAATCCTCTCTTTTGTGAGGCGAGTGCTGTAATCACCAAGCTGCACTGCAAACTGAAGAACACTTCTAATTGTGTTTAGAAGTTACTTGTGCAGTCCTGCAGCACACGCCTCACAGCGAGAAGGCTCAGGTTCGATTCACAGGCAGGTCCGGGCAAAACGTTAGGTTTCCTATTTCACACTCTTCTGTTTACCTAGCAGTAGGTAGGAACCCGGGTGTTAGTCGATCGGCGGATCGCTTTTCTAGGGGTAATAATCCCTGCAAAAAAAAAATCAGGAAATAATTTGGTCACTTCAATCCACGACTGTTTGTGCGTCAGTGCTGTGAGCAATTGGCTGCCGTGTTTTTCCCACAAAATATAATCTTTTCACTTTACAGTATATTCGGTGAAGCGCTTTGATACTCGTGTCAAATCCAAGGATTATTATTCTATATAAACTACAGGACTCCACTTTGAATTAAGTGAGTGATGTTGGGCAGCCTTACCTGATACCATCAGGAGAGTTGGGCTTTCTGAGATGAGCATCATCCCTGACAGGGATCTCTGAGATGGAATACACATTCATATGAAATCCAAAATTTGGACATGTATTAATTCCCTTGGCTTCCAGGATCATCATCCAGAGAGAATAATCCTAGTGTCCCTCGCCTCTCCTGATAACTGACGTCCCTGATTCCTGGTACCATCCTGATAAGTCTCATTTGCACCCTCTCCAATGTCTTGACATCCTTCTGAAAGTGTGGTACCCAGAACTGAACACAGTCTCTAGCTGAGGCCTAACCAGTGTTTTATAAAGGTTCATCATAACTTCCTGACTTTTGCATTTTATGCCCCTCATAAAAAAGCCAGGTATAGTACCAGATGTTAGACAAAGCTATCAGGAACCAAAAAACAAATGATCGGCCTGAGCAATGAAACAGCCTCTCAATATACCTGTGATAAGGAAGTAACCGAGCAGGAAAGTAACCCATTGAGGACCTAATAGCAGAAGTAACATACTGTATAAAGATAACGGCAAAACCTTAAGAGATCACTTTGTATTTCTTGGTCTCACCCTTCTTGTGGATAGAAAGTACTGTTGGAGTGTGGGCCTCACAGAGCAGCACTACGATGTCAGCTCCAAGGCGAGTTGGAGGTTCCTGGCTTTGATGTGTAAAATGCTCACGTTCTTCCCCAAACCACCCAGCCCAGGGCAGCTTCTAGGGTAAGGGAGAAAGGGATGGGTAGGTCCTCAGAATGGAAGATGGAAACCTGCAACAAGTGAGGAGAAGATTGCAGAGGAGAGCAGTAAAGAGAGGAATGAAGAGGTGTCCATCTTTCCAACCATTTTTTCAAACATAAGAGGTTTATTAGTGAGAAAAGCTGTAACATATGTGTGTTTGTGTATGTGCATCCTGTGGTAGACTGTGGCCTCTGTGGCCAAGGTGTTCCTTGTGACTGGCCCTGGGTTAGAGACCTCCCTCTCCCGCTCAGCGGGTATCAGTTACTTGTCGGCCAGGATCATGTCCACATACGCCCCAGTCAGGAGATCTTCCCGGGGAATCCCCAGCTCAACCATCAGCCGCTCAGCAATCGCCACCCCCTCCTCCTCATTCTGATCAGCATTCATTACCACCTCAGAGACAGACACAGATTTAGAGACACAACAAAACCTGCTTCCCCCGTCATTGGCTCCACCTCATACCACCACCCGTCACATCATTCCACACCACACATTACATTACACAGCACCTTTACCTGGAACGAGTTGCTGCTTCCCAGCTTAACTCCTTCCTTTCTCACCATTCACTCTTCGAACCCCTACAATCCGCTTTCCGTGCTGCCCACAGGCATAGAAACAGCCCTGGTCGAAGTCTCTAATGATATTTTAAACATTTGTGATCAGGGCTCTCTCTGTTGGAGGGGTGGGAAATGTCACAAAGCACTGGACAGTTAGGGATTTGGACTTGAGCTGGGGGTTGGGATCAAGGAAGATGGAGGGCAGGGGAAGAAGAGTGGTTGAAGAGGAGAGTCTTGAGACGTTCCTTGAAGGAGGCAAGGAAGGGAGTGAGGCAAAGGGACAGTGGGATGGATTTCCAAAGAGTGGGTGCAGAACAATTCACAAACCCCTTCAGATAGCTGATGTTGGACCCTGAGCTGAGGGGACTGAAGGCACTGTTCATGAGGGAAGTTCTGAGCTGTGATTTGAAGACAGGCAAAGAAGAGGCAAGATGACAGGATTGGTTCCCAGAGGTTCAGGATGTTGTAGTTGAAAGCAAGCTCAACCCAACCCCAACTCCCAGTGATTGTGTGAAGGTCTCACCTCCAGCTCTGCAAAGCTCCCAAGCCCAGACACTTCATCCACATGAACTCGCGTTTGTCCAATGAGAAATAGTCGTCGTTCTTTAGTCACCTTGCCCTTCACTCCCAGAGCAGCACTCAGCACCGTCTACACACACACACAGCATAGGCCAATGTCACTGCTACAGTCAGACTACTCCCCCATACCCCCATAATCCCACCACCACCAACGACAAAATTACATTTATATGGAATTTTTATGTCGGGAGGACGTCCCATCCTGCTCCCCCAAAACATACAAGTGCACAATCACACACGCCCCCACCCACACCCATCGCCCGCTTCCCTCACACCACTGCACTGGAGCACAAACCTAGACTACAAGCTCCAAGTTCCCATATGTGGCTTGAATCCACAGCCTTGACTCAGAGGCATGAGCGCTAACATGAGCAGGACAGGCGCCTAAACCTCCTTCTTTCCCTCAGACAGCCACTAAAAGTACCCACCTTCAGCCCTTTGGGGTCTGCTGTGGGAGAGATGGAATAGTCGGAGAGTTTGGGACCACCCAGGTCTGGCCTCATGTAGAATATCAGCTGCCCACTGCCATCCTGTGAGGAACAAGCAGAGAATTAATAAGATCCTCACATTCCCACCCAGAACGTCACCCACCCTCAGCAGTCAGAGACTCCCTGGCACCTGTAACTGGTTAAGAAGGGAGCACAGCAGCCAGTCTGCACACAGAGAAGCCACCACACAAACAACCATGAAGTGAGTGACTGATTTTAACTGGAGTCCTGCAGTTCAGTAATTAGAGCACTTGCCTTACAAGCGAGAGATCTGGGTTTGATCCCTGGTAGGGCAAAAACTTGGCAAGTTTCCTTACTCCACACACCTGATAATCCCTCAAGAAAACCCCCAATAATAAATGGATCAATTCAATCCATGGCTATACACAATTGGCTGCTGCGTTTCACCCATAAATATACAGTCAATTCACTTTAGTATGTGAAACACTTTGAGACGCCCAGAAGATGTGAAAAGCACTATATCAAATGCAAGGATTATTATCTTTAACGTCCACCTGAAAGACACCGATAGGACATTGGTTATGACATTTCGTCAGAAATACAGTGACTCTGACAATGTGGTGCTCTCGCCAACATTACACTGGAATGAGACAGGGAGCTCAAAGTCCTTTGACTTGTGACCCTATCTCTCCCCCGGCCCTCTCTGCTTTCATCTGGATAATGAAACCCACCACCTGCTCCCTCGACCCAATCCCTACCTCTCTCATCTCCCAGCTCCGCATCCCAGCTCTCCCTCTCCTAACCGACATCAGCAACCTCTCTCTATCCACCGGCACTGTTCCTATCCCTCTACAAACAGCTGTCATTACCCCCATCCTGAAAAACCTTCCCTGGTCCTATCCCTACTCTGCACCTATCGATCCATCTCCAACCTCTCATTCCTTTCCAAGGCCCTGGAACGAGTTGCTGCTACCCAGCTTCACTCCTTCCTTTCTTGCCACTCCCTCTTTGAACCCCTACAAACCTGACAGCCCTGGTCAAAGTCTCTAATGATATTTTAAACATCTGCGATCAGGGCTCTCTCTGCCTCTTTGTCCTCTCTGCTGCCTTTGACACTGTCGACCACTCCAACCCTCCTTCACAGCCTTTCCTCCCTGCTCAATCTCAATCTTCATGGACCTGCCGTTGGCTGGTTCGACTCTTACCCCTCTCACCATCTCCACTTTGTTGCCAACAACAGCTTCTCCTCCAGCCCCCACACTATCACCTGTGGCGTCCCCCAGGACTCTGTCCTTGGCCCCCTACTTTGCAATTTCACAGATATGGGGTGAACTTCCATATGTATGTGGATGACACCCAACTCTAACTTTCTGCCTCTACCCTCGACTTCAGGACCACTGCTGTCCTGACCGACTGTCTGTCAGACATCAAGTCCTGGTTTAGAGCTAACTTTGTACAATTAAATATCAACAAGACTGAGGCTCTCTTGATTGGCTCGCACCAGCATTTTCACACCTCACGCATTGGCAGCATCAACCTCCGTGGTTGCACACTCCACCTCACCAAGCCAGTCCGGAACCTGGGTATCTTGTTCAATCCTCAACTGTCTTTCCTCCCCCCACATCCAAGCCTTGATCTACTCTGCTTTCCCTCACCTCCACAACATTGCCCGACTCACGCCTCAGACCAATGAAACTCTCATTCATGCCTTCATCATGTCCAGACTCGACTATGCCCTGCTTGTTGACCTTCCCAATTCCTGCAGATCATCCAGAACTTTGTAGCTTGTGTCCTCTACTGCTCCAAGTTCTGTGACCCCATCTCCCCCATTCTCACCGACTCCATCACCCAGAGGATCCAATTCAAGAACCTGGTCCTCACATTCAAAGCCCTCCACAACCTCGCCCCACCCTACATCCGTGTCCTTCTAACCCGTTACCAACTGCCTCCACTCAGCAGGCTCTGGCTTGCTTTACGTCCCCCAACCCATCCACCCCACCATTAGAGGGCGAGCCTTCAGCCACTCTGCCCCCAATCTCTGGAACTCCATCCCGCAATCCCTCCCCTTCGCCCCCTCCTTGGCCTCCTTCAAGTCCTGCCTCAAAACTCTCCTTTTGGATGGTCCCATTGGCAACTCCTAATCCCCACTTTCTTCCCCACCTCCCCACCTCGTCCCCAGCTCGGGTGTGACACAGTGACACTGTCCAGTGCCTTGGGATGTCCTCCTGACGTGAAAGGCGCTATACAACTGTAATTTTGTTGTTGTATTGGTTAGAATATTCTCGCAAGTGTAAGAACCTGGGTTCGATCCCCAGGCAGGGCGAAACCTTAGGCAAGTTTCCTTACTCCACACGCCTCTGTCTTTCTAGCAGTAAGTAGGAACCTGTTATTTAGTCGATTGGTGGATCGCTTTTCTGGGAGTAAAAATTGCTTAACATTTTTTTTAAAAAAGATAATTATTTGGTCACTCAATCTATGACTGTTTGTAGGACAGTAATTGCTGTGCACAATTAGCTGCCATGTTTCACCCACAAAACACTGTCACCTTCCAGTATATTCTATGAAGCGCCGTGAGACATTTCAACAACATGATAAGGCTCTGTATGAAATGCAAGGATTATTATTGTTAATAATAATTCCCCAAAGTGGGGCTCAAACCCACAAACTCCTGACACAGAGGCGTGTGAGTGGCCGAGGCAGGTGGCCAAAAATTGAAGCAGGACCGGTGACAGACTGTGCAGTCATTCACCTTCAGGTCACGCAGTTTCAGGCGGCCTTCCGCTACATTAAAGAACACATCTTCCTGGAGGATTAATGTCCCCTCTGAGCAGCTCAGGCGTTTTGCATTCTCCACCAGAGGCTCCAAGGTTCGGACACGAGCTTTGATCTCAATATTACGTGGCATTTCAACCTGAAACAGAGTGAGAAATATGGAACAAGCAAAGCCATCTTTAAATACTGTAATGATAATAATCCTTGTACTTGATATAGCGCCTTATTATGTGTTCTAGACGTCTCCAAGTGCTTCATCAAATCGAGGTATCCCGCCCCAACCACGGCCTTGCCAACCACGAAACTTGTGTATCCACGGTTTGCTAAATGCGTCAACCCTCGCAAACCATTTTGCGTATCCGCGATTTACATCCCCACCCTCCATGTCACCCATCCCTCCCCACCCTCCGTGTCACCCACACCCCCACCCTCCGTGTCACCCACCCACCCACCCCACTTCCGTGCCACTTTCTGCCACTACTCCCCGACTCTGTGTGTCAATCCCTGGCACTGTACCTCCAGGTCAAACCTAGCTCTCTCGCCTCTCTGCATGTCTGTACCTGATAATAATAATAATCCTTGCATTTTGATACAACAACAGCAACAAAATTACATTTATAGAGCGCCTTTCATGTTGGGAGGACTTCCCAAGACGCTGAGCAATCAGGTCGGGCCCGAGTAGGGGGGGGAAAGGGTCGGGTAGGGGGGAAAGGGAAGGAGAGAGGGAGAGGGGAAGAGTTAGGAGGGGAGCAAAAGGCACAGTCATAGAGGAAGGTCTTGAGACCGGTTTTGAAGGAGAGGGAGGAAGTGAGGCGAAGGGATTGCGGGATGGAGTTCCACAGTGTGAGAGCAGAGAGACTGAAAGCCTAACCACCGATGGTTGGGCAGTTAGGGCGGTGGACGTGGAGCAGGCCAGAGCCTGCTAAGTGGAGGGGAGGGGCAGGCTGATAGGAAGACAGCAGATCAGAGAGGTGGTGGGAGGGGGGGCAAGGCCGTGAATGGCCTTGAAGGTGAGGACAAGCATCTTGAATTCGATCCTCTGGGTGACGGGGAGCCAGTGGAGACGGGCGAGGGTGGGAGTGATGTGGTCGCGGAGTACAAGAGCTGCAGAATTGTGAACGCCTGCGGCCTGTGAAGGGAGGAGTTGGGGAGGCCGACGAGCAGAGTTCCCGTAGTCGAGCCTGGATGTAATGAAGGTGTGGATGAGAGTTTCGGCGGCGTGGGGGGGTGAGGTAGTGGCGGAGTCTGGCAATATTACGGAGATGGTGGAAAGCTGTGCTGGTCATGGTGTGGATATGAGGGAGGAAAGACAGTTTGGAGTATATGAAAAGCGCTATAATATATGATATAGCGCTTTTCACATCTTATCGACGTCTCAAAGCGCTTCACAGTATACACTGTAAAGTGACTTGACTGTATACTTGTGGGCGAAACACGGCAGCCAATTGCGCACAGCAGCACAAACAGCCGTGGATTGAAAATGACCAATTTATTACTGTGGGGTATCTTTTGGACGGATTATTATCAGTTTCTCCGCTCCCACCTTATGGAATGCCATCCCTCAATCCCTCCGTTTCACCTCTTCCCTTTCCTCTTTCAAGGCCGGTTTGAAGACTTTCCTCTTCGATCGTGCCTTTTGTTCCACCCCGAACTCTTTTACCTCCCCTTCGTGTTTCACCCCTTCCCAAACATTCCCCTCTCAGCTCGGATCACACGCCTCTTGTTTAGCGCCTTGGGACGTCCTCCCGACGTGAAAGGCGCTATATCAATGTAAATTGTTGTTGTTGTTGTTGTTAGTTGTGTGTGTGAGTGTGTGTGTGTGGAGTAAGGAAACTTACCCAAGGTTTGGCTCTGATCTTCCTGGATTCGAACACAGGTCTCACGCTTGTTAAGCGAGTGCTCTAACCCCTGAGCTACAGGAGCTCCTGATGACTGACACCCTGCCTGCCCCCAGGGACTGTCCGCCCCGCCAGGTCCGGGCGATGGGGCCGAGCTGGGGATAGAGAGGCGTTGGTACCGGTGCTGTGAGGAGCCGGAGCCGCTGTCGGCCTGTGTGGAGTGAGGAACCAGCTGTTGAGGAGCCGCTGTCGGTGACCGGCTGTTCCTCTGGAGTAAATCCACTGCTCCCGCCAATGCAGCTCCTTTCACCATAGGCCCGATACCTCCAGCCTATCAGGAGGCCGGATTCTGGGTACCACGCGGTTGATTTGATGAATCGTTCACGTGTGCAAGTCGTTAAACCAATTAGAAACCGCTACCGTTAGACGGCCTGTGATTGGTGAAGAGCCTCCAGTGGTCGGCCTGCGATCGGTGAAGAGCCTCCGGGGGTGGGATTGTGATTGGTGAGGATTGGAGAGCCTTCTGGTGTTGGCCTGTGATTGATGGAGAGCCCCTCCCCGTCTCCCGGAGGGTTGGCTTTTGATTGGCATAGAGCCTACCCCCTCCACCCCACTCCCAGAGCCGGCCGACGACGATTGGCTGAGAGTCCCCATTTCCCCCCCCCCACCCCGCCTCCTGGGTCCAGCCATTGGCCGGCCGGATAGTCAATAGCTCTTCTCCTATTGGACACCTTGCCCGCCACATCCCGCCTACACACGGCGGCTGGCCACGGTGACTAGTGCGCTGCGCCGTCCATCATAAGGGGAGTTCAATCGGGCGGCGGGACTTTGGCACCGGGGGACGGGACGGGACGGTCAAAGCGGGACAGAGCCTGTCTGATGGAGGCTCAGGAACGGCGCGGGGGGGACGCGGCGGCCGGTCCGGTCCAGGCCTCAGCGGGGGCCTGCCAGCAACATAACGGCGAGGACTCTGAGGCCGAGCAGCAGGGCGCGGGCCGCAGCCAGGAGGTGGACGGAGAGAGCCGCCACCGCGCCTTCACCTGGTGCCGGGAGTTCCTGGCCGGATCCTGGAAACTCATCACCGCCGAGCAGTTCAGCATCTCAGTCATCAGGTCAGTGCCCCCCAATGACCCCTAACCCGCGCCCCCCGACCCCTAACCCGCGCCCCCCGACCCCTAGCCCGGACCCCCCCTCCCCCCCCCCCCCCCGACCCCTACGCTGGGGTTCCCCCCTGAGTGCTAACCCGGGGCCGCCCCCTCACCCCTAACCTAGCCCAGGCTGTGTGCTGGGGTGTGAGTGAGTGTGTCGGTGACTGTCAGGTGAGGTCCTGTGATGGAGGAAGCGATGATCCAGAGCATTAGAGTTGATGGATGAGGAGATTGTACATAATAATGGTCCTTTTCTTATTACGTCGTCTAGACGTCTCAAAGCGCTTCGCAGAATATACTGTAAAGCAAATTGACTGTATATTTGTGGGCGAAACACGGCAGCCCAATTGCGCACAAGCAGCGTCCCATGTGGATTGAAGTGACCAATTTATTGTTTTTTGTAGAGATTATTATCAGGCGTGTGTGTGGATTAGGGAAATTTGCCTCTGGTTTCACCTTGACATGCCGGGAATGGAACCCAGTTTCTCGCTTGTCAGGCGAGCGCTCTTAACCACTGAGCTACAGGAGCTCCGCAGATGCGTAGATTAGTCGTAGATTCAGGAATGCTGCCGATGAAATGGGGGTGGGGGGACTGCAAATGTCACCATTATTACCATTCAAGTTTCACCCACAAAATATAGTCAATCCACTTTACAGTAATAACTGTGAGGTGAAATGCTCTCAGCCATCCCAAAGGATAAGGCACTGTATCATATGCGAGGGTCACTGTGATACAGTTGTGGGGAGGCTACTGGAATCCAGGTGCTGATTGACTGTGCGAGCTGCCTAATATGGTTGATATTTTGAGGTTGCTAGCATGGGGGGGTAAGCGAGTGTCTGTCGTTATTGTATATAGGGACCCTCAGGGGTTCAGCACCAGAGATTATTAGTGGAAAATGAAAGCACGCAGAACGGTTGTAACCTTGTGAGACGGGCTGGTAATGGGTTGGTAGTTCTGTGATGGGTTGAGCTAATCGACTGCCGTGTTCACCTACAAAATACACTTCACGTCACTGAAACGAAAGTCCTCTGAAATGCTTTGAGACATCTTTGTGACATCATAATAATAATCCTTGCCTACCTTTGCTCTGGCACGTTATCACGTCTTCAAGACATCTCAAACCTCTTCACGGAATATACTGAACGTGAATTGGCCTAATCTTGTCGGCAGAAACCAATTGCGCACAGAAGGGACCCACATACAGTCGTGGATTGAGTGACCGAACAATTATCATTTATTTTGAAGGGATTATTTACCATCTGAAAAGTGATCTGCCAATTGGCTAACAAGCAGGTTCTTACTGACTGCTAGGTAAACAGAGGGGTGTGGAGTAAGGAAACTTGCCTAAGGTTTGCCCTTCCTGGGGATCGATGGGAATGATGCCGTCGGGAATCCTAACGGGAATCAAACCCAGGTCCTCTCACCACTGAGCTACAGGCTTCCACAAGACCTGAAAGATGCTGAATCAAATGTAAGATTATTCTTATTGTCAAATTGAGATGACATTGACAGCATGCTCTAATAATAATCCATGCACGTAATAATTGTGTCTATGTATAAAGTCATAAAGCATGAGCTGATTTAATCACCGTGCTTGTTGGCCAAGAAACCAGCACAAACTTCTTGCTCTTTATCGATTAACTTTCACCAGACCAAGGTTTGTTTTGTCGCTCCTCTGGTGGCTCCTCTGAATTAGAGCAGATTTTTTTGATCAGCCAAATGTCTGACACAGGTAGAAACACCAGGACACATTAACTAATAAAGCAGGAAAGCCACGGTTTAGGGCCTACTCCCCCTAAGACAGCCGCCCCACACCTCGTCTCCACGCCTCATACTAACTTGTGTTATTATAATAATAATAATCCTTCCATTCGATGAAGCGCTTTTCACATCTTATCGATGGCTCAAAGCGCTTCACAGAATACACTGTAAAGTGAATTGACTGTATATTTTGTGGACAAAACGCGGCAGCCAATTGCGCACAGCGGCGTCCCCACAAACAGTCGTGGGTTGTGTTGGCAGTGGAATGAGAGCAGAGGAGAGGCCCAATGTTGCTGTGCACTATGTCACTTACTGCACACTACTCCTCTGTTTTGCTGCCAGGGGCACAGGCAGCTACACCAGGAACTTTATCTGTTCGTCTCACATTAAAAAGGGTGGCTGGAGTTCTTTGTATGTTCGTAACCCGATCAGTGAGAGTGATGCTCCTTCTCAAAGATGAGTCTCATCAAAAGCTTACTCAGATCCAAAATTCACCTTGCCTCTCAAGGGTGATAGAGCACCAGCCTGGACTGGAAGCTTAAAATCCCCAAAGTAGATCTTCAACCCACAAACCTCCTGACCCTCAGGCAAAAGTGCAAGGGGGCTGAGGGGAGTGGGGGTGAGGTGCTGAGGCGAGAACGGCGGGGGGGCTGAGGTGAGGAGGGCGAGGGGCTGGGGCGAGGAGGGTGAGGGACTGAGGCAAGGAGGGCGAGTGGCTGAGGCGAGGGGATGTGAGGGGCTGAGGCAAAGAGGGCAAGGGGCTGAGGTAAGGGTGCGAAGGGCTGACACTGTGGATGTGGGAGAGGTTAGATTGTGTTGCATTGTGAGCTGCAGTGATTATGGCTGTGATTTGGACTTGTGCCGGTCAACGCTCACTGTGCAGATTTATCCAGCTCTCTGTGGCCAGACCTCGTGCAGTGTTGACTTTGTACTTTATCTGATGCTCAGCCCCCAGCCGCCATGTATGAGGTGGTGGACACTGATCTTCTAAATCAGTTTCTGCTGAACTCATTTGGTCACAGTCCAAGGTTTGAGATTGAGCCACACTTGGCAATTTACATCAACCATTTCCTTGTGATGAGGTGGCATTCTCCAAGTCCTGCCTGTATTCAATCTGTGGATCTGCTCACCTCTGTAGCTCCCTCCTTAACAGCGTCCCAGAGCGCTTAACAGTGACGGAGCCTGATGCTGAGCCAGGGGGAGGGGCAGGTACGGTCAAAGAGGAAAGTCTTCAGGCACGACCTGAGAATGGGGAGGGAAGGGGCAATGTGGAGGGATAGAGAGAGATTGTTCCAGAGTTTGGGGCTGAAAGTGATGGTGGAGTAGAGGGTACGAGGGAGGAGCAGGGGCCAGAGCCAATCGAGTGGAGGCAGTGGGTAGAGGGTTGGGTGGGTGAGCAGGATGGGGGGGTGTTAGTGAGGTGCCAGAGTTCGGGGGTGAGCAGGGCGGGGAGTTAGGGAGGTGCCAGGGCAAAATGAATGTGAAGAGTATGAAATTGAAATGTTCTTTAGCAGGTTTAAACCACTGAATGGTTTAAACAATTCATTTTCACTGTTTGAAGAGAGTTTTTCTCTCTCTCTCCCAGTGTCCTGGCCCACAATCCCCCAAATCAAAGTGGTCATTCACAGCTTGTTTGTGGAACATTGCTCAGCGCAATTGGCTGCCACGTTCACCCCACGTCCACCCACAAACACACAGTCACTCCAGTTTACAGCGTATCTTATGAATTCTCCCAAATATGAAAGGGGTTCTACTGAATGTAAGGATCATTTATTATGAGTGGGGTTAGACTAGGGGGGAGTGAGGGGATAGTGGGGAGTGGGAGGTTATGTGATATGGGGAGTGTGAGGTTAGACTGTGCTATCCTGTGAAATAGCACAGTCCTGTGCTATTTCACATTTGGGCTGCCCTGTGAAAGCTGATGTTCCAAACTCCGTGACCCCATCTCCCCCATCCTCGCCCGACTCCATTGACTCCCCATCATCCAGAGGATCCAATTCCAGATCCTGGTCCTCACATTTAAAGCCCTCCACAACCTCCCACCACCCTACATCCGTGACCTCCTATCCCCTTACCAACCTGCCCGCCCCCTCTGCTCAGCAGGCTCTGACCTGCTCCACGTCCCCCAACCCACCCACCCCACCATTGGCGGGCGAGCCTTCAGCCACTCTGCCCCCAACCTCTGGAACTCCATCCCGAAGGCCTCCGCCTCGCCCCCTCCCTGGCCTCCTTCAAGTCTCACCTCAAGATTCTCCTCTTCGATGGACCTATCGGCAACTCCCTTCCCTCCTTCTCCCCACCGTCCTGAGCTTGGAACTGAAGCAGTGACTGTCCAGCGCCTTGGGACGTCCTCCTGACATGTGAAAGGCGCCATACAAGTATAATGTTGTTGTTGTTGTTGTTGTTGTTGTTGATGATGATGAACAGTCTCTCTCTCTCTCTCTCTCTCTGTCTCTCAGTGGGGGGCTCAGTAACCTGCTATACCTGTGCTCGCTGCCCGAGGCTGTGCTGAGTGTGGGTGAGGAGCCGCGGCAAGTCCTGCTCCGTGTGTACGGGGCCATCCTGCAGGTCAAGAGCAACCTCACCCTAACATCACCATAACCACAGGCTCACTCTAACCACAGGCTCACCCCTACATCACTGTAACCATAGGCTCACATTAACCACAGGCTCACACTAACCACAGGCTCACGCTAACCACAGACTCACCCTAACATCACTGTAACCACAGTCTCACCCTAACATCACTGTAACCACAGACTCACCCTAACATCGCCGTAACCACAGCCTCACCGTAACCACCACTATATCACAGTCACAACCTCACCGTAACCAAAGCCACACAGTAACCATAAATGGCAACCCAGTAGGTGCTGAGGTAATGAGCTGTTGTTGCCCTCAGGGTGTGGACTCCCTGGTGTTGGAGAGTGTGATGTTCGCGGTGTTGGCCGAGCGAGCCTTGGGACCAAGATTATATGGTGTTTTTCCACACGGACGCCTGGAGCAGTACATTCCTGTAGGTTGGGGAGGTGGGGTGGTTGAGGTTATGGGATGGAGGGAGCTGGTTGATGTAGTGAGTGTGTGGTGGGTTGGTGTGAGAGGGGGTTGGGGGTGAGGGGGTGTGTGAGAGAGAATGTGGGCAGTAGGGGGGTATGAGAGAAGGTTTGGTGGGGTGGGGGTTATGAGGGAGGGTGCGTGTGGGGGGATTTACCTGCTGACCGGCCTGGTGTTTGTGGTGGTATCTCAGAGTCGGCGGTTGCTGACCCACGAGCTGGGGCTGCCTGACATCTCAGCCGAGATCGCTGTGAAGATGTCGCGATTCCATGCCATGGTGATGCCCTTCAACAAGGAACCAAAGTGGCTGTTTGAAACCATGGACAGGTAATAACAACTACAGTAACACTGACACCAACACTAACAACAACACCGCCACCACCACCTCAAAGTGTAGTGACTGTATTTTGTGGGGGAAACCTGGTAGCCACTTATGCACAGCAGTGTCCCGCATAAGTTGTGGATTGAAATGACCCCATTTTTGTTTTTTTAAAAAGGGATTGTTACCCCTGGAAAGTGTGTGCACAGTGGGCAGGGGGTACGGTCTGTATGAGGGAAGGAGTCAGGACGGGACTTGCCCCAAGCGTAAAATCTGGTGTAAACTGACCGACAGCTGAACCATCACACGCCCCGTCTCACGCCCCATCACATACCACATGGCCAGATGCATCAACAGCAACAACAACAACCCTAAATTTACATTTATAGAGCGCCTTTCATGTTTGGAGGACGTCCCAAGGCGCTGAATAGTCAGGTCAGGGTAGGGAGCAGGGGCGGGAGAGAGTCGGGAGGGGAGGGAGAGAGTTGGGAGGGGAGGGAGAGAGTTGGGAGGGGAGGGAGAGAGTCAGGGGGGCAGCATAAGGTACGATCGAAGAAGAGGGTCTTAAGACCAGCCTTGAAGAAGGGAGTGAGGTGAAGGGATTGTAGGATGGAGTTTGAGAGTGTGGGGGCAGAGAGGCCGAAAGCCTGGCCACCGATGGTAGGGCGGGTCAGCCGGGGGACATGGAGCAGGCCAGAGCCTGCTGAATACATGACGTTGAGGTGTGTGTCTGTGCTCAGGTACCTGGAGCAGATCTTGCAGCTCTCGTTCACCAGAGAAACCCACGTGAAGAAGTTTAACAAACTGAAGAGCTACAACCTGGAGGCTGAGCTGACCAGTCTGAAGTAAGGATTTCAGTGAGCCAGAGAGTCTGTGTGTGAGAACGAGAGAGAGACACACATTCAGTGTGTGTATGAGAGCAAGAGATTCAGTGTGTGTGAGTCACTGTATGAGAGAGTCAGTGTTTGTGTGTGAGAGCTGGAGATTCAGTGTGTGCGTGTGAGAGCGAGAGTCATTGTGTGAGAGTCAGTGTTTGTGTGTGAGAGCGAGAGATTCAGTGTTTGTGTGTGAGCGCGAGAGATTGAGTATGTGCGTGAGAGCGTCAGTGTGAGTGATGTGAAAGGTGCTATACAAATCTAATGTGGTTGTCGAGAGAGAGAGTGTGTGTGTGAACCAGAGAGAGCTGGGTCATTGAGGCTTAGTGTCATTTTGGGCAAGGTCATGGTGGAGGACAGGGGCAGGTTTGGGGATGATGTACAAAGATGGGGAATGAAAGGCTGGACTATGGTGACAGGAGGGTGTGCTGAGTGTCTTTGTGTGGTGAACCTCTCATGTGAGGAGGAATTCTCAGCCTCACTATTTAACCTGTTTCTCCACCTTGAAGGTCTCTGCTTCTCAGCACTCGCTCGCCTGTGGTGTTCTGTCACAATGACTGTCAGGAAGGTAATGTCCAGGCACACTCTCAGCTCCTCTCTCATTCTGTCACATTGGTGGTTCTCTCTCACTCTATCTCTCCAGCTCTTTCTCTTTCTCACATCTCTCTGTGTGTCTCCCTGGGGTCTCCTTGGAGCTCAATTGGTTCCAAGCTAACATGTTTGGCAATGAAACGTGGGAATTGAGCCTCCAATCCGGTTCCCGAGCCAAACAATTGATGTTTTATTACACAAAAGCATCAATTTATTCAATAGAAAACTTCTATTGAGTGTAAGTGGGCAACAGATAAAACTTCGCAAGACGTGAATGTGTACAGGGCTTTGAAAAAATATTAAGATTGTTGTCGTTAGCTACTGATAATAATAATCCTTGCATTTGAAATAGCGCTTTTCACATCTTATCGACATCTCAAAGTGCTTCACAGGATATACTGTAAAGTGAATTGACTGTATATTTGTGGGCGAAACGCGGCAGCCAATTGCGCACAGCAGCGTCCCCACAAACAGTTGAGGGTTGGATGACCACATTAGCAATATTATTTTTTTGAAGGGATTTTTACACCCCAGAAAGTGATCCACCGATGGACTAATTACTGGGTTCCTGTTTCCTGGGTATAAGCAGAGGCATGTGGAGTATGGAAACTCACCTCACATTACACCTGCCTGGGAATCCAGCCTCGTTTGTGAGGCAAGCGCTGTATGTACACCGATACAGAGCAGGGGTGGGGTGGGAGGGAAGCTGGGTTGTGGTTGTGACTGGATATGAAGGAGAAGCTGAAGTGACTGGAATCAAACCCAGATCCTCAGTGCAGAACTGACATCACAACAGGCTGTGGTGGGAGCAGGATTCCCAAACACTCAGTGACCACCACCCCCCACCTATTCCCTCCTCTCCCAGGAAACATCCTCCTCCTCGAAAACAGGGACCCAACTTCACCCGACAAGCTCATGCTGATCGACTTTGAGTACAGCAGTTACAACTACAGGTAACACTCCTCCCCCACCCCCCATCTCATTGGAGCTCTCTACTCTAACCTTATTCCCTGTTGGTGGCTGATGTGCTGTGTGTATTTTCAGGGGTTTTGATGTGGGAAATCACTTCTGTGAGTGGATGTATGACTACACATATGACCAGTGGCCATTTTTTATAGCCAGTCTCCAAAAATACCCCACCAAAAAGCAACAGGTACCACTGCACCGATGGGAGAGGGGGCTGTGTGAGGGTGGGATGGTGTGTGAGGGTGCGGGGGTTGTATGTGAGAGTGGGGTGGTGGGTGGGTGGGTTGGTGTGTGAGGGTGGGGGGTGTGTGTGAAGGTGGGGTGATGTGTGAGGGTGGGGTGGTGTGAGAGGGTGGGGGAGTGTGTGTGAGGGTGGGGGGGGGGGTGTGAAGGTGGGGTGATGTGTGAGGGTGGGGTGGTGTGTGAGGGTGGGGTGGTGTGTGAGGGTGGGGGTGGTGTGAGAGGGTGAGGGGTGTGTGTGAAGGTGGGGTGATGCGTGAAGGTGGGGTGATGCGTGAAGGTGGGGTGGTGCGTGAAGGTGGGGTGGTGTGTGAAGGTGGGGTGGTGTGTGAAGGTGGGGTGGTGTGTGAAGGTGGGTGTGTGTGAAGGTGGGTGTGTGTGAGGGTGGGGTGGTGTGTGAGGGTGGTGGGTGTGTGTGAGGGTGGTGGGTGTGTGTGAGGGTGGTGGGTGTGTGTGAGGGTGGTGGGTGTGTGTGAGGGTGGTGGGTGTGTGTGAGGGTGGGGGGTGTGTGAGGGTGGGGAGTGTCTCAGTACCTGATCCTCAGTGTCTCCCCTCCCAGCTGCACTTTCTGCGTCACTACCTGGGTGAGGCTGGAGGGAGTGAGGGGCAGGACCAGCCGCCGAGCCCAGCCGAGCAGGACATGCTGACAGAGGTCAACAGGTAACAGCCTGGGGGTGGGGGACACCGGGTGTGACCCCACATTCTCACTCTCTCCCTCTGTGTGGCTGACAGTGACCCCTTCGCTATGTGTGTGTGTGTGACGCCTCACTGTGTGTGTGTGTGTGTGTGTGATTCCCCCCACTGTGTGTGTGTGTGTGTGTGTGACCCCTCACTATGTGTCTTGTGTGTTTCCCCTCACGGTGTGTGTGTGACACCTCACTCTGTATGTGTGTGTGTGTGAGACCCCTGATTGTGTGTGTGTGTGATATCTGTGTGTGTGTGTGTGTGTGTGAGACCCCTCATTGTGTGTGTGATATCTCACTGTGTGTGTGATATCTCACTGTGTGTGTGTGTATGTGTGTGTGTGTGAGAGACACCTCACTCTGTATGTGTGTGTAAAACCCCTGATTGTGTGTGTGAGACCCTCTCATTGTGTGTGTGATATCTCACTCGTGTGTGTGTGTGTGTATGTGTGTGTGTGTGAGAGACACCTCACTCTGTATGTGTGTGTGTGATACCCCTGATGAATGTGTGATATCTGTGTGTGTGTGTGTGTGTGTTGGTTTGAGCCAAGTGTGTTCAGCGGCCCGCACCTGGCCCTTGAGCGAGCGGAGGTGGCTGGTGAACCAGGATATGGTTCGGGAGGTGAGGGGGGCAAGGGCATCGAGTGTTGTGGAGAGGGTGTTGTGGAGGAGAGTGAGATGGGCCAGGGGGGAAGAACTTCAGAGGACACCAAGGCAGCGGAGAGGGATTGTGGGGAGATCTTCTTCCAAGGGCGGTAGAAGATGGTGGTAGGTTTGGAGGCAGTGGGGAGAGGGATAGAGGAGTTGAGGGAGATTAAATGGTGGGCAGAGATGGCCTTGTCAGTGATGGTGACATCCAAGACACCGAGGCCCCGGGTGATCACCGGGTCACAGAGTGAGGGGTCTCACACACACACACACACACACACACACACACACAGTGAGGGGTCTCTCTCTCACACACACACACACTGAGGGGTCTCACACACATATACGCAGTGAGGGGTCTTTCTCACACACACACACACACCCTCACCCGGCTCCATTGGCTCCTCATCCTTCAGAGGATAGAATTCTAGATCCTTGTCCTCACTTTCAAGGCTGCTATCTCTGATCTGCTGTCCCCCTATCAACCTGCCCATCCCTATTCAGCGGGCTCCAGCCTGCTGCATGTCCACTGCCCTCCATCGGTGGATGGGCTTTAAGCCTCTGCCCCCACACTCTGGAACTCCATCCCACAATCCCTTCGCCTCGCTTCCACCCTTGCCTCCTTCAAGGCTAGTTTCAAGACCCTCCACTTCGATCATGCCTTCTGCCGCCCTCTCAACTCTCTCCCTCCCTTCTCAACTCGCTCCCTCCCCTCCCAACTCTCTCCCTCCCTTCCCAACTCCCTCCCTTCCCAACTTTCTCCCTCCCCTCCCAACTCTCTCCCTCCCCTCCCAGCTCTCTCCCTCCCCTCCCAACTCTCCCACCCTTCCTAACTCTCTCCCTCTCCTCCCAACTCTCTCATTCCCCTCCCAACTTTCTCATTCCCCTCCCAACTCTCTCCCTCCCCTCCCAACTCTCCCACCCCTCCTAACTCTCTTCCACCCCTCCGCCCTAGCTGCCGCACTTCCTTGCTCAAGTCCTGCCCTGACTGTTCAGCGCCTTGGGACACCCTCCCGCCGTGAAAGGTGCTCTATAAATGTTATTTTGTTGTTGTGTGACTCCCTCACTGTGTGTGTGACCTCTCATTGTGTATATGTGACACCCCTTCCCTGTGTATGTGTGACACCCCCTCCCTGTGTGTGTGACCCCTCACTGTGTGTGTGTGACACCCCCTCCCTGTGTGTGTGTGTGACCCCCTCACTGTGTGTGTGTGACACCCCCTCCTTGTGTGTGTGTGTGACCCCTCACTGTGTGCGTGAGACACCCCCTCCCTGTGTGTGTGTGTATGTGTGACCCCTCACTGTGTGCATGTGACCCCCTCACTGTCTGTGTGTGACCCCCTCACTCTCTCTGTTCCCCTCAGGTTTGCTCTGGCCTCTCACTACCTGTGGGGCCTCTGGGCCATTCTCCAGGCCAAACTCTCCACCATCCAGTTTGGGTACATGGTACGTGGCCTCCTCTGTCTAACCTGCTGGGGTGGGGTGGCGTGTGTGGGTGTGTGTAGGAGGCTGAGATGGGGATGCGGGGAGTGTGTGTGGGTGGGTGTGAGTAGGAGGCTGGTGTGGTGGAGGGGGGAGTGTGAGTGTGTGTAGGAGGCTGAGATGTTGGTGGGAGGTGGAGGTGGGGGAGTGTGGGTGTGTGTAGGAGGCTGAGATGGTGAGGGTGGGGGAGTGTGGGTGTATAGGTAGGAGGCTGAGATGGGAATGGGGGAAGTGTGTGTGGGTGTGTATGAGTAGGTGGATGAGATGGTGGGATGCGGGTGAGTGTGTGGGTATGTGTAGGAGGCTGAGATGGTGGGTGGGGGGGTGGGGTGTAGGAGGCTGAGATGGTGGTGGGGGGAGTGTGTTTGTAGGAGGCTGAGATGGTGGTGGAGGGTGGGGGGAGTGTGTGTGGCTGTGTGTAGGAGGCTGAGATGGGGCTGGGGAGTATGTGTAGGGGTGTGTTGGTGGATCGTATGATGGGAGGGGGTGTGGAGGGCATTTTACTCAGTTGGTAACCAGTTCCTCGGGGCGGGTGGGGTGTGTTGCAGGATTATGCTGTGATTCGTTTTCAAGCTTACTTTGAACAGAAGAAGCTATTTGCTTGACACCATTCCTCCCAGTGCTGGGCACAGCCTCCCGGTGGGGGAGGGTGCTGCCCCCAGTCCAAACATAATTTGTTGTTGTTGTTGACCACAGGTAACCTCATAGCCCCCCCCTGCCCCCACCTGCATTCAGCCGCTCAGACCCACCCACCCGTGTCCCTTCATCCAGCAACATGTCTCCCCCGTCCCGTCCAATACTGTGCACTTCCCCCGACACTGAGCCCCCCCCACTCCCACACTGAGCCCCGACCCTCCTTCCCCCTCCCACACTGCCCCCCCTATTCCCACACTAAGCCCTGACTCCCCATCCCACACTGAGCACTGACTCCCCCTCCTACACACCCTCGCCTCCTCCTACACACTTGTAAGCTATCAGACAGGTTAGAGACATTGGAAACTGAGTGGCCGAGAACCCGGAGTGGAACAGAACCCGGAGCGGAGTGGCCGGGAACCCAGAGCGGAGTGCGCGCTCGGACCAGGAAGAGAAACTCACCAGACCTGAAGGGACCATCTCATCAGCTGAGTGAATGTGAGTGTGAGTGTGATGCCCATCAATAAAGCCAGTACTGCAAACACCACCTCCTGCTCAACCATAGATTCACTCCTCCCACACCCGCTCTCACACTCACACCCGCTCTACCTCTCACACCCGCTCTACCTCACACTCACACCCGCTCTACCTCTCATGCTCACTCTACCTCTCACACTTGTTCTACCTCACACTATCTCTCACTCACTCACTCTACCTCTCACTCGCTCTATCTCACACTCACACCTGCTCTACCACTCACACACTGTCACACTCGCTGTGACACATGACAGGCCTGAGTGTGAGAGGTTGTAAGTGTTTTATTTCCCTGATAAACAGTCAGCAGCCGGCAGCCGGGCAGTGATTCCCTGAGAGGCTGAGATTGAGGTACACATCAGCCGTCCTCTTCCATAATGGCGGAACAGGCATGAGGGGCTGAATGGCCTACTCCTGTTCCTGCTGCTGAGAGACGGGGGTGAGGAGGGGGAGAGAAAGCGTGATGGTAGGAGAGGGGGGTACAGGTAACGGACAGCGAGAGCGTAAGAGATGGAATGGGAGAGGGTTAGGGGTGAGGGAGAGAGTTGGAGGTGGAAAGAGGATTAGAGGTGAGGGAGAGGGTTAGAGATGGGGGAGATGGAGAGGATTAGAGGTGAGGGAGAGGGTTAGAGATGGGGGGAGACGGAGAGGATTAGAGGTGGGGGAGAGGGTTAAGGGAGAAGATTAGAGGTAAGGGAGAGGGTTAGAGGGGGGAAAGGGAGAGGGTTATAGGTGGTGGAGAAGGAGAGGGTTAGGGGAGAGGGTTGGAGGAGAAGGTTTGAGGTGGTGGAGAGGGTTAGAGGTAGTAGAGAGGGAGAGAGTTAGAGGTAGCGGAGGAGGATGGGGTAGGTGGTCTCGATGTGCCGGTTGTTGTTGCTGTGACACACGATCTCCACCTCGTAGCGGCTGAACGTCAGTTTGTTGCGTTCAGCCGAGGACTTGAGGAAGGTGATGGTGTAAAGAGCGAACTCAAACTCTGGGCTGACCCCGATAAAGCAGCTCCCCCGAGGCTTCACCCCCTTCTTCCAGCTAAACTGCAGCGTGATCAGGTGCTTGTTCTCATCCGGCTGCAGAGAGAATCCGAGAGGGGAGAGAGAGAGAGAAATAACCAGAATGAGCATAACAACAGCAACTTGGATTTATATAGCGCCCTCCCCCATTCCACGCCGGATGGTTTCCCAAAAACGGATCCCGGGGGCGAGCCAGGGGGAGGGGGGAGAAGGCGACCGAAAGCACGGTCGAAAAGAAAGGTCTGTAGCCGAGACCTGAAACTAGGAAGAGAGGGGGGGCGAGACGAAGGGAGTGAGGAAGGGGTTTCCAGAGCCTCGGGGTGTAGTGGCTGAAGGCACAGCCGTTGATGGTGGAGCGGAGGATTCGGGGGACGATTCCTTGTCCAGCGTGGAGTGAGGGCTCGATATAAATCCAAGTTGTTGTTGTGAGGCTGGGCTGGGCCGGGCTGGTACTCACCACCACCTGGCTATTCTGGAAGGAGTAGCCCTTGTAATCCACGTTGCCGAGCTTCTCCTGGAAATACAGCTGGATCCAGTTGTGGAAACCGATGACCGTTCGGCCTCCCCGAGTCTCCCCCACAAACACGTGCTCGAAACCAGAGGAGTCAGGGCTGTCATCGAGAGGGGAAAAGCCGGTGAGGAACACACACACACTATCCCTCCTGGGCCTGGCAGCCGGTCACACTGCGTCCTGGTGTGAGCTCCCTCAGTACAGAGCCAGCGAGAGGGAGAGGGAAGCTGTTGGTCAGGACACCGGCAGAGAGAAACTGCTTCTCTCTCTTCCAACCGCGTTGGAGGATCATTAACGTCTGTTTGAGCAGTACCCAGACAGGAGCTCGGTGTTAATAATAATAATCCATGCATTTGATACAGCACCTTCTCACGTCTTCATCAAGTCTCAAAGCGCTTCACAGGATACACTGTAAAGTGAATTGACTATATTTGCGGGTGAAACGCGGCAGCCAATTGCGCACAGCAGCGTCCCCACAAACAGCCGTGGGTGGAGTGAAGCATTTATTACTGTTATTTTATTTTTGGGTGGTATTACTACCCCAAGAAAAGTGATCCGCCAATCGACTAACACCGGATTCCTACCGACTGCTGGTAAACGGAGGCGTGTGTGTGGAGTAAGGAAACTTGTCTTAAGGTTTTGCCCTGACCTGGGAATCAAACCCAGCAACTCTGGTTTGTGAGGTGAGCGCTTTGAGCTCAGAGCAGTGTGTGGCTGTGGCTCAAAACCCAGGACAGTGTTTATAATAATCACTCGCGAAAAAAACGCAATAATAAATTGGGGTCGTTTCAACCCACGGCCGTTTGTGGGGACGCTGCTGTGCGCAATTGGCTGCCACGTTTCGCCCGCAACTATACAGTCAATTCACTTTACAGTATATTCTGTGAAGCGCTTTGAGACGTCTAGAAGACGTGAAAAGGCGCTGCATCAACAACAACAAGAAAATTGCATTTAATATAGAGCGCTTTTCACAGAGCGGGAGGACGTCCCAAGGCGCTGAATAGTTAGGTCGGGACCCAAGCAGGGGTGGGGAGGATCAGGGTAGGGGGAAGGGGAAGGAGAGTAGGAAAGGGGGGAGAGTTAGGAGGGCAGCAGAAGGCGCGGTCGAAGAAGAAGGTCTTGAGACCGGCCTTGAAGGAGGAAAGGGAGGAAGCGAGGCGGAGGGGCTGTGGGATGTTCCACAGTGCGGGAGCAGAGAGGCTGAAAGCCCGGCCGCCGATGGTTGGGCGGTTAGGGCGGGGAACATGGAGCAGGCCTGAGTCTACTGAGCAGAGGGGACGGGTGGGCTGATAGGGAGACAGTAGGTCGGAGAGATAGGCGGGGGCAAGGCGGTGAATGGCCTTGAAAGTGAGGATGAGGATAAGGCGCTGTGTGGAATGCAAGGGCGGTAGTGTTGGAGCCGGGAGTGAGAATGTGAGGCTGAGCCGTGACTTACTGCCTGGACCCTCGCCGGGCATACAGCCGGAACCAGATATCATACAGCTGCTGCTTGAACTGCTCTCTGCCAGCCTGCGCCTGCCCCTTCCTCACCAAGTAACTGTGAGCAATCTGAGGCCAGGAATCAACAGTCACTACACTGGGCACCTGAGGTCACTCACTATACCCCACACTGTACAGTCACTACACCCCACACTGTACATCCACTACACCCCACACTGTACAGCCACTACACCTCACACTGTACAGTCACTACACCCCACACTGTACAGACAGCCACTACACCCCACACTGTACAGTCACTACACCCCACACTGCACAGTCACTACACCCCACACTGTACAGACAGTTACTACACCCCACACAGTATACCCCACACTGTACAGGCAGACAGTCACTACACCCCACACTGTACAGGCAGACAGTCACTACACCCCACACTGTACAGGCAGACAGTCACTACACCCCACACTGTACAGGCAGACAGTCACTACACCCCACACTGTACAGGCAGACAGTCACTACACCCCACACTGTACAGACAGACAGTCACTACACCCCACACTGTACAGGTAGACAGTCACTACACCCCACACTGTACAGGTAGACAGTACACCTGTAGGGCGGGTGTGTCCAGTAAGGCGTCCAGGAAGCGATGGTTCTCCTGCTCCTCCTGAGCCGTCACCACCTCAGGCTCCCCCGTGTCAGCCACATAGTTATCCAGCAGCGAGATAAAGGCTGGGACACACACAGACACAGGGTCACACACACACACACAGGGTCACACACACACACACAGGGTTACACACACACACACACATAGGTCACACACACACACAGGGTCTCACACACACACACAGGGTCACACACACACACACAGGATTACACACACTCACCAGGGTCACACACACACACACACAGGGTCACACACACACACACAGGGTCACACACATACACACACAGTCAGCCACACACACACAGTATCTCTCTCACACATACACACACATATAAACACACACAGGGTCACACACACAGTCAGCCACATACATACACAGGATCACACACACACACATACATACACACACAGGGTCACACACACAGTCAGCCACACACACACAGGGTCACACACATACAGTCAGCCACATACACACACACAGGGTCACGCACACACACATGCACACACAGGGTCACACACACAGTCAGCCACACACACACAGGGGCACACACACATGGTCTCTCTCTCTCACACACACACATATATACACACACATATATACACACACAGGGTCACACACATACAGTCAGCCACATACACACACACAGGGTCACACACACAGTCAGCCACACACAGACACACAGGGTCAGACACGCACACACACATACAGGATCACACACACAGGGTCACACACACACACATACATACACACACAGTCAGTTACATACACACACAGTCAGCCACATACAAACACACACACAGGGTCACACACACAGTCAACCACAGACACACATACATACACACACACACAGAGTCACATACACATATATACACACACAGGGTCACACACACAGTCAACACACACACACATACATAAACCCACACACACATACATACACACACACAGGGTCACACAAACATAGTCAGCCACATATACACACACATACATACACACACATATACACACAGTCAGCCACACACACACACACACACAGTCGGCCACACACACAGGGCTCACATACAGAATCAGACACACACACACATACACACAGGGTCATACACACACCCCCCACAGGGTCACACACACACACACACAGGATCACATACAGACACACACACACAGGGTCACACACACACAGGGTCTCACACACACACTGGGTCACACACACACACACACAGTCAGCCACACACACACACATTATTGTATTAGTGTGTGTGTGAGTGTTACTGTGTGTGTATTAGTGTGTGTGTATTAGTGTGTGTGTGAGTGTTACTGTGTGTTAGTGTGTGTGTATTAGTGTGTGTGTGAGTGTTACTGTGTGTTAGTGTGTGTGTATTAGTGTGTGTGTGAGTGTTACTGTGTGTTAGTGTGTATGTGAGTGTGTGTGAATGAGTGTTACTGGTGTCCCTTTTACCGGAAAATGTTTCCTTCTTGAAGAGTTCCTCATTGACATAGTTGAAGAGAGGCAGTGGGGCCCTGGTATCTGGGTCCTGGCTATTGGGTGCCTGTCCAGCTTTCCCCTGCGACAGAGACAGACAGGCGAGCAGGAGGCCATCAGTAAACAACGACCTCCGGAGGAACCTTTAATAATAGAATAACAATACTCCTTGCATTTGAGATATGTTTGATATTTGATATATTATGGAGTTCCTGAACCTCAGTGGTTAGAGCACTCGCCTTACAAGAGTGAGATCTGTGTTCGAATCCAGGCAGGTCAGGGCGAAACCTTGGGCACATTTCCTTACTGCATATGCCTGATAATAATCGCTCCATAAAAAAACCTAGAGTTGAAACCTCATTTCAACCCACGGCTGTTTGCGGGGACGCTGCTGTGCGCAATTGGCAGCCGCGTTTCGCCCACAAATATACAGTCAGTTCACTTTACAGTATATTCCGTGCAGCGCTTTGAGACACAGTCTAGAAGACATGAAAAGCGCGATATCAAATGCAAGGATTATTGTATTATATGAGTGTAATTTTGTTGTTGTTGTTATTGTTTGAGCTCACAGGGACCGGGCGTGGCTCAAACCCATGGATAGGTTTGCAGCCAGGAGCGAGAGTGAGAGGCTGAGTCGTGACTATACTTGTCAGGGAGGACTGATCAAATGCAGTGTGAGACAGTGATGCTGGTGTTTGGCTGTGACTGCCTGAGTGACTGACAGTTACCTGCAAAGAGATCCGGTAATCTTTGCCAGGCTGCAGCCGGTTCACATCGCTGTCCCACAGCTTCTGTGCGATCTCTGACAATTCCATGTTTCCATCCATGCTGGAGGTGGGAGAACAAGCGGTCATCCTGTAAGTGCCAGCGTGAATCCCTAGACTCCCAATGGAACCACAGCTCCCTCTACACTGTGTACATCTGTCCACACTCCCAGGTCAGCGCTAGAGACACAGTAAAGCTCCATCTACACTGTGCATCCGTCCACATTCCCAGGTCAGGGTTACACACACAGTAAAGCCCCCTCTCTACTGTGCGTCCATCCACACTCCCAGGTCAGGGTTAGAGACACAGTAAAGCTCCCTCTACACCTTGCGTCCACACTCCCAGGTCAGCTTTAGAGACACAGCAAAGCTCCCTTTACACTGTACGTCCATCAACATTCCCAGGTCAGTGTTAGAGACACAGTAATGTTCCCTTTACACTGTGCGTCCTTCCACACTCCCAGGTCAGGGTTAGAGACAAAGCAAAGCTCCCTCTACACTGTACATCCACACTCCCAGGTCAGGAGCAGAGACACAGTAATGCTCCTTCTACACTGTGCGTCCTTCCACACTCCCATATCAAGTTTAGAGACACAGTAAAGCCCCCTCTACATTGTGCGTCCGTCCACACTCCCAGGTCAGGTTTAGAGACACAGTAAAGTTCCCTCTACACTATGCATCCTTCCACACTCCCAGGTCAGGGTTACACACACAGTAAAGCCCCCTCTCTACTGTGCGTCCGTGCACACTCCCAGGTCAGGTTAGACATAGAGTGAAGCTACCTCTACAATGTGCGTCCATCCACACTCCCAGGTCAGGGGTAGATAGATAGTAGTGCTCCCTCTACACTGTGCATCCACACTCCCAGGTCAGCAATAGAGACACTAGTAATGCTCCCTCTACACTGTGCATCCACACTGCCAGGTCAGGGTTAGACATAGAGTAAAGCTACCTCTATCCTGTGCGTCCGTCCACGCTCCGAGGTCAGTGTTAGAGACACAGAAAAGATCCCTCTACACTGTGCATCCGTCCACACTCCCAGGTCAGAGCTAGAGACACAGTAAAGCTCTCTCTATACAGTGCATCCGTCCACACTCCCAGGTCAGGGTTACACAAATAGTAAAGCGTCCTCTACACTGTGCGTCCATCTACATTCCCAGGTGAGGGTTAGAGACACAGTAATGCTCCCTCTATACTGTGCGTCCACTCTCCCAAGTCAGGTTTGGAGACACAGTAACACTCCCTGTACACTTTGCGTCGGTCCACACTCCCATGTCAGGGTTAGACACACAGTAATGCTCCCTCTACATTGTGCGTCCTATCTCCAGGTCGGGTTGAGTGGGGGCCAGTGGTGTGAATGCCTGGTGATGTTGTTGGTGAGGGATGTTGTACGTTACCTTATGTGGCTGATGTGGAGACCGGAACCTTCCCCGATGGTGAGCGGATCGAGGTCTTTGTCGGGGTCCAGCTCAGTGATTCGCTCCCTGTGACTGCAGGTGCCGCTACCCCCACCCTCAGACTGCGGCTGAAGTTGTTTGACACCCTCCATGGTCCTGGCCGTGCACAGCCCAGCGGGGCCAGACTGCCCCTGGTGTCACAGATCTGGGCTGTTCTGGGCTGAGAGCTGGTGTGGACTGCGCTGGGTTTGATTGACCCTGAGCTGTGCTGGGCTGACCGCTGGTGTTTGACCGAGGCTGGAGGGTGGGGGAAAGGGGCCTCGCTGGCAGGATAATGAGGCAGTGAGAAGAGTTGAGAATCAGCAGAAAGAGAGGCGAGTGTCAGCACATAGCTGTGAGCTGACAACACAGACTGACAGAGCCTTTCATACTCAAAGCTAGTGTTTGCCTCCTGTGCAAAACTTGCCTAACCACTTGCTCCCCACTTACTGACCCCCCCCCCCCCCCCCCTCACACTCCCGGGTCTGTCCACATGTGCCTGTGACAGACATGGAGATCCCAATCTGGTTCAGACTAGTAACCATGGTTTTCCATCAGGGTCAGACACCCGGCTGATCACGGTGACAGGTACCTGTGTGTGTGTGTGTGTCAGACAGACACCAAGCTGATCACGGTGACAGATACCTGTGTGTGTGTGTGTGTCAGACAGACACCAAGCTGATCACAGTGACAGGTACCTATGTGTGTTTCTCAGATAGACACATGGCTGATCAGAGTGAGAGACTGACTGGCTGACTAAAGGCAGTGTAACAAGCTGACTGTAGCAGTGTAACAGGCTGTCTGTATCATTATAACGGACTGACTGAAGCAAAGTGAGAGGCTGATTGTAGACATATAACAGGCTGACTGTACACATGTAACAGGCTGACTGTACACATGTAACAGGCTGACTGTACACATATAACAGGCTGACTGTACACATGTAACAGGCTGACTGTAGCAGGGTAAGGGACTGACTGTAGACGTGTAACAGGCTGACTGTAGCAGGGTAAGGGACTGACTGTAGACGTGTAACAGGCTGACTGTAGCAGGGTAAGGGACTGACTGTAGACGTGTAACAGGCTGACTGTAGCAGGGTAAGGGACTGACTGTAGACGTGTAACAGGCTGACTGTAGCAGGGTAAGGGGCTGACTGTAGACGTGTAACAGGCTGACTGTAGCAGGGTAAGGGACTGACTGTAGACGTGTAACAGGCTGACACTAACAGTGTAACAGGCCGACTGTAGCAGTATGACGGGCTTGGTCCCTTTAACAGAGGCTGACTGAGGAGCCCCTGAGGCCCGCCCCCCCCCACACCCCCTACTCTGGGAGACAAGAAAGTTTCTGGGAACTTTCCTGACTTTGTGTGAAGTTGTTTCTGTCCCAGAGAGAAACGCAGCCCCTTGTCTTTGCTTCACTGCGGTTCCCATTGGGGTAGAGAGAGAGAGGGAGGGAGGGGGGAGGGAGGGGGCTGGGGTCTGAGGGGAGAGACGGAGAGAGGGAGGGGGCTGGGGACGGTGTGGGGAGAACAGACTGGACTGAGATGATGTGTTGGCCACTTGCGCTGTGTGTGCTGCTCCAGGTGTGCGTGTGTTGGCACTGGAGCTGTGCTCACGTCTCTGATCACTATCAGTACCAGGAAAACGGTGAGTGCGTTAGTGTGAGTGTGTCTCAATGTGAGTGTGTCCACGAGTGTGCCCCAGTGTGAGTGTGTCAGTGAGCGTGCTCTCAGTGAGTGTGTCTCAATGTGAGTGTGTCCACGAGTGTGCCCCAGTGTGAGTGTGTCAGTAAGCGTGCTCTCAGTGAGTGTGTCTCAATGTGAGTGTGTCCACGAGTGTGCCCCAGTGTGAGTGTGTCAGTAAGCGTGCTCTCAGTGAGTGTGTCTCAATGTGAGTGTGTCCACGAGTGTGCCCCAGTGTGAGTGTGTCAGTAAGCGTGCTCTCAGTGAGTGTGTCTCAATGTGAGTGTGTCCACGAGTGTGCCCCAGTGTGAGTGTGTCAGTGAGCGTGCTCTCAGTGAGTGTCCTTCAGTGTCAGTGAGTGTACCTTGGTAGTGTTGTCAGTGAGCATGCGCTCCGTGATTCTCAGTGAGTGTGCCTCAGTGTGAGTGTGCAAGACTGGGGGAGCAAGTGAGTATGTCAGTGAGAATGTCATTCAGCACACCTGAGTGTGTCATTGTGTGTGCCTCAATGTGAAAGTCAGCGATTGTGTCAGTGTCAATGTGCCTCTGAGTGCATCAGAGTGAATATCAGTGTGTTTGTCAGTGTCAGACTGAATGACTGTGACTGAATGAGTGAGTGTGGCAGAGTGAGTGAGTGGCTGCATGAGTGAGTGTGGAAGAGTAAGTGAGTGAGTGAGTGACTGACTGAGTGAGTGAGTGTGGCAGAGTGAGTGTGACTGAGTGAATGAGTGTGGCAGAGTGAGTGTGACTGAGTGAGTTAGTGAGTGTGACTGAGTGAGTGAGTGAGTGAGTGAGTGAGTGAGTGAGTGAGTGAGTGAGTGAGTGAGTGAGTGAGTGAGTGAGTGAGTGAGTGAGTGAGTGAGTGAGTGAGTGAGTGTGGCAGAGTGAGTGAGTTTGGCAGTGAGTGAGCGAGTGAGTGTAGCAGTGAGTGAGTCAGTGTGCGTGTGTGTGCTCTGGAGAGAGTGAGATGTTAATGTATAACGTGCAGACTATGCAGTCAATGCCTTGGGACACGCTCCTGATGTGAAATGCTGTGTACAATATGGTGGGTTTGAGCCCGGCATCGAGAGCGGGGCTGACACTCAGTCTCAGGGAGTTTGGATAAGACATTAACCCAGCTCAGTGGGACTCAGTGGGCCTGGTCAGCGGGCCATTAAAGACCCCGCAGGCTTACTGGGTCAGAGAGAGAGAAAGAGACAGTCTCACTCCCAGGGACCTGACTGAATATGCCCCAAATAATTAATACCAGTCATTCACTTCATGGGATGTTGCTTGGTGTGAATGGCTGCTGTGTTCCTCTACCAAACACAAAGACACTAGACTACACTTTACAGTGAACCTTAGGAAGCATTTTGAGACCCCGTTGATGAGCAAGCGCAGGCAAGGGTGAAGAGAGAGTAGAGTAGAGAGCTCCAGTGGGAGGGAGACAGAGAGAGAGAGAGAGTAGGGAATGGAGTTAGAACAGGGAATGGGGTTAGAGTAGAGAGCTCCAGTGGGGGAGCGAGCACCAGCACAGACATGATGAGGGGAGAGAGCAGGAATTTGCTACCGTGTCTGAACAGGTTACCACTCGATAGACTGAAGGTTTATTAGTCCAAAGGTTCGTTAGTCCGAAGCCTCCCCGAACCCTAACCTTTGGACTAATGAACCTTCGGACTATCGCACCAAATGTTGGGATTAACAACCCTTATTTCATTGTCGGTTTGGACTATCGAGCGGTAACCACGGTAACCGCCCCGGGTATAGGAAATTTGTGTGGTCGGACTATCGAACCTTCGGACTATCGTGTGCCCCCCCGTCTGAACATGATGAGCTATGCCTCCCTGTGTCACTCGGTGTGTGGCCGGTGTCACATTATATTACAGCCTTCCCCTCTCTACTCTACTACCCCATTCCCCGCTTCCTATCAACAGTAACATCAACCATAACAACATAATTAACAACAGCATCGTTAACAATACGATAATCCTTGCATTGGATACCGCGCTTTCTCACGTCTCTGAGGCCTCTCAAATCTCGTCACACAATAAGACTGCAAAGTGTAGGCATTCAATTCACTCCTCCCTCCACAGGCTGCAGATGATTCAGAACTCTGCGGCCCGTGTCCTCTACCGTTCCAAACTCTGTGACCCCCATCTCCCCCATCCTGGACATCAATGTCCAGCGCATTGGGATGGATGTCCTCCTGACGTGAAAGGCGCTATACAAGTGTAATTTTGTTGTTGTGGTGGGGTGGATGTGAGTGGGGAGGGGGTGAGCGAGGGTAGACAGAGGGCTTGAGGGGTGTTTTTTTACAGAGTTTGGAATGGAGGATTGGAAAGGGGAGGTGTGAGGGCACGGCGGAGTGTATAGGTGAGGGTGGAGACCTTGTGCTGATAGATGGGGGAGCCAGTGGAGCTTGGGGAGCGAGGGCAACGCTGTTTGTTCACGGTAATGTGTGTAACTGGGAACAGCTGTTCGGCAGCTGCACTGGGACCCTCCCCCACCCACCCACGCCCCCGGCCATTTACAGGGGAACAAGATGAGAGTCGGGTTACAATGAGCTCAGGCTCAAACCCCAGCCAAGCAAGATCCTCACTCCATCCCCAACTAACATTTAGAGCAGCGCCCAACTCCCAACTCCCTCCCTCCCTCCGTGTGAATCTCCCTTTGTCTCGTATATGAATCTCCCCGTGACTCTGTGAATCTCCCTTTGTCTCTGGGACTCTCTCTCCCTCTGTGTGCGTGTCTCTCTCTTTGTGAATCTCTCTCTGTGTGTCTCTTGTGTCTTTTCTCTCTCTGTGAATCTTTGTCTCGCTCTGTGGATCTGATGCATTCCTCTGGTGAGGTCAGGCGTGGTCAGACATTGTCACTGTTGGCTGAGTGAGGAGAGGGGGGCGGGTGGGGGGAAGACTGAGTGGGTGTGGGTGGATGTGTGTGTGTCTCTACTGTCAGTGGGTTACATAGACACAGTGTAGGTGGCACTCTACTGAACGATTGCTGGCCAGGACACCAGGAGAGAGTAACTCTCATCTCTCGTCCAACAGGGAGGAGTCTCCTGTAGCTCAACAACAACAACAAAATTGCACTTATATAGCGCCTTTCACGTCAGGAGGACGTCCCAAAGCTCTGAACAGTCAGGTCAGGACCCAAGCGGGGTGGGGGGGGGGGGCGGGGGGGGTGGAAGGGTAGGGGAAAGGAGAGGGGAGTTAGTGGGGCAGCCGAAGGCGCGGTCGAAGAGGAAAGTCTTGAGACCGGCCTTGAAGGAGGAAAGGGAGGAAGCAAGGCGGAGAGGCTGCAAGATGGAGTTCCACAGTGTGGGAGCAGTGGTTAGAGTACTCGCCTTACAAGCGTGAGACCTGTGTTCAAATCCAGGCAGGTCAGGGCCAAACCTTGGGCAAGTTTCCTTTTGCAGTCTCCCCTCCACCGCAATCCACAAAATCCAGCTAATTAAAACTCCACTGCCCGCATACTCACCCGCAACAAGCTTCGATCCCCCATTACCCCAGTCTTTGCCAGACTTCACTGGCTCCCTGTCTCGGAGAGGATCGAAATTAAGATCCTCACCCTTGTTTTCAAGTCCCTCCACTCCTCTGCACCCCACTACCTCTCTGATCTCCTCTCTGCCCAAACGAGCACCCGCTGCCTTCACTCCACCAGGTCTGGCCTCCTCCATGTCTCCCGAATCCTCCGCTCCACCCTCGGTGGCCGTGCCTTAGCCACTACGCCCCAAGGCTCTGGAATTCCCTTCCTCCCTTCGCCTTGCCTCCCCCTCTCTTCCCAATTTCGATCACAGCTAAAGTCCTTTCTCTTCAACCGCGCCTTTGGTCACCTTTCTACCACTGCCCCAGCTTGGTCCTGGGATCCCCTATTGTGAAGCGCTCTGAGATGCCGTCTGTGGAGGGCGCTATATAAATCAAAGTTGTTGTTGTTGTTGCTACTCCACACACACGCCTAATAATAATGTGTCCAAAAAACTCACAATAATGAAAATTGGTAATTTCAACCCACGGCTGTTTGTGGGGACGCTGCTGTGCGCAATTGGCTGCCACGTTTCGCCCACAAATATACAGTCAATTCACTTTACAGTATATTCTGTGAAGCACTTTGAGACATTGATAAGATGTGAAAAGCGCTATATCAAATGGAAGGATTATTATTATTGTTATATATTATTATTATTATTATAAGCCCTGAATTTGACACATTGGCGCCTTATTGTGTCTTCGAGATGTCTCAAAATGCTTCATGGAATAAACTGAAGTATATTGATTTTTTTCTCTAATGTATCACCCTGCCCGGAAATCATACCCAGGTCCTCTGGCTTGTGAGGCAGGTGAACTGAACTACACATGTCACCTTGGTCCCCCCGCCTCGCCCCCTCCCTGGCCTCCTTCAAGTCTCACCTCAAGACTCTCCTCTACGACTGTCCCATTGGTCACCCCAAATCCCCCCCTTTCCCTTCCTCCCTTCCCGTCCCCAGCTCGGGTCTGAAGCAGTAATTGTCCAGCGCCTTGGGACGTCCTCCTGACATGAAAGGCGCTATATGCGGGTAATGTTGCTGTTGTTGGAGCCACTTCAGCTCTGAAGAGACCCCCACTTGCCTCTCGCCCCCCTCCCCCTCCCGCTCCCTCTCCCCCTCAGCAATGGAGAGCTGACTGTGATGTCCTGGTCCTCACATTTAAAGCCCTCCCCAACCTCACCCCACCCTACATCTGTGATGTGCTATCACCTTACCAACCTGCCCACCCCCTCCGCTTAGCAGGCTGTGGCCTGCTCCATGTTCCCCGACCCATCCGCCCCACCGAGCCTTCAGCCACTCTGCCCCCAACCTCTGGAACTCCATCCCACAGGCCCTCTGTCTCACCCCCTCCCTGGCCTCCTTCAAGTCTCGTCTCAAGATTCTCCTCTTCAACGGATCCATTGGCGACTCCTTATCCCCCCACCGCCCCGCCCCCGTCCTCAGCTTGGGTCTGAAGCAGTGACTGTCCAGCGCCTTGGGAAGTACTCCTGGTGTGAAAGGCGCTGTACAAGTATCATTTTGTTGTTCTTGTTGTGACTGACCCTGCCCTCTCTCTGCCAGTCATCGATCTCCTGGAAGCCCTGAACATCACCAAGCCTATCCGGGGTGTGAGCAGGCGGGAGGGAATGGAGCCCGGCATTCCCGCGTGGAAGTTCCGGAGCCGAGTGCCGCACCTGACTCTGCCGCGGGATTACGCCATCTACTTCCTGAGCTCCCTGCACGACATAATGGGCCTGCACTTGGTGGCGCGGCAGAGCCGGGGCTCGGACGCCACCATCATCTCCTTCACCGCCCCCTCGGTGACCCGCGCCGACGGGCAGCCGCTGCTCCGGCTCTTCTCCAGCACCAACACCAACCAGCTGCGGTTGGAGTACCGCACAGCCCTGGGCCTGGCGCCCGCCTCCATCCTCTTCCCCGGCGGCACACCGTTTGGCAGCTGGGGGCGGCTGGCGCTCACCCTGGAGGCTCACCGCATCACTCTGCTGGTGGATTGCCAGGAGGCCGTGCACTTTGAGAAGAGTGCCCGGGACGATGGGCTGAGCCTGGCACTGCCCCTCGATCTGGAGATCACCTTCGCCAGCACCGCGGGCAACCGGGCCAGCAAGTTCACGGTAACGGCTACAGTGTGTGTGAGAGAGAGAAAGAGGGACA
>CM068746.1:11536110-11576110 GCA_035084275.1 Hydrolagus colliei | reverse complement strand
CATACCAAACTTTCTCTCCTACCCCCATACCAGACTGACCCCCCCCCCCCCCCGGGCTCTATACCAGACCCACCCCCCTCCCCCCCCCCACCCAGCGCTGTACCAGACTTCGCCACTGTAAAGTACCTGTGAGAGGGGAACTGTGTAAATGCAAATTGCTGTTGATCTGATGATAATGCTACCTGTGTTTCCCTGTGTGCGTCTGTGTGTGTGTGTGCGTGTCTGTGCCTGTGTGTGTGGCAGGTGTGTGGGAGGACTTTGCCAGGCTGCGAGCTGAGTACCTCCCCCAGGCCTGTGGTGGCAGCATGTTCCTGCCCTGGCACCGGGCGTTCCTGCGGGCGGTGGAGCTCCAGCTGCAGAAGGTCTCCTGTGAGGTCACCATCCCCTACCTGGAGTGGACGCTGGAGGCCGGGGAGCTGGCCAGCTCCAGCGCCTGGCAGGGCAACGTGCTGGGGGGCGACGGGGAGCCCAGCACCGACTGCGTCACCTATCATCCCTTCCGGGACGCCAGCCCCTGGCAGCCCTGCCTGCGCCGCAGGTTCAACACCTCGGTCTCCCTGCCAGACGCCGTGACTCTGCAGCTACTGCTGGCCGAGGAGGACTTTACTCGCTTCTCCCTGCAGCTGGAGATGGCGTCCGGCCTGTTCCACCTGTGGGTGGGGGGACACATGGCCTCCCCCTACAGCCCCTACGACCCACTCTTCCTGTCTCACTACGCTTTTGTGGACAAGCTGTGGAGCGAGTGGCAGGGGCGGGCGGTGCCCGGCTTCCCTCCTGAGCAGCGCTACGTCAAGATGAAGCCCTTCGACCTGACGCCCGATGACGTCTTGCTCTCGCGCCAGCAGCTGTGCACGGTATACATCCCGGTGACGCTGGGCGCCCCTTGTAACGGCACCGCCCCCCTCCCTGCGGCCCCCTCCCCCCGCCGCGGGCCGTACGACGAGCGCGGCCGCGACTGGCAAGGCTACCACCGCGACGGCTACGACCTGTCGGGCTGGGACCGGCTCGGCTACAACCGCGAAGGCTTTAACCGGGACGGGGTGGACGCGGACGGCTTCGACACCTCGGGGTATGACCGCTACGGCTTCAACCGCTCGGGCGTGTCGGTGTTCGGCATGCGCCGGGATGGAGGCTTCCCGGCCGGACGACGGCGGGGGGAGGAGGGCACGTCCCAGCTGTTCCCCGGCGGCTACAACCTGTACGGGTTCGACCCCTTCGGCCTGGACGCCAACGGTTTCGATGTGTTTGGCTTTGATGTCTCCGGGTACGACAAAGATGGCTGCAACTCCTTCCGGGATGGCCCTCACCACCGCAGGTTCTACTTCTTGGTGCAGCAGCAGCTCAGGGTGGCGGGCACCGCGGTGCTGGCCGGCATCAGGCGGCTTTGCCCCCCCGTCACCTGCCTCCCCCGCTGGTGGCTGGTCCAGTCCTGGCTGCTGACCGAGGAGACTGGTGGGGAGGGCACTGTGCGGAGGCTAGAGGAGACCTGGGCCCTCACTCACACCTTCGACCATAACTACATCCCCAACATTGTCTCCGTCAGGGACCAGTTGTGGCTCCCGGTTACTCCGGATCTCAGGTAACCCACTTCACCCGCCCACCCTCCCACCCTCCCACATACACACAGAACTACCCTCCCCCCACACACTCACACACATAAACACTCACTCACATATACACAGCAACCCCATACATACACACACTTACACACACAGCCAATCCACACACATGCATACACAAGGACTTAGCCACCCATAAACACACAGCTACCCTTTCACACACAGCCACCCCTGCCACACACTCACAATACACACAAACCCAACTTACATATACACACACACAAACAACCACCATTGTGCCCCCACCACATCTTTAGACCTTCCCTCTCTCTCTGTCTCTCCCACCCTCGCTCTCTCTGCCTCCTCTCTCTCTCTCTGTCTCTCCCACCCTCGCTCTCTCTGCCTCCTCTCTCTCTCTCTCCCACCCTCGCTCTCTCTGTCTCCTCTCTCTCTCTGTCTCTCCCACCCTCGCTCTCTCTGCCTCCTCTCTCTCTGTCTCTCCCACCCTCGCTCTCTCTGCCTCCTCTCTCTCTGTCTCTCCCACCCTCGCTCTCTCTGCCTCCTCTCTCTCTGTCTCTCCCACCCTCGCTCTCTCTGCCTCCTCTCTCTCTGTCTCTCCCACCCTCGCTCTCTCTGCCTCCTCTCTCTCTGTCTCTCCCACCCTCGCTCTCTCTGTCTCCTCTCTCTCTCTGTCTCTCCCACCCTCGCTCTCTCTGCCTCCTCTCTCTCTGTCTCTCCCACCCACGCTCTCTCTGACTCCTCTCTCTCTCTCTGTGTGTTTGTCGGCAGGTTCTGTTTTGAGCTGCGCTGGTATTCCGGGTGTCCGGTGGGAACGGTGCCGGTGAGCTGCCCTGACCTGTGCCGGGATTCCCAGTGTGTGGGGTTCCCCAGTGCCCAGTGCCGCGTCCGAAACTGTGGCTCCTGCTTCACCGAGTGGTATGACAGAGCCACAGGCAGCCATATCATGTGTCAGGGTTGGTTACAGGGCAGCTCCTGTCATTCTGTCTGCGTGTGTGTGTTCAAAACTATGCATGTGTGTATTCGACTGTGTGTCTGTTGTGTGTGTTCGTGTGTGTGTGTATGTTCGACTGTGTGTGTGTTCAACTATGTGTGTGTGTTGTGTGTGTTTGTTTGACTATGTGTGCGTGTGTTCGACTGTGTGTGTGTTGTGCGTCAAAATCACTCATGGAGTCCTCAGGATTGACAATTTTTCACATTGTCAACCAATCACTGAAAGACTGTGTGCTCTCTCTCTCTCTCACTCTCTCTCCTCTCTCACTCCCTCTCTCACTCGCTCTCACTCGCTCTCTCTATCCCCTCTCACCTCTTCTCTCACTATCTGTCTCCACTCTCGTCTCCACTCTCACTTTCTCTGTTTCTCTCCCCTCTCACTCCCTCTACCTCTTCTCTCACACTCTCCCTATCTCTCTCCTCTCTCACTCCCCCTCTACCTACTCTCTCATCCTCTCCCTATGTCTCTCCCTTCTCACTCCCCCTCTATCTCCTCTCTCACTCTCTATCTCTCACTCTCTCAGACTCTCTCACATTTTCTCTCTGCATCTCATTTTCTCACACCCTCACATCCTCTGTATCTCCCTCTTACATTGTCACACTCGCTCTCTCACACTCATTCTCTCTCTCTTTCTTTCTCAGGCTGTATTGATGGGATGGGGATGAGCCATTCTGAAGGCAGCAGTTGGCATGTGGGGTGCCAGCTGTGTGTGTGTCAGGGTGGGGCTGTCTCATGTACCCGCCTTCCCTGCCCCTCCACCCCATCCTGCTCCCCCTCCAGCCCCTCCCAGTGCTGCCCTGTCTGCAGGGGTGAGTAAACACCTCCCCACACCCACACACAGCCGCACACTGCCCCCCCACACACACTCCCCCCCCCACCCACACACACTGACCCACACCCACACACAGACGCACACTGCCCCCCCACACACACTCCCCCCCCCACCCACACACACTGACCCACACCCACACACAGACGCACACTGCCCCCCCACACACACTCCCCCCCCCACCCACACACACTGACCCACACCCACACACAGACGCACACTGCCCTCCACACACACTGACCCACACCCACACACACACACTGACCCACACCCACCCACACACGCACACTGACCCCCCCAAACACAGACACACACTGCCCCCCCACACACACTCCCCCCACACCCACACACACTGACCCACACCCACACACTGCCCCCCCACACACTGCCCCCCACACAGACACACACTGACCCACACCCACACACAGACACACACTGCCCCCCCCCCACACACTGCCCCCCACACACACTCCCCCCCCCCCACCCACACACACACACTGACCCCCCCACACACAGACACACACTGCACCCCCACACACACTCCCCCCACACCCACACACACTGACCCACACCCACACACTGCCCCCCACACCCACACACACTGCCCCCCCACACACACTCCCCCCCCCCCCCCACCCACACACGCACACTGACCCCCCCCACACACTGCCCCCCACACAGACACACACTGACCCACACCCACACACACACTGCCCCCCCCCACTCCCCCCCCCACCCACACACGCACACTGACCCCCCCACACACTGCCCCCCACACACACACGCACACTGACCCATATCCACACTGCCACCCCCCACCCATACACACTGCCCCAACCCACATACATACACACACACGGAACCCCCAGCACACACTGACCCCTCCCACACACACGCGCACACTGACCCCGCCCCACACACACTGCCCCCCCAACATACACACACACTGACCACTCCCCACACACACTGACCTCCCCACACATACACACTGACCCCCCCTCCCCACACATATATGCACACTGACCCCACGCCCAGACACACTGCTCCCCCACACACACACACTGACCCTCCCCCACATACAAAGGCCACCCCCCCCACACACACACTGATTCCCCCTCTACCAACACACACACACTGACTCCCCCCCTCCACCAACACATACACTGAGCCCCACGCCCCCCAACACACGCTGACCCCTCCCCACACTCACACTGCCCCCCCCCTCCACAAACTGATCCCCCAGCACATACACACTGACCCCATTGCACACGCACCCTGACCTTCCATCACATACACTGCCCCCCCCACACACACACACACACTGACCCCCCACACACACTGACCCCTCCACACACACGCTGATACCCACCCTCCCCACACATACATTGAACACCCCCCTACATAAACTGCCCCCCCACACACACTGACCCCCCCTATACACTAACATCCCCTCCTACCACACACACTGACCCCCCCCACACACACACTTTACTGTGTCTCTATCCTTGACCTGGGAGTGTGGACGGACGCACAGTGTAGAGACTTGTCTCTAACCCATGGTGCTTTGGGATGTTTACAGACTGTATGGGAGGGAGAGTCCATGGGGAGACATGGAGCCTAGATCGCTGTAGTACGTGCACATGTGAGGTAAGAGGTCAGAGATGTGGGGTTGGGTTGGGGGGATGGAGGGAGTGTTGCGTTGATGATGGTCAGGCGGGCGGGATCAATGCCACCCCTGGTATGAGATGGTCTTCTGTTTGTGGCAGACAAGGCCATCTTCCTATGGGCATCTGTGTGAAAACCCTGTCCCCACCCCTCTCCGCCTGGCTGGGTCCCAGGCTCCGCCATTGTGAAGCGCTGTCTCTGAGACGCCGCCCGGTGTGGAGGGCGTGAGATAAACGCAAATTGTTGTTGTTTCAAACAAAAACAGAAATGGCCGGGAATAGTCAGCAGGTCAGGCAGCGTCTGTGGAGAAAGGAAAGTCAGTCAACGTTTCGGGTCCTTGCATTTGATATCGTGCTTTTCACGTCTTCTAGACTGTGTCTCAAAGTGCTTCACAGAATAAACGTGAGACCCGTGTTCGAATCCAGGCAGGTCAGGGCAAAACCTTGGCCAAGTTTTGTTACTCCTCCTACACACCCAATAATAATCCCTCTAAAAAAACAAAATAATAAAAATTGGTCATTTCAACCCACGGCTGTTTGTGGGGACGCTGCTGTGCGCAATTGGCTGCCGCATTTCGCCCACAAATATATAAAAGTCAATTCACTTTACAGCATATTCTGTGAAGCGCTTTGAGACGTCGATAAGTTGTGAAAAGCACTATATCAAATGCAAGGATTATTATTCTTATTATTATTGTCTGAGCATCATCACTGCGGTCCCAGTTTACCTGCGGAGGGCAGTGATGTGTGGGAGGCTGTGAGGCAGTGAGTGACTAATTTCTTGTTGCTATAGGATGGCCGTGTGCTGTGTGCGGAAGCCAATTGCCCAAAGCTGAGCTGTTTGGAGCAGTTCACACCCGAGGAAGAGTGCTGCCCTGTCTGCCGCCCAGGTAACACACTGCAGATAATCCACAACTCTGCTGCCCGTGTCCTCCACCATTCCAAACTCCGTGACCCCATCTTCCCCATCCTCGCCCGACTCCATTATCTCCCCATCATCCAATTCAGGATCCTGGTCCTCACATTTAAAGCCCTCCACAACCTCGCCCCCACCCTACATCCGTGACCTCCTAACTCCTTACCAACCTGCCCGCCGCCTCCGCTCAGCAGGCTCTGCCCTGCTCCACATCCCCTACCCACCCGCCCCACCATTGGCGGGCGAGCCTCTAGCCACTCAGCCTCCAACCTCTGGAACTCCACCTCGCAGTCCCTCCGCCTCACCTCCTCCCTGGCCTCCTTCAAGTCTCGCCTCAAGACTCTCCTTCGATAAATCCATCGGCAACTCCTTAAGCCTCCCTCGCACCCCCCCCCCCTCCCCCCCCCGACTGTCCAAAGCCTTGGGATGTCCTCCTGACGTGAGGAGCACTATATAAGTGTAAGTTTTTGTTGTTGTTGAGCTCCATCACCACAAGCCCCCACACACTGTCCTCCGAGGGGTGGGGGTCCTCAAGCCTAAATTGATTCTAAGGTGACATTATTTGTCAACAGAATGTGGGAATTGATATCCCCCCCCCCCCCCACCCCATTCTGTGACGGTCTCTAGTCCCTGGTTCCTGAGCCAGGCTGAGGTCCATAGTATCTCCAGGGCTCTCTCCCTCTCTCTCACTGCGGATGACAGGACAGCCCTGGCTCAGACCAGTCACTGGGGGTAGAGAATCTTCCCACTACAACTCCTGTTAACCCTGCAGACAAAGGGGAGGGTGTTCCTAGATACAGTAAAACTCCCTCTTCACTGTACGTCCACACTCCCAGGTCAGGGTTAGAGAGTTTCCTCTGGTTGCTGTGAGTGACTGGGTGTTTGCTGTTGTCAGGTTGTGAGAACGAGGGTGAGCACCATGGCAACGGAGATGTCTTCCTGTCCACCGCCAACCCCTGTATGAATTGTTCCTGTGTGGTGAGTAGTGCAGTCCCTCTAAACTGTATGACGCTGTGTGTCACTGGCTCTAACGCTGTGTGTGCCTACAGGACAGTCTGGTGCGCTGTTCCCCTGTGCAGTGCGAGCCGGTAACCTGCCTCCACGCTGTGCCCAGACCTGACCAGTGCTGTCCCCGCTGCCCTACAGGTGAGATACTCCCTCAGGTGCCAGGTTCCTGTTCCCGCCCCGTTCAGGCTCAGGGTAAGGATCCTGTAGCACTATCGGCACGGTGATTGGTTTCTACAGGTGTCACCCACCCGGCTGACCAAAAATATTAATAATCCTTGCATTTCATATAGCGCTTTTCACATCTTCTGGACGTCTCAAAGCTCTTCACAGAATACACTGTAAAGTGGATTCACTACATCCTATGGGATGCAACGTGGCAGCCAATTGCACACCGCTGTTTCCCACAAACAGTCGTGGGTTGAAACGACCAATTATTAGTGTGTTTTTTGGGATGATTATATTATTATATTATTATTATACAGTATTATTATTATTAATAAATATTCTATGATGCACATAAAAATGAGCAAAACTGTCTGTCAAAACTGGAAGAGGATTAAAATTCTAGCCCTTTTTGCAAACCATACATGACTTAAAAGGCCTTAATCTCAAGATAACTCTCATTCTCTGTGTTTTTCTCTCACTCCATATCTTACCCTCTTTGTGGAGTCCCGTAACTGAGTGGTTACAGCACTCACCTGACAAGTGAGACTTGTGTTCGAATCCAGCAAGTTTCCTTACTCCACACACACACGCCTCATAATAATCCATTAAAAAATATTCATTAAAAATTCAGTCATTTCAACCCACGACTGTTTGTGGGGATGCCGCTGTGTGCAATTGGCTGCCGCGTTTCACCCATAAATATACAGTTAATTCACTATATTCTGTGAAGTGCTTTGAGACGCTAGAAGACGTGAATCAAATCAAATGTAAGCATTATTATTATTATGTTGCACTCACGCACAACTCTCATTTTTGACGCCCTCTCCCTCTCACACACCCTCTCTCAAACACACATACAATCCCTCACACACACTCTCCCTCAGACACACTCTCCCTCACACACACTCTCCCTATCACACACACTCTCCCTCTCACACACACTCTCCCTCACAAACACTGAACCTCACACACACTGTCCCTCTCTCTCTGACTGTATCTCTCCAGGCTGCCTTCACAATGGTCAGGAATATATGAATGAAGAGATCGTACCTAATACTGATCACTGTGTCCACTGCACCTGTCAGGTGAGATCAGTCATTATGGAGCTTGGGGGTGGGTGGGGGGTGGGAGAGGGGTAGAGGGTGGGATGGGGTTGTGGTGGTCTGGCTGGGGAGGTGGGACAGAAACAGTGAATCATTGACTGACCTCCCCTGGCCTGTCTGTCAGTTTGTTCCAATCTCCGTGACCCCATCTCCCCCATCCTCCATTGGCTCCTCATCATCCAAAGGATCCAATCAAGATCCTGGTCCTCACAATTAAAGCCCTCCACAACCTCACCCCACCCTACATCAGTAACCTCCTATCCCCTTACCAACCTGCCTACCCCCTCCGCTCAGCAGGCTCTGTCCTGCTCCACATCCCCCGAAACAACCCGCCCCATCATTGGCGGGCGAGCCTTCAGCCACTCTGCCCCCAACCTCTGGAACTCCATCCCACAGTCCCTCTGCCTCACCCCCTCCCTGGCCTCCTTCAAGTCCCGCCTCAACACTTTCCTCTTCAATGGACCCATCTGCAACTCCTAATCCCCCCCCTTCCCTCCTCCCCCCAGCCCCGTCCTCAGCTCAGATCTGAAGCACTGACACTGTCCAGTGCCTTGGGACGTCCTCCTGAACTGAAAGGCGCTATACAAGTGTAATGTTGTTGTTGCTGTTGTTGTTGTCTGCCTGTTTGGCTGCCTGTGTTCCAGGCTGGAGCTGTTCGCTGTGCACCGCTGACCTGCCCACACACACCCTGCAGCTCACCCGTCAGGAGCCCTGGAGCCTGCTGCCCACGGTATCCAGCCTCAGGCTAGGGGGCGTGGGGCAGTGGGAGGGTGGGGCAGTGAAGGCAGAAGGGGGGAGGGCATAAGGGGGGTGGGGGGCATCTGTGTGTCAGGGGGATCAGAGGGTGTGTATGTGTGTCAGGGGGTGTGATGGGGGGGTCAGAGTGTGAGGGGAATGTGTGGGGGTCAGAGGCTTTGTGTATGTGTGAGGGGGTCAGAGGGTGTGTGTGAGAGGGGGATTTTGGGGGGGGTGGTCAGTGTGTGTGTGAGGGGGATGTGATGGGGGTGGGGGTCAGAGGGTGTGTGTGTGTGTATACGTGAGGAGGTAGGTGAGTGTCCTGTGGCTGTGTTGTAGGTGTGAGCAGTGTGAGTATGAGGCTCGTACACTGGTGGAGGGTCAGAAATTTCACCCAATGCAGGACCCGTGCCTTCACTGCCTGTGTCAGGTCAGTACCTCCCCCCACCAAACACTGCTCCTCCCTCCAGGGGGGAAGAAAGCAGGGAATGGGATTAGAGTAGAGAGCTCTCGTGGGGGTGGGGGGGGAGGGGAGAGAGAGAGAGAGAGAGCAGAGAATGGGGTTAGAGCAGAGAGCTACAGTGGGTGGGGGGTGGGGGGGTTGATGTGTTGAGGATGGGGGTGAGATTTCCTGTGGTTTTTCATCAGCTGAAAAATTGAGCAACATGTTCCCATCTCGATTGGCTGATCTCAGCCCCCGCACTGTGCTGATTGGCTGATCCCCGCTCTGTGCTGATTCCCGCTCTGTGCTGATTGGCTGAACCCCGCTCTGTGCAGATTGGCTGATCCCGCTCTGTGCCGATTGGCTGATCCCGCTCTGTGCCGATTGGCTGATCCCGCTCTGTGCCGATTGGCTGATCCCCGCTCTGTGCTGATTGGCTGATCCCCGCTCTGTGCTGATTGGCTGATCGCTCTGTGCTGATTGGCTGATCTCTGCTGTGTGCTGATTAGCTGCTGTCTGCTCTGTGCTGATTGGTTGATCTGTGCTCTGTGCTGACAGGCTGGGAGTGTGTCCTGTGAGAGGCTGGAGGGGGGCTGTCCATCCACTCAGTGCAGTCACCCAGCACCACAGGCAGGAGAGTGCTGCCCCACCTGTGCCAGTGAGTAACACACCCCACTGCACTCACTCTGTGTGTCTTACTGTGTGTGTGTCTGCGACAGACTGTGTATATGACTGTGTGTCTGTGTCTCCGCAGATTGCCTGTACGAGCGAGAATTGATCCACAATGGAAATACATTCCACCCGCCGGAGGCTGGGCCCTGTTTACAATGTGTCTGCGTGGTAAGGGGGGTGGGGGGGGCGGGGGGGGGCGGGGGGGGGGGCTGTCTGTGGGCCAGGGTGTGTGTCTGTCTCAGGGCAGGCGATGGCTGTGGGGGCTGGAGAGATTTTATTAACCGTTTCCTGTCACTGCAGGACGGGAGTGTGAGTTGCCAGGAGGAGGTTTGTGGCCCCATCACCTGCTCCCACCCCATCATCGACCCCCAGCTCTGCTGCCCCGCTTGCAAAGGTCAGTGACCCTCAACCCAACTCAGCAACAGCACAGTAAAGCTCCCTCCACACTGTGCGTTCACACTCCCAGGTCAGGGTTAGACACACAGTAAAGCTCCCTCCACACTGTGCGTCCACACTCCCAGGTCAGGGTTAGACACACAGTAAAGCTCCCTCCACACTGTGCATCCACACTCCCTGGTCAGGGTTAGACACACAGTAAAGCTCCCTCCACACTGTGCGTCCGTCCACACTCCCTGGTCAGGGTTAGACACACAGTAAAGCTCCCTCTACACTGTGCGTCCACACTCCCAGGTCAGGGTTAGAGACACAGTAAAGGTCCCTTTCTCTCCTCAGTGTGTGTGGTGGAGGAGGAGGAGTTTGCTGACGGTGTGGAATGGCGACCAGATGCCCTGACGTGCACCACGTGTACCTGTGTGAGCGGCGAGGCCACTTGTCGGCCCGTGTCCTGTCCTCACGTGTCGTGTCAGCATCCCATCACCCCACCCGGTACCTCCCACAACACACAGCACGGTGGTGGGGTGGGGCAGGGTGGAGTGGGGGGCAGGGTGGAGTGGGTTGTGAGGTGGGAGTGAGGGTTGTGTGTACGTGTTGATGGGGGTGGTGTGAGTGTTGTGGAGATTGTGTGTGTGACTATGGTCACACCATTGATGGGGAGGGAGGGGATTGTTGTGTGTGGGTGTGAGGTGGGCTGAGTGGAGGAGGGGATGTGAGGGGTAGAGGGGGGGGTGAGATAGGGGTGAGGATTGTGTGTATATGTCAGTGGGGGGGGTGTGTTCTGGAGGTTGTGTGTGTCATAAATTAATGGGGAGGGGGTGCGATGGGGGGAGGGGGTACGGGTTGGGGAAGGGGGGTGCGAGGGGGGGTGCGAGGGGGGAATGGGGTGTGAGTGTGAGGGATTCCCCTGACCCTGTCTCTCGGCCCCAGGTAGCTGCTGTGCCGATTGTTCCGGGTGCCGTTATCACCAGCAGGATTTTGGTGATGGTCAGGAATTCACAGACCCTGAGAACCCCTGTCACACCTGTCGCTGCCAGGTACACCATGGGGGGATTCGAGGAGGGTGGGTGGGAGGGTGTGTGTGACGGGAGGGTGAGTGGGTGTGTGTGTGACGGGGAGGGAGGGTGGGTGGGTGTGTGTGTGACGGGGAGGGAGGGAGGGTCGGAGTGGTGCTTGTGTACATGTGACAGGGAGGGTGCGCGCGTGCGGGTGACGGGGAGGGCGGGGAGGGCGGGGAGGGAACGCACAAGCGACGGGAGAGCGGGGAGGGTGCGTGCGGGCAATGGGGAGGGCAGGCGCTTGTGCACGGGGAGGGCGGGTTAGGGTTAGGGGAGGGTGCATGTGAGTGTGCGCGCGGGGCGGGTAGGTGCATGTGGCTGTGTGGACGGGGAGGTGCGTGTGGGTGCGCGGGGCAGTTGGGTGCGTGTGAGTGTGCGGGCGGGGCAGTTGGGTGCATGTGCGTGCGCTCGCGGGAAGGGTGGGTGCGTGTGGGTGGGTGTGCACGCAGGGCGGGTGTGTGCGTGTGCACACGGGGAGGGTGGGTGCATGTGGGTGTGCGGGTGGGTGTATGTGGGTGCGGGGCGGGGAGGGTGGGTGCGTGCGTGCATGTGAGAGGCAGGGAGTGTGGGTGTGAGTGTGTGTGAGAGGCGGGGAGGGTGGGTGTGAGTGTGTGTGATGGGGAAGGTGTGAGTGTGCCTGTGACGGGGAGGGGGTGTGTGTGTGACAGGGAGGGGGTGTGTATGTGTGTGACAGGGCAGGTGTGTGTGTATGTGACGGGGTGTGTGTGTGTGACGGGGTGGGTGTGTGTGCGTCTGTGTGACGGAGTCCCTGCCCAGGCTGGGACAGTGCTGTGTGTCCTCAGGCCGTGCCCCCCGCTGACCTGCAGCAGCCCTGAGCACAGACCTGGACAGTGCTGCCCCAAGTGTCCAGGTACCCGGGGGGGGGGGGGGTGGGGGGGAAGGAAGAGTGTGTATGTGTGTGTCTCACTGTGTGTGTGTGTGTGTGCGTGTGGCTGACTGTGTGTGTGTGTGTGTGGCTGCCTGTGTGTGTGTGTCTGACTATGTGTGTGTGTGTCTGACTATGTGTGTGTGTGTGTGTCTGACTGTGTTTGTGCGTGTCGCTGACTGTGTGTGTGTGTCTGACTATGTGTGTGTGTGTCTGACTATGTGTGTGTGTGTCTGACTGTGTGTGTGTGTGTGTGTGGCTGACTGTGTGTGTGTGTCTGACTGTGTGTGTGTATATGACAGACTGTAGGTGGGGTGAGGAGGGGGTGTATATTGATGGGCAACGGTTTGCGAGCCCCCGGAGTGCCTGTCAGGAGTGTGTGTGTGTGAACGGCAGCGTCACCTGTCAGGACAGAGCCTGTCGCTCGGCCTTGTGCTCCTACCCCCTCGCTGGCTCCTGCTGCCTCAACAACTGTAACGGTACGTGGTGGGGCGTGGTGGGGGGGATCTGGGCTGGGTGGGCGGGAGAGGGTGGGGGGGGAGAGTGGGTGGGGGAGAGAGGTTGGGATGAGAGGGCGTGCGGGGACTAGGGGGGAGAGGGTGGGAGAGGCAGGCGGGATGGAGGGGTGGGGGAGGGCGGGCGGGGGAGGGCGAGGGCGGGCGGGGGAGGGGAGGGCGAGGTACTGATTGAGATCCTTCTCAGGCTGCAATTTCGCCGGGAAAGAGTATCCAAACGGAGCAGATTTTCCACATCCCACCAACCAGTGTAAAGACTGTCACTGCCTGGTGAGTACAGCCTGACCTCTCCCCTCTCCCACCCGCCTCTCCCCCTCCAAAGCCACCCACCCACTCCCCCCCCCACCCACCTGCTCACTCTGCCCCCACCCCCCCACTCCCATCTCACCCCCTCAGCCCCCCCCCCCACCCCCACCAGCTCTGGCTGACGCTGTGTATCCTGTGACCGTAGAATGGGAACATTCAGTGCCTGGCCAGGAGGTGCCACCCACTGCTCTGCACCAACCCCTTCCTGCTGCCCGGAGCCTGCTGCCCACAGTGCCCAGGTCAGTGCCACGCTCACGCACTGACACTAATTATACTCCAGTCATAGCTGTTGGAATAATAACTATTATAATACTATAATAATGATAATAAAATGATAATAATATAACAATTATAGTAATGATAATATCATAATAATAATATCATCAAATCTTACGGCACAGAAGGAGGCCATTCGGCCCGTCTAGTCTGTGCCGGCTCTTTGAAAAGAGCAACTCAATCCCACTGCCCAGCTCTCTCCCCATAACCTAACAGACCTGTTCTCCCTAAATAAAGATCGAATTCTCTTTTAAAAGCTGTCATCGAATCGGCCTCCACCATCTTTTCAGGCAATGCATTCCAGATTCGAACAACCCGCTGAGTGAAAACATTTCTCCTCAGCTCCCCTCTGCTTCGTTTTGAAACTATTTTAAATCTGTGACCACGAGTCACAGATTCCCCCACCAGTGGAAAAAGTTTTTCCTTATTCTCCCTGTCGAATCCCCTCATGATTTTATAAACCTCTATTAGGTCTCCTCTCAACCTTTTCTGTTCCAAAGAGAATAAACCTAGCCTATCTAGCCTTTCCTCATAACTGAAGTCCCTCAATCCTGGTACCATTCTAGTAAACCTTCTTTGCACCCTTTCCAATGCCTTAACATCCTTTCTATAGTGTGGTGACCAGAATTGGACACAGTACTCCAGCTGAGGCCTAACCAAAGTTTCAGAGGTTAGTCAGCACTTCCTGACTTTTGCACTCTATACCCCTATTTATAAAGCCTAGTATCCCATATGCCTTCTTAACGGCTTTGTCTACCTGTCCTGCCACCTTCAAAGAGTCGCTAACACAAATCCCCAGGTCTCTCTGTTCCTTCACACCCCTTAAAATTTCACTATCTAGCCTAGATTGCCTCCCCTCATTTCTTCTTCCAAAATATATCATCTCACACTTTCTGTCTCGCAGCCAGTTGTGGATCCATGCTCCCACTGTATCCCTTTAACGCCGTGGGCCTCTACTTTCCTAATAAGCCTCTCATGCGGCATTTTGACAAATGCCTTTTGAAAGTCCCCAGTGCATCCACAGGCTGTTCATTACTCTTCCCTGAGATATCAATACTCTCATCAGCACTCAGTACAGAGTACCGGTTTGTGAGTGCCACACTTTCAGGGGATTCCTGCACTGCCTGTTCCCTCTTCCTACTATGTCAGGTTGTCACCCAGTCACTCCCCTTCTGAACCCTCGGTGGCAGTGGGGTGACCACCTCCTGAAACGTTTGGTCCATAAAATCCTCAGCCTCCCATATACTGTGCAGTGACTGCAGTCTCTCCTCTAGCTCAGCAATCTTGTGCTCCAGCTCAATCAGCCAGAGGCACTTCTGGCCCACCTGATTGTGCAGGTTGCACAAAGCATCCTGGAGTTCCCACATTAGACTCCTGGAGCTGCAATTCTCAGCTGCCCAGCCATGTTCCTTACTTTATTGAAAGTAGAACAACCTAATCCCCACTCTCACCCAATTCCTTCTCACTCTGGTCTCACTTCACTCCGGTTGTGGCTCTTTGCTCGAGTCATAAAACAATAAAATAATAATAATATAACAATAATAATGATCCTTGCATTTGATATGTGGAGCTCCTGTGGCTTAGTGGTTAGAGCACTTGTCTTGCAAGCTGGGGAGTCCAAGCTGGGGAGATATGTGTTCGAATCCAGGCGAAACCTCGGGCAAGTTCCCTTACTCCACACGGCTAATAATAATCCGTCCAAATAAAAAACACAATAATAAAATTGGTCATTTAAATCCACGACTGTTTGTGGGGATGCTGCTGTGCGCAATTGGCTGCCGCGATTCGCCCGCAAATATACAGTCAATTCACTGTACAGTATATCCTGTGAAGCGCTTTGGGACATTGATAAGATGTGAAAAGCGCTATATCAAATGCAAGGATTATTATTATATATTATATAGCGCTATTCATGTCTTATCGATGTCTCAAAGCGCTTCACAGAATATACTGTAAAGTGACATGGCTGTATAGTTGTGGACAAAACGCGGCAGCCAATTGCGCACAGCAGCGTCCCCACAAACAGTCGTGGGTTAAAATTACCAATTTATTATAGGTTTTTTTTGGATGGATTATTATTAGGTGTGTGTGTGTGTGTGGAGTAAGGAAACTTGCCAAAGGTTTCGCTCTGATCTGCCTGGATTCGAACACAGGTCTCACGCTTGTAAGGTGAGTGCTCTAACCACTGAGCTACAGGAGCTCCACAAAGTACTAGAGAAACTGAATAATGTATAGTGCCTTTCAACAACTAGTGTGTGAGTTGATGTTGCTGTGTAGCTGTGCATGTGTGTGATTGTTGTGTGTGCCCCACAGCCCCCCCCGCCCAGTGCCATTACTCAGGACTTCACTACAAACACATGGAACGTTTTTATGACCCGACGGAGCCTTGCCGCAGCTGTATCTGTGCCAATGGCACAGTGACCTGCCAGCATACACCCTGTGCTCCCCGCCTCTGCTCACACCCCGTCCTACAGGACTGCTGTCACACATGTGATGGTAAACTGCCCTTCACACCTCTCTCTCTCCTTCATCCTCTCTCTCTCCTTCATCCTCTCTCTCTCCTTCACCCTCCTCTCCTTCACCTCTCTCTTTCTCTTTCTCTCCCCTTCACCTCTCTACCTGTGTGTGTGTGTGTGTGTGTAAACTGTATGTTAACATGCTCTGTGCTATATGTGTGTGTGTATGTATACTGTCTATGTTGATGTGCTGTGTTTGTGGACTGTCTATGCTGACGGGCTGTGCGTGTGTGTGTATGTTGAGGTGTTGTGTTTGTGTATGAGTGTGTATGTGGAGGTGTGTGTGTATGTGTATGTTGAGGTATGTGTGTGTATGTTGAGGTGTTGTGTTGAGGTGTGTATGTGTATGTATGTTGAGGTGTGTGTGTGTATGTGTATTTGTGTGTAGACTGTTTATGCTGATGTGCTGTATGTGTGTACAGGCTGTCTGTTTGAGGGGAAGGAGTATGCTAACGGTGAGCAGTTTGGTGCCCCCGGTGATGGCTGTAGTGTGTGCCTGTGCCAGGAGGGCAGTGTCACATGTGAGCGGCGCCCGTGTGAGGTGGTCGAGTGTCCCTTCCCCGGCCAGGGTCCATGCTGCCGGCTCTGTGAGGGTGAGTACCAGGGCTCAGCCCACATCAGCCTCTCTCTCTCTCTCTCTCTCTCTCTGTGGTCAGAAGGTTGGGGTTCAATCTCTCTCTCACTCTCTGTCTCAGTCTTTCTCACTCTCAGTCTCTCTCACTCTCAATCTCTCTCTCTCTGTCTCAGTCTCTCTCACTCTCTCTCTCTCTGGTGATCATGATTGTTGTGATGATGGTGACAGTGGCACTGATGGTGACTGATGGTGGTGACAATGGCAGTGACAGTGACAGTGGTGACAGTGATGGTGACTGTGACGTAGGGAACGGCGATATGGGAATTTTCCGGATATGGATATATCGGTTGGCTCATATCGAGATATACCGAAATACCGATATTTTCAGTTTTTCGTACTGCGCATGCGCGCGCGCATTCGGGGCCTATCTTCTCAGGAGGTAAATATCTTTCTCTCTCTGTGTCTCTCACTCTCTCCATCTCTGTGTTTTTCTGTCTGTGTCTCTCTATGTCTCTATGTCTCTCTCCTCTCTCACATCCCCCCCCATCTCTATCTGTATATTATCACATCCACCCCGTCTCTCCCCCACCCCACCCCCCGCCGTCCCTCTCTCGCACCCCCCACCCCCGTCGTCTCTCTCCCCCACCACCCCCCCCAGCCGTCTCTTTCTCCCTCCCCCCCCCCGCCGTCTCTCTCCCCCTCCCCCCAGCCGTCTCTCTCCTCCCCACCCCCGCCGTCTCTCTCCCCCTCTCCTCCCCCCACCGCCGTCTTTCTCTCCCTCCCCCCACAGCCGTCTCTCTCCCCTCCCCCCAGCCGTCTCTCTCCCCCTCTCCTCCCCCCCCCCCCCGCCGTCTCTCTCTCCCTCCCCCCCCAGCCGTCTCTCTCCCCCTCTCCCCCCCCCAGCCGTTTCTCTCCCCTCTCCCCCCCCCCAGCCGTCTGTCTCCCCCTCCCCCCAGCCGTCTCTCTCCCCCTCTCCTCCTCCCCCCAGCCGTCTCTCTCCCCCTCTCCTCCCCCCCATAGCCGTCTCTCCCCCTCTCCTCCCCCCCCTAGCCGTCCCTCCCCCCCCTAGCCGTCTCTCTCCCCTTCTCCCCCCCCAGCCGTCTCTCTCCCCCTCTACCCCCCCAGCCGTCTCTCTCCCCCTCTACCCCCCCAGCCGTCTCTCTCCCCCTCACCCCCCCCCAGCCGTCTCTCTCCCCCTCACCCCCTCCCCCAGCAGTCTCTCTCCCCCTCACCCCCCCCCCCACCCACAGCCGTCTCTCTCCCCCCACCCCTTGCATACCTGTATATTGTATTCGAGGACTATGAATACAAGATGGCGGCTTTGCACTTCGGTCTGTGCATTGTGTATAGAGATGAGCATTCTGGGTCTTGTAGTTGATTGTGCTCACATCCCGATTTTTTACCTCAATATATCGTTTTTCGATATATCGGTATTTTTGAAATGTCTATATCGGCATACCGATATGAAAATCATATCGGGTTTTAGCGATATACCGATATATCGCCGTTCCCTACTGTGACGGTGACAGTGACAGTGATGACAGTGACGGTGGTCCCGGTGATGGTGAGGGCTGCTCTGTGCCGCAGGCTGCAGTTACCTGGGTGAGGAGTATCTGAACGCACAGGAGTTCCCGGCGCCTGGTGATGGCTGTAGCCGGTGTGAGTGTAGCCGAGGGTTTGTCACCTGCACCAGGAGGCCCTGTTACAGCCCAGGGTGTCCTCATCCCAGCCCCAGCCACGGAGACTGCTGTCCTGTGTGTGAGGGTCAGTATATTATATGCGCGCGTGTGTGTGTGTGTACATGATTGCTGTGTGTCCAGGAGAGTGAGTATAGCTGTTGTGTGTGTGTGTGTGTACACATGCTTGTTGTGTGTGAGAGTGTGAGTGAGTGAGTGAGAGTGTCTGTGTGAGTGAGTGTGTTTGTCCTCCCCGCAGACTGCCTCGGTGAGTGTGTATGTGTGTGTGAGTGTGTGTGAGTGAGTGTGTGTGTAAGTTTGAGTGTGTGTGATAGTGTGGTGAGTGTCTGTGTGTGAGAGTGTCTGTGTGTGTGAGAGTGTGTGTGTTTGAGTGTGTGTGATAGTGTGGTGAGTGTCTGTGTGTGAGAGTGTCTGTGTGTGTGAGAGTGTGTGTGTGAGAGTGTGTGTGTGAGTGAGTGTGTTTGTCTGCCCTGCAGGCTGCCTGTACAGCAGGATGACTATGGCCAATGGACAGACACTGCCTGACCCAGCCGATCCTGTCTGCTCTCAGTGTAGCTGCCGGGTGAGTGTAGCCAGGACAGTCCTCACACACACACAGTCACACACACCTTCATGCACACAAACACTCACACCTTCACACACATTCACACACACACACACCCTCACACAGTCACATACACAGTCACATACACCCTCTCACACACACAGTCTCACACACCCTCAACAACAACAAAATGACACTTATTTTTGCATTTATTTTGCACACACTAACACAACCCTCACACACACTCTCACACAGTCACACACACCCTCACACAGTCACATACACAGTCACACACACCCTCTCTCACACAGTCACACACACCCTCAACAACAAAATTGCACTTATTTTGCCCACACTAACACACCCTCACACAGTCACACACACCCTCGCACACTCCCTCACACACACTCTCACACACACAGTCACACACCCTCACACACAATCACACACACATACAGTCACACACACACCCTCACACACCTATCACACACACACACTCACTCACTCACTGTCTTACACACTCACAAACACACTCACATCCAGGCATCTCACACTCTCTCACTCATTGACACTCTCACTCTCAAACACACACTCACTTGCTCTCACACACATACACACTCACTCACACACACTCACTCTTGCTCACACACATACACTGACTCTCACACCCACTCAATAACTGTCACTCACAACACCCTCTCCCTTTCTGTGCGTGTGTATCAGTTAGGGAGTGTGCAGTGTATAAGGAGACTGTGTGCCCCAGTTACCTGCTCCCACCCCAGGCTCGGGGCCTGTCACTGTCCACAGTGTGATGGTGAGTGACTGTCATTACCCCCCCCCCCCGCTGTCATTACCTCCCCCAATTACCCACCCCCTCCTGTCATTACCCACCCCCACTGTCACTCTCTGTTATGGCCCAACCCTCTCCCCCTTCTCTCCTCTCTTCCCCCTTCTCTCCTCGCCCCCCTCTCTCCTCCCCCTCTCACCTCTGCTCCCCCTCACCTACTCTCTCTCCCCCATGCTGCCTCCTCTCCCCTCTCTCGGGATAGAGTACCCACCCACTATTCCCTGCTGTTCCCAGGTTGTCATTACCAGGGACAGGACTACACGGACGGAGTCACGTTCCCGGCTCCCACAGTGCAGTGTGAGGAGTGTCACTGCAAGGTACGTGTGTGTGTGTGTGTGCTTTACTGTGTCTCTAACCCTGACATGGGAATGTGGACACACAGTGTAGTGGGAGCTTTACTGTCTCTAACTCTACAGTGTTGAGGCAGTGATGTGTGTGCGTGTTGGTGTTCTAGGCTGGTGTAGTGAGCTGCGTGGCTGTGCGCTGCCCTGTGTTGGAGTGTGAGAGGCCGGTGCCGGTGCCTGGGGAGTGTTGCCGGCGGTGTCCCAGCGGCTGTGACTATCAGGGAAGTGTTTACATCAGCGGCTCCACCTTCACCTCCCCCTCAGATCCCTGCACCACCTGCACCTGCCTGGTCAGTACCTCCCTCCCTCACCTCAGCCCCTCGCTCCCTCACTCCGTCCCCCACTCTCCCCATCCATCCATCGCTGCCTCGCCCCCATCCCTCGCCGCCAACCCCGCTCCCTCGCTCCCTCCCTCACCCACTTGCTCACTCACCCACTCTCTCTGTCTGTTCCTCGCTTCCTCCATCCCTTGCTCCCTCGCTCCCTCCATCCCTTGCTCCTTCACTCCATCCCTCGCTCCATCCCTCACTTCCTCCCTCCGTCCCCCACTCCCTGCCCCCACTCCCCTCCCTCCCCCCCTCTCCCCCCTCTCCTGCACCAGCCTTTGCGATCACATCACTCCCACCCTCGCCCGTCTCCACTGGTTCCCCATCACCCAGAGGATCGATTTCAAGATCCTTGTTCTCACTTTCAAGGCCATTCATGGCCTTACCCCCGCCTATCTCTCTGACCTACTGTCTCACTATCAGCCTGCCCATCGCCTCCACTAAGCAGGCTCTGTCCTGCTCCAACCGCCCAACTATTGGCGGCCGGGCTTTCAGCCTCTCTGCTCCCGCACTGTGGAACTCCATCCCGCAGCCCCTCCGCCTCACTTCCTCCCTTTCCTCCTTCAAGGCCAGTCTCAAGACCTTCCTCTTCGATCGCGCCTTCGGCTGCCCCATTAGCTCTTCCCCCTCTTCCACTCTCCTTCCCCTTCTCCCTACCCTAACCCTCCCCCCCACCCCACCCCCCCACCCTCTCCCGCTCAGATCCCGACCCGACTGTTCAGCGCTTTGGGGGATGTCCTCCAGAAGTGCAATTTTGTTGTTTTTTTGTGTGTGTGACTGTGACTGTGCTGGTATGTGTGTGTAACTGTGGTGGTGTGTCTGTGACTGTGGTGGTGTGTGTGTATGTGACTGTGCTGGTGTGTGTGTGTGAGAGGCTGGTGTGTATGTGAGGCTGGTGTGTGTGTGTGTGAGAGAGGCTGGTGTGTGTGTGAGAGGCTGGTGTGTGTGTGTGAGAGGCTGGTGTGTGTGTGTGAGAGGCTGGTGTGTGTGTGTGAGAGAGGCTGGTGTGTGTGTGTGAGAGGCTGGTGTGTGTGTGTGAGAGGCTGGTGTGTGTGTGCGAGAGGCTGGTGTGTGTGTGTGAGAGGCTGGTGTGTGTGTGAGAGGCTGGTGTGTGTGTGAGAGGCTGGTGTGTGTGTGTGAGAGGCTGGTGTGTGTGTGTGAGAGGCTGGTGTGTGTGTGTGAGAGGCTGGTGTGTGTATGTGAGAGGCTGGTGTGTGTGTGTGAGAGGCTGGTGTGTGTGTGTGAGAGGCTGGTGTGTGTCTGACTTTGTTTGTTGGTGGCTCAGGCGGAGGTTGTGAGCTGCCGGAGGGAGCATTGCCCACAGCTGTGTACCCACCCGCTGCCCACCACCGGCTGCTGCCCGGACTGTGCCGGCTGCCTGTACCAGGGGCAGGAGTTCACCAACAGGCAGACCTTCACCGCGGTGAATCAGCCGTGTAAACAGTGCAGCTGCCGGGACGGCAATGTGGTGTGTACACAGGTGGTGTGTCCTCCACCGACCTGCGCTCAACCCCTCACCAACCTTGACCACTGCTGTCCTCACTGTCCAGGTAACCTCACCCCAACTCTAACCCCATCACTCTCTTTTTCTCTCTCCCCCACTGGAGCTCTCTACTCTCACCTCATTCCCTGCTCTTTCTCTCTCTCTCTCTCGCTCTTCCCCACTGGAGCCGCTTGGTCTTTTTAATTTAATCTCTCTCACACCCTCACACACTCTCTCACACTCAATCTCACACACACACTCTCGATCTCTGACTGTTGTACTGTGTGTCTCCTGATAGTGTGTAGGTATGAGGGGGAGCAATACCAGGAAGGATCGCATTGGATCTCTTCAGTGAACCCCTGTCACCAGTGTGTTTGTGCAGTAAGTGTTTTCAGCGCCTGGGGACATCCTCCCGATGTGAAAGGCGCTCGAACAATGTCAGCTTGTTGTTGTTGCAATTACCAGCACAGTGTGGGGGGGAAGGGGGGGCATGCTTTATCTCTCTCTCTCCCCGCAGTGTGCTGACCTCTCTCTCACTCTCTCCGCAGTGTGCTGACCTCTCTCCCTCTCTCCGCAGTGTGGTGACCTCTCTCCCCGCAGTGTGCTGACCTCTCTCTCTCTCTCCGCAGTGTGGTGACCTCTCTCTCCCCGCAGTGTGCTGACCTCTCTCCCTCTCTCCGCGGTGTGGTGACCTCTCTCTCTCCCCGCAGTGTGCTGACCTCTCTCCCTCTCCCCGCAGTGTGGTGACCTCTCTCTCCCTCTCCCCGCAGTGTGGTGACCTCTCTCCCTCTCCCCGCAGTGTGGTGACCTCTCTCCCCGCAGTGTGGTGACCTCTCTCCCTCTCCCCGCAGTATGGTGACCTCTCTCTCTCTCTCTCTCTCTCTCGGCAGGCTGGGGGTGAGGTCAGGTGTGTGGTGGTGGAGTGCCGGTTGGTGTGTGGGTTCCCGGTGCCAGCGACTGGTGCCCAGTGTTGCCCGCTCTGTGACGGGTGTTATTTCGAGGGCTCGGAGTTTACCAACGGAGAAGCCTTCAGTCCTGACCCCTGCCGAGCGTGCACCTGTAATGTAAGCGTTCACTCTCACCTCACACTCGACTCACACCCACTCACACTCCCCTCACACTCCCCTCACACTCCCCTCACACTCCCCTCACACCCACTCACACCCACTCACACTCCCCTCACACCCACTCACACCCCCCACACCCACTCACACCCCCCACACCCACTCACACTCACTCACTCACTCACTCACTCACAGCACTCACTCACTCACAGCACACCCACTCACACTCCTCACACCCACTCACTCACCTCACACCCACTCACACTCCCTTCACAAACTCATAGTATGATTGTGATTGTGACAGTGTGTGTGTATGATACACTGTGTGTCTATGACAGTGTGTGTATGACAGTGTATGTGTGTGACAGTGTGTGAGTATGATGGTGTGAATGTGTGTGTGTGTGACACGGTGTGTGTGTGTGTGAGTATGACGGTGTGTGTGACAATGTGTGTGACAGTGTGTGTGTGTTACAGGCTGGTGATGTGCACTGTATGAGTGTAATGGTGTGTGTATGACAGTTGTGTGTGTGACGGTGTATGTGACAGTGTGTGTGTGTGTGAGTGTGACGGTGTGTCAGTGTGACTGTGTGTGTGAGACGGTGTGGGTGTAACGGTGTGTGTGTGTGACTGTGTGTGTGGTGGTGTGTGTGTGTGGTGGTGTGTGTGTGGCGGTGTGTGTGTGTGTGTGCCTGTGTTTGAAGGTGTATGTGAGGGAGACTGTCTGTCTATGTGTGAGTGTCAGTGTGTGTGAGTGTGACGGTGTGTCTGTGTGTGAAGGTGTGTGCGTGAGTGTGATGGTGTGTGTGTGTGACAGTGTCTGTGTGTGATGCTCGGTGTGTGTGATGGTATGTGTGATTGTGTGTTTGTGATGGTGTGTGTGTCACAGTGTGTATGTGGCTGTGTGTGTGACGGTGTGTGTGTGATGGTGTGTGTTACGGTGTGTGTGTGTGAAGTAGGGTCCGTCGATATGGAAATTTTCCAATTTAGATATATCAATGGGCTCATATCGAGATATACCAAAATATCTATATTTTCGGGGTTTTCGTACTGCGCATGCGTAGTAGGAAAATGCCTATATCGGCATATCGATATGAAAATTATATCGGATATAACCGATATATCGATATGTCGCCAGACCCTAGTGTGAAGGTGAGTGTGTGTGATGGTGTGTGTGTGTGTTGGTGTGTGTGTGATGGTGTGTGTGACGGTGTGTGTGTTACGGTATGTTTGTGTGACGGTGTGTGTGATGGTGTGTGTGTGATGGTGTGTGTGCGATGGTGTGTGTGCGATGGTATGTGTGCGATGGTATGTGTGTGATGCTGTATGTGTGACGGTGTGTGTTTGATGGTGTGTGTGTGACGGTGTGAGTATGTGACGGTGTGTGTGTGACAATGTGTGTGTGAGGGTGTGCGTGTGTGAAGGTGTGTGTGTGATGGTGTGTGTAAGTGACTGTGTGATGGTGTGTGTGTGTGACGCTATATGTGTGATGGTGTGTGTTTGATGGTGTGTGTGTGTGACGATGTGTGTGTGAGGGTATGTGTGATTGTGTGTGTGTGTGATGGTATGAGTGATGGTATGTGTGTGTCTGTGTGTGTGATGTTGTGTGTGTGATGGAGTGTGTGTGACTGTGTGTGTGTGACGGTGTGTGTATGTGACGGTGTGTTTGACGGTATGTTTGACGGTGTGTGTGAAGGTGTGTGTGTGTGATGGTGTGTGTATGTGTTATAGGTTGGTGATGTACGCTGTGTGAGTACACAGTGCCCGAGGCTGAGCTGCTTACAACAGGTGCAGGAGGTGGGGTCCTGCTGCCCTCGCTGTCGAGGTACAGAGGGGCGCATGGGAGTGGGTGGGGGGAGGGGTTGGGGGTGCGGGGCAGCGGGGAGGGGTGGGGGGAGCGGGTGAGGGGGTAGGGGAGGGGGAGCGGAGGAGGGGGGTGGGGAGCGGGGGAGGGGGTGGGGAGCGGGGGATGGGGGGGCGGCGGAGGTTGAACGGTGCAGGGGAGCGTGGGAGGGGTGGGGGAGCGGGGGGCGGGAGGCGAGCGGGTGGGGGGAGGGGAGCGGGGGAGAGGGTGAGGGCCAGGCAAGCGGGGGAGGGGTCGGTGGGAGGAATTAAAAGCCTCTGCTCACACTGTACCCTATTATCTCCCTATGAACCTCCCCGTCCCTCCGTTCAGCGGGCTCAGCCTGCTCCTTGTCCACCCCCTTTCAGCCTCTCTGCCCCCACATTCTGGAACTTCATCCCACAGTCCCTTCACCTCGCTCACTCCCTCACCTCCTTCAAGGCCAGTCTTAGCCTCCTCTTAGACCGTGCCTTCTGCTACCCTCCCAATCCTCTCCCTCCCCTCCCAACTCTCTCCCTCCCCTCCCAACCCTCTCCTGCCCCTCCCAACCCTCTCCTGCCCCTCCCAACTCCCAACTCTCTCCCTCCCTTCCCAACCCTCTCCCAACTCTCTCCCTCCCCTCCCAACTCTCTTCCTCCCCTCCCAACTATCTCCTATCTCTCCCAACTCTCTCCCTCCCTTTCCAACTCTCTCCTGCCCCTCCCAACTCTCTCCCTCCCCTCCCAACCCTCTCCCAACTCTCTCCCTCCCCTCCCAACTCTCTCCCTCCCCTTCCAACTCTCTCCTGCTCCTCCCAAGTCTCTCCCATCCCTCCCCCCTGCCCCTCTCCCTTGCTCAGGTGTTGTCCTGACTGTTCCGTGCCTTGGGACGTCCTTCTGACGTGAAAGATGATCAATACCTGTAATTTTATTGTTGTTGTCCCCCCTCACTACACTCTCTCCCCACTATCCCCACCCCCTCACTACATACTCTCTCCTCACTGTCCCCCCTCACTACACACTCTCTCAATGTCCCGTCCCCTCACTGCACACCCTCTCCTCACTGCCTCCCACTCATTATACACCCTCTCCCTCCCCTTCCCTCCCAAGTCTCTCCCTACCCCCTGCAACCTGCCCCTCTCCATTACTCGGGCCCCGACCTGACTGTCCTGCGCCTGGGGATATCCTCCCAATGTGAAAGGCATTCTATACATGTAATTTGGTCTGCCCTCCCCTCCCCCGCGTGTGGTGGGGGGGGGGCTGTGTGTGCATATGTGGGGAGGGGGGGGGGGGGCTGTGTGTGGAGGGGAGCTGTGTGTGGGGGGAGGGGCTGTGTGTGTGTGTGTAGAGGGGTGGCATGTGTGGGGGGGACTGTGTGTGGAGGTGGGGGGAGCTGTGTGGGGGGGGCTGTGTGTGGGGGAGGGGCTGTGTGTGTCAGGGAGGGGCTGTGTGTGGCGGGGGGACTGTGCGTGTGGGGGCATGTGTGGTGGGGGTGATGTGTTTGTGGCGGGGCTGTGTGTGGGGGGGCTGTGTGTGTGGGGCGCTATGTGTGGTGGGGGGCTGTGTGTGGGGGGGCTGTGTGTGTGGGGCGCTGTGTGTGGTGGGGGGGCTGTGTGTGGGGGGGCTGTGTGTGGTGGGGGGCTGTGTGTGGGGTGGCTGTGTGTGGTGGGGGGCTGTGTGTGGGGGGGCTGTGTGTGGTGGGGGGCTGTGTGTGGGGTGGCTGTGTGTGGGGTGGCTGTGTGTGGTGGGGGCGCTGTGTGTGGGGTGGCTGTGTGTGGGGTGGCTGTGTGTGGTGGGGGCGCTGTGTGTGGGGTGGCTGTGTGTGGTGGGGGGGCTGTGTGTGGGGTGGCTGTGTGTGGTGGGGGGGCTGTGTGTGGTGGGGGGCTGTGTGTGTGGGGCGCTGTGTGTGGTGGGGGGGCTGTGTGTGGGGGGGCTGTGTGTGGTGGGGGGCTGTGTGTGGGGGGGCTGTGTGTGGTGGGGGGCTGTGTGTGGGGTGGCTGTGTGTGGGGTGGCTGTGTGTGGTGGGGGGGCTGTGTGTGGGGTGGCTGTGTGTGGGGTGGCTGTGTGTGGTGGGGGGCTGTGTGTGGGGGGGCTGTGTGTGGTGGGGGGCTGTGTGTGGGGTGGCTGTGTGTGGTGGGGGGCTGTGTGTGGGGGGGCTGTGTGTGGGGGGGGCTGTGTGTGGTGGGGGGCTGTGTGTGGGGTGGCTGTGTGTGGTGGGGGGCTGTGTGTGGGGTGGCTGTGTGTGTGGTGGCTGTGTGTGTGGGGTGCTGTGTGTGTGGGGCGCTGTGTGTGTGGGGGGCTGTGTGTGGGGTGGCTGTGTGTGTGGGGTGCTGTGTGTGTGGGGCGCTGTGTGTGTGCGGCACTGTGTGTATGGGGGACTGTTCTCACTGTCTCTCCCCACCCCTCCAGGCTGTGTGTATGGGGGGCTGGAGCAGGAGGAGGGGGGTAGTTGGAGCCCGGCCCCCTGTGTAACGTGTAATTGTGAGGATGGCGTCACCACATGCTCCCACATCCGCTGCCTGACTCCCTGCCTCAACCCCATCCCATCCCCAGGGGACTGCTGCCCTCGCTGTGCAGGTCAGTGTGTGTGTGGGTGAGACAGCACGGCTGTGTGTGTGACAGAGTGGCTGTGTGTGTGAGACAGCGCGGTTGTGTATGTGTGTGTGCGTGGACCTGCCCTCGCCTGGTTCGATTCCTACTTCTCTCATCGCCTACACTTTGTCACCACTAACGGCTTCTCCTCCAGCCCCTGCAGTGTCACCTGTGGAATCCCCCAGGGCTCTGTCCTTGGCCCCCTACTTTTCAACATCTACATACTCCCACTTGGTGACATCATCCACACACATGGGGTTGGTTAACTTCCACATGTGTGTGGATGACACCCAACTCTATCTTTCTGCCTCTACCCTCAAATCCAGGACCACTGCTGCCCTGACAGACTGTCTGTCAGACATCAAGCCCTGGATGAGAGCTAACTTTCTACAGTTGAATGTCAACAAGACAGAGGCCCTCCTGATTGTCTTCACACATCAGGCGCTGGCAGCATCAGCCTCCATAGTTCAGAGCTGCCGACCTTTTTTAACACAAAAAAGTACTCCTGAAAGCTAAAAACAGTATTTTGTAGTAAAAAAAAAGTATTTTTCCCAGAACCTACCGGTACTTAGCAAAAAAATTACAGTGCAAAAAGACACCACGTAAATGGGACTTCAAAACCCCTCGTTAAGCAAATATTGCGTTAAGAGGAGGTCCCTACTGTGTTTCCGTATCTGAAAAAAATCGTTCCCAGTAACGCCTTGCGCCCAGCCTAGCGCCCAGCGCTAACATTTACAGTGTATCAGCGACGGCATAAGGTAGGTAGCAGTGCTATTGAAGGCAGGGAGAGAGAGTTAAAGAGAAAGAGACTGAGACAGAGAGAGACAGAGAGACTGTGAATGAGATTGTGACAGCCAGAGACTCAAACAGAGAGAGAGAACGAGACACAGAAAGAGAGAGAGATACAGAGAGAGAGAAAGAGAGAGCGCGACCGAGACAGACAGAGAGAAGGAAAGAGAGAGAGAGAGACAGAGAGAGGGAAAGAGACACAGAGCGAGAGAGACACAGAGGGACTGAGAAAGAGACAGACAGACAGACAGACAGACAGACAGACAGACAGACAGACAGACAGACAGACAGACAGACAGACAGACAGACAGACAGACAGACAGACAGACAGACAGACAGACAGACAGACAGACAGACAGACAGACAGACAGACAGACAGACAGACAGACAGACAGACAGACAGACAGACAGACAGACAGACAGACAGACAGACAGACAGACAGACAGACAGACAGACAGACAGACAGACAGACAGACAGACAGACAGACAGACAGACAGACAGACAGACAGACAGACAGACAGACAGACAGACAGACAGACAGACAGACAGACAGACAGACAGACAGACAGACAGACAGACAGACAGACAGACAGACAGACAGACAGACAGACAGACAGACAGACAGACAGACAGACAGACAGACAGACAGACAGACAGACAGACAGACAGACAGACAGACAGACAGACAGACAGACAGACAGACAGACAGACAGACAGACAGACTGACTGACTGACTGACTGACTGACTGACTGACTGACTGACTGACTGACTGACTGACTGACTGACTGACTGACTGACTGACTGACTGACTGACTGACTGACTGACTGACTGACTGACTGACTGACTGACTGACTGACTGACTGACTGACTGACTGACGGACAAGCATGAAACATTTCGGATTTTCAAAAAAAATTATTTTAACAAGAAAAATGGTACTGCCGTATTTACTTCAATTCACTTCTAAATACGGCAAAAACGTACTGGTTGGCAGCTCTGACAGTTGCTCACTCCACCTCACCAAGCCAGTCAGTAACCTAGGTGTCTTGTTCGACCCTCAACTGTTAATCAGGTAATCAGGTTAATCAGGTAATCAGAGTTAGGTGAGAAGATCAGCCATGATCTTATTGAATGGCGGAGCAGGCTCGAAGGGCTGAATGGCCTACTCCTGTTCCTAATTCTTATGTTCTTAACTGTCTTTTCTCCCCCACATGCAAGCTATGACTCGCTCTGCCTTTCCCCACCTCCACAACATTGCCCGACTCCGCTATTACCTCACCCCCAAAGCCGCTGAAACCCTCATCCATGCCTTCATTACATCCCGGCTCGACCATGCAGATGCCCTGCTGGTCGGCCTTTGCAATTCCTCCCCCCACAGGCTGCAGATAATCCAGAACTCTGTGATCCATGACCTCTACCGTTCCAAACGCCGTGATCCCATCTCCCCCATCCTCGCCCGACTCCACTGGCTCCCCATCATCCAGAGGATCCAATTCAGGATCCTGGTCCTCGCATTTAAAGCTCTCCACAACCTCGCACCATCTTACATCCGTGACCTCCTATCCCCTTATCAACCTGCCCGCCCCCTCCGCTCAGCAGGCTTTGTCTTGCTCCACGTCCCCCGCCCCACTATAGGCAGGTGAGCCTTCAGCCTCTGGAATTCCATCCCGCAGTCCCTCAGCCCCGCTCCCCCCTCCCTGGCCTCCTTCAATTCTCACTTCAAGACTCTCCTCTTTGATGGCCCCATCGGCAACTCCTAATCCCCCCTTCTCTCACGTTCCCCTAATGTTGTTGTGTGTGTGACAGCAAGGGTCTGTGTTTGTGACAGCAAAGCCATGTGTGTGTGCGTGTGTGAGGCTGTGTGTAGTGACAGGCGGTGTATAGTGGGGTTTACTGAGCTGGTGCCGTGTTTGTGTGTCACAGATTGTGTGTTCGAGGGCCGGGTGTATGGGCCGGGGGAAAGCTTCACACCCAACACTGATCCTTGTGAGATCTGCACCTGTGAGGTAAGGACTTGTGTGTGTGTGTGTGTGTGTGTGCTACAATGCACTGAGCTCTGTGTGGGTGTGTGTATGTGTATGCGTGTTGACAGGTGTCTGTGGGTGGGGAGCAGAGGCTGAGATCTTATCACAGACAGCGTGGGAGCCTGAGCTGTGTGTGTGTGTGAACTGTCCTTTCTCCCCCACATCCGCTCCATGACTGGCACAGCCTTCCATCACCTCCGCAATATTGCCAGGCTCCGCCACTACCTCATTCCCCCACGCCGCCGAAACTCTCATCCACGCTTATCACTTCCAGGCTCGAGTACGAGAACTTTCTCCTCGTCGGCCTCCCCAGCTCCTCCCTTCACAGGCTGCAGATCATTCAAAATTCTGCAGCTCGTGTACTCTCCCGTACCAGGCTTCGCGACCACATCACTCCCACCCTCGCCCGTCTCCATTGGCTCCCTGTCACCCAGAGGATTGAATTCAAGATCCCTTGTTCTCACTTTCAAAGCCATTCACGGCCTTGTCCCTCCTACCTCTCTGACCCACTGTCTCCTAGGGTCCGTCGATATGGAAATTTTCCGATTTAGCTATATCGATGGGCTCATATCGAGATATACCGATATATCTATATTTTCTGAGTTTTCGTACTGCGCATGCGCACGCGTCACGAGGTGCGCACGCATTCGGAGGTGCGCGTGCATTCGGAGGTGCGCGCGCATTCGGGGCCTATCTCTTCAGGAGGTAAATATCTCCTGGGGGGGGGGGGGGGGGAATGTGTACTGACCTGTGTGTCTGTGTGTTGGCAGGCGATTGTTGGTGGGGAGCGGAGGTTGACATGTTATCACAGACAGTGTGGGAGGCTGGTTGGTTGTCCCCAGCACCTGATGGAAGCACCAGCCCCTGGGCACTGCTGCCCCCACTGCAGCCGTAGGTACCCAGATGTGGAGGGGTGTGGTTGGGGGTGGACTGGGGTGGGGGGTTGGGTGTGTATGTGGGAGGTGTGTGGGGTGGTGGGGGAGGTGTGTGTGTGTGGTGGGGGGGGTGTGGGAGGTGTATGTGTGGGTGTATGTGGGGGAGTATGTGTGAGGGAGGGAGGTGTGTGTGTTTGGGGTGGTTTATGTGCGAAGTGTGTATGTGGGAGTACATGGAGTGCAAGGGTGTGCGTGGGAGGTGTGTGGATGTATGTGAGAGGTGTGTGGGGGAACGTCAGTCACCGTCCAGCGTGGAGGGCGCTATATAAATTAAAGTTGCTGTTGTGTGTGGGGTTGTGGTGAGGGGGTGTGTTTGTGTGAGGTTGTGTGTGGTGGGGGTGTGTCTGAGGGGGGGTGGGGGTGTGAGGGTGTGTGTGTGTGCGTGTGAGGGTGTGTGCGTGTGCGTGTGAGGGTGTGTGTGTGTGAGGGTGTGTATGACCCTGTGTGTGTTACAGAGCCGCTCAGTAACTGCACTGAGGATCTCCAGGGACACGAACTCCAGGCCACAGACAACCCCTGTTACACCTGTCACTGTCAGGTACCCTCACACACACCCTCACACACACCCCCTCACACACACACCCTCACACGCACCCTCTCCCTTCCCCCGCTGACACCCCCCGGTGTGACGGTGTTTGTGTGGGTGTTTGTCCTGCAGGATCTGACCTGGACATGTGTTCACCAGGACTGCCCCCCCCTGAGCTGTCCCCCTCACCAGCAGCTCACTCCCCAGGGCAACTGCTGCCCCCACTGTCAGGGTAAGGCTTGAATTCATCGAGGAAGCGGGGTGGGGGGGTAGGGAGGCAGGGCCTGAGAGGGAGGTGGGGGAGACAGGTGCTCCAGTGGGGGAGAGAGAGAGACAGAGAGCAAAGGAATGGGGTTAGAGTAGAAAGCTGCATTGGGGTGGGGGGTGGAGAGAGTAGGGAATGTGGAGTTAGAGTAGAGAGCTCAGTGTGAGAGTTGTGTGTGACTTTGTTATGTTGTTGTGGTGACAGGGTGTGTGATCGAGGGGGACAGACGGAGCGTGTCTGACGGGGAGACATGGACAGACAGCACTGACCCGTGTATCACCTGTACATGTAACGTAAGCCATGTACCACCCTCACCCCCCCCCTGCCTGCCTGTCTGTCCCTCTCTCTCCGCATCTCTCCGCATCTCTGCCCCGTCCCCCCCACCTCTTCTCTGCCTGTGTCCCCACCTCCCTCCCTCTCTGCCTGTCTCTCCCCCTCTCTGCCTGTCTCCCCCCACCCCCCTCTCTGCTTGTTTCTCCCCCTCTCTGTCAGTCTCTCCCCCACCACCCCCTGGTTCAGGTATATTGATTGTCAGGTGGAACAGTACGTGTGAGGGTGTGTGTGTGTGAGGGTGCGTGTGAGGGTGTGTGTGTGTGTGTGTGTGTGAGGGTGTGTACCTGGATCTGTGTTCCCCATCCCCCCAGGTGGGGTATGTTGAGTGTCAGGTGGAGGAGTGCATATGTGTGAGGGTGTGTATGTGTGTGTGTGTGTATGTGTAAGGATGTATGTGTATGTGACGGTGTGTGTGAGGGTGTGTGCATGTGTGTGTGTGAGGCTGTGTGTGTGTGTAAGAGGGTGTGAGTGGGTGTGTGTGTGTGAGGGTGTGTGATCTGTGCCCCCACCCAGGTGGGGTATATTGAGTGTCAGGTGGAGGAATGTGAGCCACTGCTGTGCCAGGCTGGTCTCCCCCCCATCACTGACACGGACACCAACACACACACAGGCAACTGCTGCCCACGGTGTCCAGGTACCAGCCCCTGCACGGTTTCTCTCTGTGTCTCTCCCTCCCTCCCTGACTGTGTCTCTCTCTCTGTCTGTCTCTCTCTCTCCCTTCCTCCCTCCCTGTCTCTCTCCTTCCCTCCCTCCCTCCCTGTCTCTCCCTCCCTCCCTCCCTCCCTGTCTCTCCCTCCCTCCCTGACTGTGTCTCTCTTTCTGTCTCTCTCTCCCTGCCTCCGTCCCTGTTTCTCTCTCCCTTGCTCCCTGACTGTGTCTCTCTTTGTCTCTCTCTCTCTCTCCCTCCCTCCCTGTATCTCTTTCCTTCCCTCCCTGACTGTGTCACTGTCTCTGTCTCTCTCTCCCTCCCTCCCTGACTGTGTGTCTCTCTGCCCCCTGCATATATCAAGACTGTGTGTTTGGATCTAACCTCTACCCCACTCCCCCCCACCACCCACTCTCTGTGTCTCCCTGTCTCTCGTTCACCCCCTCTCCCTGTCTCCCTCCCTGACTGTCTCTCTCTCTCTCCGTCCCTCCCTGACTGTGTGTCTCTCTCTCTGACCCCCCTGTCTCCCCCAGCCCCTGTGCCCTCCTGTGTGTACCAGGGCCGTGTGTTTGTGTCTAACCAGCATTGGGAGGTTGATCAGTGCACAAGATGTACCTGCGTGTCCGGTGAGGTTCACTGTCACACTGACCACTGCACTCGCCTGCTCTGTGCTTCAGTATGTATCACTCCAGGTGTTCTCTGTTTGTGTGTGTGGTGTGTGTGTGCTGTAAACACTGTGTGCATGTGCTGCATACACTGTGTGGGTGCTGTATACACGGTGTGTGTGTGAGTGGTGGGTGCTACGTACACTGTGTGTGTGTGCTATATACACTGTGTAGTATACACTGTGAGTGTGTGCTGTGTACATTGTGTGTGCATATGTATGTGCTATATACACTGTGAGTGTGTGCTATATACACTGTGTGTGTGTTCTGTATACACTGTGTGTGCTGTATACACTCTCTGTGTGTGCTGTATACACTGTGTGTGTGTTCTGTGTACACTGTATGTGCTGTATAGACAGTGTGTGTGCTGTATACACTTTGTCTGTACAACGTATACTGTATATACAGTGTATACTGTATATACTGTGTGTGCTGTAACACTGTGTGCGCGCACGCTCTATACACTGTGTGTGCTGTATACACTGTGTGTGTGCTGTGTACACAGTATGTTGTGTGCCATATACACTGTGTGTGTGCTGTATACACTGTGTATGTGTGTGTGTGTGAGACAAAATGGTGGGTGCTACATATACTGTGTGTGCTTGTATACACTGTTTGTGTGTTGTATACACTATGTGTGCTGTATACACTATGTGCGTGTTTACTGTATATACTATGCCTGTGTACGCTGTATACACAGTGTGTGTGTGCTGTATGCATGGTATGTATGTGTGCCATATATACTGTGTGTGTGCTGTATACACTGTGTTTGTGTATGTGTGTGTGAGAGAGAGTGGTATGTACTACATACACTGTGTATGAGTGTGTGCTATATACACTGTGTGCCGTATACACTGTGTGTGTGTGTGTGTGTGTGTGTGCGCTGAATACTCTTGTGTATGTGTGTGTGTGCTGTATACATGGTGTGTGTGTGTATGTGTGTGTGTATGCCGTATACACTGTATGTGTGTGCCATATACACTGTGTGTGTGCTGTATACACTGTATGTGTGCTGTATAGACTGTGTATGTGTGTGCTGTATACACTGTGTGTGTGTGCGCGCGTGTGCTATATACACTGTGTCGTATACACACTGTGTGTGCGCGCCCTGTATACACGGTGTGTGTCTGTGTGTGTGAGTGCTGGTGTAATGATGGTGTAATGATGGTGTTCTGTGTGGCTGTTCAGGATGAGACTCTGGGCTGTTGTGCCGGGAATGTGTTGCCCACACTGCCTGCCGCGCCCCGCCACCTGCCTGGCGTTCGGGGACCCCCATTACCGCACCTTTGATGGCAAAATGATCCACTTCCAGGGAACTTGCAGCTACGTGTTAGCCCAGGACTGTCAGGGGGGTGACTTCAGGTAAGCAGAGCTCACCACACCTCACCACAGCTCACCATAGCTCACAACCACAGCTTACCATAGCTCACCACAGCTCACTATAGCTCACCACCACAGTTCACCATAGCTCACCACACCTCACCACAGCTCAGCTGGGTTTGATTCCTGGCAGGTCAGAGTGAAACCATTGGCAAGTTTCCTTATTCCACACATACACACACACACACACACACACACACACACACACACACACACAACGCACTCGCCTGATAATAATCCCTTAAAAAAACTATAATGTGGAGAATCAACCCACAGCTGTTTGTGGAGACGCTGCTGGGCACAATTGGCTGCCATGTTTCGCTCACAAATATAGTCAATTCACTTTACAGTATATTCTGTGAAGCGCCTTGAGATGTCGATAAGATGTGAAAAATACGATATCAAATGCAAGGATTATTATTATTATAGCTCAGTATAGGACACCTCACTGTACTGTATCTTCTCTCTCTCATACTCTGTCTGTTTCTGACCATCTCTTTCTCTCTGTCACTTACTCTCTCTGTGTCTCTCTCCCTCTGTCTCTCTGTTGCTCTCTCTGTGTGTCTCCCTCTTTCTCTGTCTCTGACTCTCTCTCCCTCTCTCTGCTATCTCGCTCTTTCTGTCACTCTCTCGCTCTCTCTCCCTGTCTGTCTCTCACTCTCTGTCTCCTCCTCTCCCCACCACCCACCCCAGTGGTCCAGGTGACCAATGCTGGGCGTGGGCGGGTGGGGGTGGCGTGGACCCAGGAGGTGACGGTGCTGGTGGCCGACATCCATGTACATCTCCTCCAGGATTGGGGGGTCATGGTATGGGGGAGGGGGTCACGGTACAGGGGGGAGGAGGCTTGGGGGTACAGGGGCGGGGGGGAGAGAGGGGGGGGGGTTAGCGTATGGGGAGAGAGGGGGTCGGTACGGTGGGGGTCAGGGTACAGGGGGGAGGGGGAGAGAGGGGGAGTTAGAGTATGGGGGGAGAGAGGGTACGGGGGGAGGGGATGCAGGGTACGGGTGGGGGGGGGAGAGAGGGGAGGGGGAAGAGGGGGGGACACAGTACAGGTGGTGGGGAGGAGTGGGTGGGGAGAGTGGCGGGAGGAGAGGGGGGACATTGCCAGATACAAGCCTGTGGGGGGTAGCGATGGGGGGAGGGAGTGATGGGAGAGTGACGGGGTGACGGGGACAGTGAGGGGTGGTAGTGAGGGGGGAGTGACAGGGGAGGTAGTGAGTGGGGTTAGTGAGGTTGGTGGGTAGTAAGGGGGGGAGTGAGCGATGGGAGAGTGACGGGGGAAAAGTGACGGCGGGGTAATGAGGGAGGGGTAGTGAGGGGGAGGTCATGATGGGGGAGGTAGTTAGGGGATATAGTGAGGGGGGTAGTGAGATCGGGTAGTGAGAGGGGTAGTGAGACGGGTAGTGAAGGGGAATAGTGAGGGGGTAGTGAGGGGATATAGTGAGTTGGGGGGTAGTGAGTGGGGTAGTGATGGAGGGAGAGTGAGGGGGGGTAGTGATGGAGTGTGTTGTGCAGGTTGATGGACACACGGTTTCACTGCCATTTCTCCGGGAGCCGTACATCTACATCCAGAGGAAAACCAACAGCATCTTATTAAACACCAACATCGGAGTCAAGGTCAGTGAGTGTGTGAGTGAGTGTGTGAGTGTGTGCTAGTGTGTCTTTTTTGATGTGTGTGTATTTCAAAATCGAAACCACACGCTACAGGACGCAGAGCCGTACACCACACCGCAGTCTTCAGATCTGCCTCAACACAGGCATTTCAGCGGTGACGGCCTGGGGAGAGATGAACTCACAGCTCGACAGCGATATCTCTCAGCGGTTTCCCCTGCGAGGCCTTTCGCCCGGTCCGCAAGCAGCGGATCATCTCGTGTCGGGAGATCTGGCCGGCAGTGGGTTTGCTGTGGGCAGGGCTGCCGGACACGCCGTGTCCGAGGTACCAGGGCCGTCACCAGCTGAGCAGTCCGGTCGGTTTTGGGGGCCGGTCGGTTTGGGGGCCAGTCGCCTCGCTGGGCCCTGTTTCCCACCATTTTAAAGATGGTCCGGGCGGGCGGCGAGGGCAGGGAGCGGCTGCTGGAGGATTGTTGGCCGTTATTGTTTTCACTTTTCTTGCTTGATTGTTTGATTTCCCCCCACCCCCCACCACCCGCGCCCCCCCCTGCCCCCCCCAACACACACTGCCTCTCCCACACACATACTGCCCCCCACCACACACACTTCGCCCCCACACACACATATACACTGCCCCCCCCCCCACACACACATACACTGCCCCCACACACACACTGCCCCCCCCCCCCCCCCCCACAAACACACATTGCCCCTCCACACACACATGCCGACCCTGCCCCCACGCACACCCGCACCCATCCACTCAGCGGGCTCTGGCCTGCTCCACGTCCCACGACCCACCCTCCCCACCAATGGCGGGCAAGCCTTCAACCATCTCAAGTCTCAAGTCTCACCTCAAGACTCTTCTCTTCGATCATCAGCAACTCCATCCCTAGCTCGGGTGTGTTTGTGTGTGTGTCTGTGTCTGTGTGTGAGGATGACTACTGACCCCCCCAGGTGTTGTAGGATGGCCGCTCCTGCCTGGGGTTGTGTTGGTGTGTGTGTGTTTGTGTGTGTGTGAGGGTGACTACACTGACCCCCCAGGTGCTGTTGGATGGCCAGTCTCGCCTGGAGGTCAGTGTCTGTTGGTGTGTGTGTTGGTGTGAATGTGTTGGTGTGTGTGCGTGATGGTGACTGTACTGATCCCCCAGGTGCTGTGGGATGGCCGGTCTCGGCTGGCGGTCAGTGTCTGTTGGTGTGTGTGTGTGTGTGTGTGAGAGAGTATGTGTGTGAGTGTGTGTTGGTTTGTGTTGGTGTGTGTGTATGTGTGTTTGTCTATGTGTGAATGTGACTGTACTGACCCCCAGCTGCTATGGGATGGTCGGTCTCGGCTGGAGGTTAGTGTGTCGGGGAGGTATAGGGGACAGACCTGTGGTTTGTGCGGAAACTTCAACAACTTCCCCCAGGATGATCTCCAGCTACGCTCAGGCCTCACCACCACATCACAGGCTGCATTCGGCAACAGCTGGCAGGTCAGGGGAGGAGTGTGGGGGGCTCTGTGTGTGTGGGGGGCTGTGTGTATGTGGGGGGCTGTGTGTATGTGGGGGGCTGTGTGTGTGTGGGGGGCTGTGCGTGTGTGGGTGGGTGTGTGTGTGGGGGGCTGTGTGTTGGAGGGGGCTTTGTGTGTATGGGGGCTGCTGTGTGTATGGGGGGGCTGCTGTGTGTGTGGGGGTGGCTGTGTGTGTGGGGGGGTTGCTGTGTGTGGGCGGGGCTGTGTGTGGGGAGGGGCTGTGTGTGGAGGGGACTGTGTGGGGAGGTGGGGGCTGTGTGTGGAGGGGGACTGTGTGGGGAGGTGGGGGCTGTGTGTGGAGGGGACTGTGTGGGGAGATGGGGGCTGTGTGTGGTAGGGGGCTGTGTGTGGTGGGGGGCTGTGTGTGGGGTGGGGGGCTGTGGGTGGGGGGGTGGGGCTGTGTGTGTTGGGGGGCTGTGTGTATGTGAGCCTGGGACCCACTACCTGCTCCCTCGACCCCACCTCTCTCCTCATCTCCCAGCTCCACCTCCTAGGCTCCCTCCTAACCGACATCATCAACCTTTTCCTATCCACCGGCACTGTTCCCAGCCCTCCAAAAACAGCCGTCATCATCCCCATCCTGAAAAAACCTTCCCTGATCCCATCCCTACTCACCAGCTATCGCCCCATCTCCAACCTCCCATTCCTCTCCAAGGCCCTGGAACGAGTCGTGGCTTCCCAGCTTCGCTCCTTTCTCTCTCGCCACTCCCTCCTCTAACCCCTACAATCCGGCTTCCGTCCTGCCCACAGCAAGGAGACAGCCCTGGTCAAAGTCTCTAACGACATTCTAAACATCTGTGACCAGGGCTCTCTCTGCCTCCTTGCCCTCCTTGACCTCTCTGCCGCCTTCGACACCGTCGACCATTCCATCCTCCTACACCACCTCACCCTCCGCAGACCTGCCCTTGGCTGGTTCGACTCTTACCTCTCCCGTCATCTTTACTTTGTCACCACTAACGGCTTCTCCTCCAGCCCCTGCAGTGTCACCTGTAGCGTCCCCCAGGGCTCTGTCCTTGGCCCCCTACTTTTCAACATCTACATACTCCCACTTGGTGACATCATCCGCAGACATGGGGTTAACTTCCACATGTATGTGGATGACACCCAACTCTATCTTTCTGCCTCTACCCTCAAATCCAGGACCACTGCTGCCCTGACAGACTGTCTGTCACACATCAAGTCCTGGATGAGAGCTAACTTTCTACAGTTGAATGTCAACAAGACAGAGACCTTTCTGATTGGCTCGCGCCAGCGTCTTCACACATCAGGCGCTAGCAGCATCAACCTCCATGGTTGCTCACTCCACCTCACCAAACCAGTCAGGAACCTAGGTGTCTTGCTCAAACCTCAACTTTCCTTCCCTCACATCCAAGCCATGATCTACTCTGCCTTTCCCCACCTCCACAACATTGTCCGACTCCACCATTACCACCCCAAAGCCGCTGAAACACTGATCCACACCTTCATTACATCCCAGCTCGACTATGGAAACACCCTGCTGGATGTTCCCAATTCCTCTCTCCACACGCTGCAGATAATCCAGAACTCTATGCCCGTGTCCTCTACCTTTCCAAACTCTGTGACCCCATCTCCCCCATACTCGCCGACTCCATTGGCTCCCCATCATCCAGAGAATCTAATTCAAGATCCTGGTCCTCACGTTTACAGCCCTGCACAGCCTCGCCCCCCACTACATCAGTGACCTCCTATCCCCTTACCAACCTGCCCGCCCCCTCCGCTCAGCATGCTCTGGCCTGCTCCACGTCCCAAGACCCACCCGCCCCACCATTGGCGGGCGAGCCTTCAGCCACTCTGCCCCCAACCTCTGGAACTCTATCTCACAGTCCTTCCCTGGCCTCCTTCAATCTCGCCTCAAGACTCTCCTCTTCGATGGGCTCATCGGCAACACCTTATCCCCCCCCTCCCCCCCCCCCCCCCCGTCCTCAGCTCGGGTCTGAAGCAGTGACTGA
>CM068746.1:11492307-11535910 GCA_035084275.1 Hydrolagus colliei | reverse complement strand
TCCTCCCACACACAGGCCCCCCACCACACACAGCCCCCCCCACCACACAGCCCCCCTCCCACACACACAGCCCCCTCCCACACACACAGCCCCCCCCCACCACACACACAGCCCCCTGCCCACACACAGGCCCCCCCCTCCCACACACAGCACCCCCCCCGCACAGACACACACATACATACACAGCCCCCCCCCTCCTCCCACACACAGACCCCCCCACACACACAGCCCCCCCCCCCACCAGCCCCTCACTTGAAGGTCTCCTCGATCTCGGCCACACTGGTCTCTTTCTCCACCACCAGGAAGTTTGGGCGCCGGTGTTTGTTGAGCTCCCCGATGCCGCCGAGCAGGAAGCCGGTGCAGGTGTCCTCATCCCCCAGCACAGCGATCAGCTTCCCCCGGCCCCCCGCCATCGTCAGACAGCCACCACCGCGCCTGCGCACAGCCGCCGCCGCCGCCCGCCATCACCGCGCCTGCGCACAGCCGCCGCCGCCGCCGCCCGCCATCACCGCGCCTGCGCACAGCCGCCGCCGCCGCCCGCCATCACCGCGCCTGCGCACAGCCGCCGCCGCCCGCCATCACCGCGCCTCCGCACAGCCACCGCCGCCATCACCGCGCCCAACGACAAACACCAACAACGTTTGCCCTCGTACAGCGCCTTCCACCGGTGGTGGAGTGGGCCAGAGCGGACACGTCGGTGAGGCTTTAATCCTCCGCAAAAAGCCGAGGCGCGGATTTTAAGACTTGTTTCCCTGGTCGCTCGGGAGCCAAAGACCTGAACGTGGGGATTTGAACCCACCAACTTCCCACACAGTCAGTCACCCCCCAGAGAGGAGAGATGCCAAGCCAGGGCAGGCGCTCTGTGCGGGTGGCTTTCTGTATAATAAATAATAATAATAATAATCCTTGCATTTGATATAGCGCTTTCCACATCTTGTCGACGTCCCAAAGCGCTTCACAGAATATACTGTAAGGTAAATTGACTATATATTTGTGGGCGAATCGCGGCAGCCAATTGCGCACAGCAGCGTCCTCCCCACACACACAGTCATGGATTGAAATGACCAATTTTATTATTGTGGGTTTTTTTCTTTTTGAGGGATTATTATTAGGCGTGTGTGTGGAGTAAGGAAACTTGCCCAAGGTTTCGCCCTGACCTGCCTGGATTCGAACACAGGTCTCCCCAGCTTGCAAGACAAGTGCTCTAACCACTGAGCCACAGGAGCGCCATAAAGAGAGAGAGAGAGAGAGAGATGGGCTTGTAGCTTTTATACTTTATTTAATTCTAGTTTGTTGCTGGACAGTAAGTCAATCAATCAAATGTCAAGTTGAACACAGTCAGACATACAAAACTTATCTAAAGAGCACTCAGTCCTTTAAACAGCAGTGTCCTGCCCTCGCCTCACACCAGAGAGGTCAGGGGCACTCAGTGTAGGTCATGGGGATCAGAGCCACAGGCCACCAGACAGCCCCTGGTGATTAATTACCACCAATCCCCCCCCACCCTAACAACAACAGCCATTGGTGGCCCACGCACCCATCCCCAGGGCAGGGCTTCTGAAGCACTAATTTATCTGGTTTGGGGGGAGTTAGGCTTGTGCAGAACCTGATGTCAGTCAGTCGGTCACCCCCTCGACCAGGTGAGCTGAGAGGGCAGACGGCAGTGACTACCCCACCAATCCAACACCACCCCACCCCCACCCCCCACACACACACACACTAACTGATGGGAAATGAAGTTTCTCTGGAAATCTGAGAATATAATAATAATAATCCTTACATTTGATATAACGCTTTTCACATCTTATCAACGTCTCAAAGCGCTTCACAGAATATACTGTAAAGTGAATTGACTGTATATTTGTGGACGAAACACGGCAGCCAATTGCGCACAGCAGCGTCCCACACAAACAGTCGTGGGTTGAAATGACCAATTTTTTTTTGAGGGATTATTATCAGGCGTGTGTGTGCAGTAAGGCTTCTTGCCCAAGGTTTCACCCTGACCTGACCTGCTGGGAATCAAACCAGGGTCTCGTTTGTGAGGCATGGGCTCTAGATGAGGTATGTCCTCCTGACGTGAAAGGCACTCTATAAATGCAATTTTGTTATCAGTCGAACAATTTTGTTGTCGAACCACTGAGCTACAGGACTCTGAGACAGGATCTAAGCTTGTGTTATTCTCAGTGTCATGACCGGCTGAATAAAGAGCAGCAGGGGGTGAGGAGGGGAGCAGCAACCATCACCTCCATCAACTTCAGCAGCAAAAAACTCTTGACAACACAGGGAGGTGGGAGTGGGGTGGGGGTGGGGGGTGGAGGCAGCATATAGTTATTAGAAACCGCCGCTGACTGTGCTGACAGCAACTGCAGATCCGAGAGCACCAATGGAGCCAGTGTTAGTTCGTTCGTTCAGTTAGTTAGTTAGTGATGCTGTGAGCTGCACTGGGCTGATCTCTCAGGGACAGTTTGTGGTTGAGTTCTGGGTTTACCAGGTAATAATAATAATCCTTGCGTTTGAGATAGCGCTTTTCACATCTTCTAGACGTCTCAAAGCGCTTCACAGAATATACTGTCAAGAGAATGGACTGTATATTAGTGGGTGAGGCGAGGCAGCCAATTGCACACAGCAGCGTCCCCACAAACAGTCGTGGATTGAAATGACCAATTTTTATTATTGTGTTATTTTCTGGATGGATTATAATTAGGTGTGTGTGTGGAGTAAGGAAACTTGCCCAAGGTTTTGCCCTGAACTGTCTGGATTTGAACACAGATCTCACGCTTGTAAGGCGAGTGCTCTAAACTGAGCTAGAGGAGCTCCAGGTGAGGCTGAACCTGATGCAAAAATACTTTGATGGCAATTCAATCAGCTTTGAGATCAGAAACTATTACAAGAGGCAGGAAAAGAGGCCAGGGAGTCAGTTGGTTGGTTGTCCAGCCCCTGTCCCTCGCACACACACCAACTGTGTCCTGTCTGCAAATCAGGAACCTGGGAAAATCTTCTTTTATTTTGACCCTAAATGTGACATTTTCCATGTTTCTTTTGGTGTGATTTATATATTTTTTGGGGGGTATAAAGTCAGTGTATTTATTTTGTGCAGGGCCAGGCAGGAGGTGTGCTCAGGTAGCAGCGACGTGGAAGGGACTGCAGGGAACATTATCGTCTCCCCATTTGACGATCAGGATGTAGTCGCCTTTCTCCTTGACGGTGTAGGTCACGTTATACACTCGGTTCCCCACGTGTTTGACGTACACCTCTTCACAGGGTGTCTTGGGCCCATGGACTCCCACCATCAGCATGTTACTGCCTGCACAACAGGAGCCAGAGTTACTCATCAGTGCAGACATGGTTCGGGGGAGGACTGCAGAGCGCACGGGGAATGGAGTTAGAGTAGAGAGCTCCATTGGGGGAGAGAGAGAGAGAGAGCATGGAATGGGGTTAGAGTAGCGAGCCTCTCACCTGCTTTGCTACAATCTACTGTGAAGACATTTTTCTGTCCGATGAAGGCCTTGGACAGGCCTTGGCCGCGAGACACCACTTTGCTGGCGTCAGACGTGAACTTGGGTAACGTCCCGTAACCCCCGCCCACTGTCGCTGACTTAGTCACTGTCTCCACCAGCACACTGGATGTCTCGTGTAAACTGTGTCCCCCAGACAGGCGGACTCCTGGAACACAGGCAGAGAGAGTGTACAATCATCCACTCACACACACACCCTGACACAAACACAGTCCTCACACACACATCACACATCCTCACACCCTGACACACATCCTCACACCGTGACACACACATCCTCACAGCCTGACACACACACCCTGACACACACATCCTCACAAACGGACACACATATACACACATACTGACATCATGTTGGATAAGGGGGAACCAGTAGATGTATATTTGGATTTTAGGAAGGCATTTGACAAGATGCCACACAAAAGGCTGTTACTCAAGATTAAGGCCCACAGGATTAATGGATAGAAGAGTGGCTATCGGGTAGAAAGCAGAGAGTAGCGATAAACGGGTCATTCTCGAATTGGCAGGATGTAATTAGTGGAGTGCCACAAGGATCAGTGCTTGGGCCTCAGCTATTTACATCAATGATCTGGACGAGGACATTGAATGTAATGTGTCTAAATTCGCGGATTACACTAAACTAGGTAGCAGAGTGAGCTCAGGATTATGCAAAAAGATTGCAACAAGATATAGATAGGCTAGGGGAGTGGGCAAGTAGGTGGCAGATGGAATTCAATGTTAGCAAGTGTGAAATTATTCACCTAGGTAGCAAGAATAAAAGAATAGATTATTTTCAAGAGGGGGAGAAGTTAGATAGTGTTAGTGTTCAAAGGGATTTGGGTGTCCTTGTCACCAGTCCCAAAAAGTTAGTTTGCAGGTGCAGCAAGAAACTAAGAAGGCGAACGGCATGTTAGCGTTCATTTCAAAAGGTTGAGTACAAGAGTAGGAAAGTCTTGCTGCAACTGTATAGGGCTCTGTTGAGACCGCACCTAGAGTATTGTGTGCAGTTTTGGTCTCCTTATTTAAAAAAGGACATACTTGCCTTAGAGGGGGTACAGCGTAGATTCACTAGGTTAGTTCCTGGGATGAGGGATAGGTTGAATAAACTAGGGCTGTATTCTCTAGAGTACAGAAGAATTAGGGGGGATCTTATTGAAACATATAAGATTCTTATAGGGCTGGATAAAGTAGACACTGAGGGACTGTTTCCCCTGGTAGGTAGAATCTGTAACCATGGGTCATAATGTTAAAATTGGGTCAGCCTTTTAGAACAGAGTTGAGGAACATTTCTTCATTCAGAGAGTGGTGAATTTATGGAATTCGGTACCCAAGAAGGCTGTAGATGCTCAGTATATTTTCAAGGCTGAGACTGATAGATTTTTGAAAATTAGAGGATATGGGGATAGGGCAGGTAATTAGAGTTAAGTGAGAAGATCACGCATGATCTTATTGAATGGCCAAGCAGGCTCGAAGGGCCGAATGGCCTACTCCTGCTCCTAATTCTTATGCTCTTATGTGACACACATAAACACCCTAACACACATACACACCCTGACACACACACTGACACACACATATCCTCACAAATGGACACACATACACACACTGACACACAGACACCCTGTGACATGTATACATATACCCTGACACAGACACATTGACACACAGACATCCTGTGACACATACACACATCCTGACGCGCGCACACTGCTGCTCTGACCTGTGACCTTGGCTTTGAAGGGGCTCCCCACGATGTGTTGGGGGCCACTGTACTTGATGGAGATGAGGTAACTACCAGGAGCCATGGGGGTGTAGATGACCTTGTAGCCCTCGGGACATTCCTGACAATCCATCTTGACCTTTGAGGGGCCGTTGATGGTGACAGAGAGAGCCCCAGCCCCAGCGTCACATGTGTTCACCACAAAGTCTGCAGCAACTCCTGTCAGTACATACACCAATCAGTGACCCCCCTCACCACAAACAGCCCCACACACCCCCACATCACTGCAACCCCGGAATATCCCCTGAAACCCAGGTTAGAGTCCTGGCCTCCCTCCCCTCCCAGAGACACTGATATTGTGTACCCAGCACTGACCTGTTACTCCTCCCTCCAGGCCGGGTCCGTAGGCACTCACTAGCCCGGGGTCCCCTGCCTGGCCTGCCTCCCCCACACGGATGCGGAAGGGGCTCCCTGGGATGTGGCTAGAGTTGAACTTGACGTGGATGGAGTGGATGCCGTTCTCTCGAGGGATGAAGCGGATTGCGTATTTATCTGTGAACAGCAACAACAAAATCACACTTGTATAGCGCCTTTCACGTCAGGAGGATGTTCCAAGGCACTGGACAGTCACTGCTTCAGACCGAGCTGAGGATGGCGGGTGGGGGGGAGGGGAATGGGGGGGGATTAGGAGTTGCTGATGGGTCCATTGAAGAGGAGAGTCTTCAGGTGAGACTTGAAGGAGTCCAGGGAGGGGGCGAGGTGGAGGGACTGCGGGATGGAATTCCAGATGTTGTGGGCAGAGTGGCTGAAAGCTCGCCCGCCAATGGTGGGGCGGGGGGGTTGGGGAGCAGGCCATAGTCTGCTGAGCGGAGGGGGCGAGCAGGTTGGTAAGGGGATAGGAGGTCATGGCTATAGGGTGTAGGTTGTGAAGGGGAAGATGTTACATCAAGAGTCTTGTAGCTCAGTGGTTACAACAACATCAACAACAACATAATTACATTGATAAGAGCGCCTTTCACGTCGTTAAGAGAGCTCGCCTTGGAGGCGAGAGACCTGGGTTGGATTCCCGGCAGGTCAGAGCAAGTTTCCTTACTCCGCACACATGCCTGATAATAATCCCATGAAAAAAAAAACAATAAATTGGTCATTTCAACCCATGGCTGTTTGTGTAGATGCTGCTGTGCGCAATTGGCTGCCGCATTTCTCCCACGAATATCCAGTCAATTCACTTCACCGTATATTCTGTGAAGCGCTTTGAGTCGTGGATAAAATATGAAAAGCACTCTATCAAATGCAAGGATTATTATTATTAAACCTGTAGGCACAGCACGCACGCAGGCACACACAGTCACTCACTCACTAACAACAACAACAACTTGGATTTATATACCGTCCTCCACGTCAGATGGTGTCTCAGAGCGCTCAGAGCACTAACTAATGGGGAGGGTATTCCTAGCTGGACAGGTAGTGGGAAAGCTTGGCCAGACAGACTACGTGGGTTTAGCTGGTTAAGATTTCACCAACACACACGATGGGCTTCCCCAGCCCAAGCTCTGGGCAACCTGGACTTTAGCTAACACTGTCCAGAGTAAGGTAAGCAGGCTATATCCCTTTAGGGAGAGAGCATGTGCATTATATTCCAGACACAGACACAGGAATTTCTATACATATTTGGACTTGTGGTTTCCACACGTGACAGATGCCCTGACCAAAAAAGGCCAAGGGTTGAGGTGTGATCAGTCTCCCATTAGCCAGCGGGTGGTGCTGTGCTGCAGTGTCTCAAAGGCTCCCTCACAGGCTCCGTCATCAGAATAATATAACAATCTTTGTATTCGTTTGACACCTTAATATGTCAGAAGCCACTCGGTGGATTTACTGTGAAATAAAAGTGACTGTGTATGTGTGGCCAAACAGGGCAAACAGTCGTGCACAGCCACGTCACACACAAACAGCCGTGAAACCCATCACCGTGATCAGCCGGGTGTCTGTCTGACACATATACATGGAAATCCGTCACCGTGGTTAAGAGTCTCCGATGAATTCCTCACATCCCACCTCACATGGTGATCCCAGAGACAGGTTGTTAATAATAATCCTTGCATTTGATATAGCACTTTTACATTGTATCCACATCTCAAATCCCGTTACAGAATACACTGTAAAGTGAATTGACTGTATATTTGTGGGTGAAACGCGGCAGCCAATTGCGCACAGCAGCATCCCCACAAACAGCGGTGGATTGAAATGACCAATTTTTATTATTGTGGTTTTTAATGGGACGTGTTATTAGGAGTGTGGAATAATTGTGGGTTTTTGGAGGGATTATTATTAGGCTTGTGTGTGTGTGTGGAGTAAGGAACTTGCTCATGGTTTCGCCCTGACCTGCCTGCGTTCAAACACAGGTCTCAGTGTGTTGGGGGAAACTCCTGGACATCTGGGATGAAATCCAGGCCCCAAAGGTGGGCCCTGAACCCCCTGACTCAGGGATGAGAATGTAACTGACTGAGCCACCATAATCCACTCTGGACCAAGGTCTCTGCTTTACAGTCTCTGTGACCGGCAACCCCTAATCTTGTACTTCACACAACATCTCCAGTGAGAGATCTCTCTCTCCCCTTTCTTTCACTGTCTCTAAGTCTCTAAGTTCTTTCCCCACCTTTCTCAGTCTCCCTTTCTCAGTCTCTCTCTCAGCCCCCCCTCCCCTCTCTCTGTCTCCCTTTCTCAGTCCCTATCTCTCAGTCCCTCTTTCTGTCTCTCCCCCTCTCTCTCAGTCTCCCTTTCTCAGTGTCTCTCTCAGCCCCTCTCTCTCTCTCTCTCTCTCTCTCTCTCTGTCTCCCTTTCTCAGACTCTATCTTTCTCAGTCACTCTCTCTCCCTCTTTCTGTCTCTCCCCCTCTCTGTCTCCCTTTCTCAGTCTCTCCCTCTCTCTCTCAGTCTCTGCTCAGCTGCCTGTCTGTATCAGTTACCCACATCCCTGGCAACAGGTGGAAATCCGGCTGTTCCCGGGACCAGGATCACAATGAAAGCTCAGACACACGATCTAATGATGGACAGATAGTGAGGAGAGAACACAACAGGAGGAATGAGAGAAAGAGAGAAAGAGAGGGTGGAAGGAGAGGGGCATGAGCAGAGGAACGAGAGAGAAAAGTGAGGTGATTGAGAAGGGAAGGGAAGGAGAGAAAGCAGGAATGATAATAATAATCCTTGCATTTTGATATAGCGCTTTTCACATCTTATTAACGTCTCAAAGCGCTTCACAGAATATACTGTAAAATGAATTGACTGTATATTTGTGGTCAAAACGCGGCAGCCAATTGCGCACAGCAGCGTCCCCACAAACAGTCGTGGGTTGAAATTACCAATTTATTTTGTGTTTTTCTTGGGACAGATTATTATTAGGTGTGCGTGTGGAGCAAGGAAACTTGCCCTAGGTTTCGTCCTGATCTGCCTGGATTCGAACCCAGGTCTCACGATTGTAAGGCGAGTGCTCTAACTACTGAGCTACAGGAGCTTCACAATGAGGGGAATATAGTATGATGAGGGAAAGAAGAGACAGAGACTTGGAGACAGAGGTGGGGGGGGGTGGGGGGGGGGTGGAGAGAGGGGGAATGAGCAACATAAAAAAGCAGGGAAATAAAACCGAGTAAGAGGAAGAGAATGTGGGGGTGGGGGGTTGACAGAATCAGAGAGGGGTATGGGGAGGGAGTGGGGAGGGGGGGGAGTGTGGAGGCGGAGCAATAGCCACCAAAGTCTCGCTGTCAGAACTTGAGCAGTGAACTGACCTTGTCTTGTCCTAGATGTTGGCAGTGTTGGTGTTACAAGAGTTGACAGATGGTGATTGAGTGAGTGAGTGGCTCTGACACCTGTCCCCCCCACCCCCTCCCACCCCGCAGACACTGACCGCTGTCCAACTCAGACACGTAGCACTCCTCCACCGTCCCGGATGGAGTCCGCACTTTAGCGTCAATGACACCCCGAGCTCCGTTCAACTGCACCGCAAATGAGGCCGTCTGGTTAACCTTCAACCCCGACTCCTGGACATCAAACAGTTATCAGTCAGACACCCGGCAACCACAACAGGCAAACTATATTACCACCACAACAACAACATTACACTTGTATAGCGCCCTTTGCGTTAGGAGGACGTCCCAAGGCACTGGACAGTCATTGTTTCAGACCCGAGCTGGGGACGGGAGGTTGGATGAAAAGGGGAGGATTAGGGGTGACCGATGGGACCGTTGAAGAGGAGGGTCTTGAGGCGAGACTTGAAGGAGGCCAGGGAGGGGGTGAGGTGGAGGGACTGCGGGATGGAGTTCCAGAGGTTGGGGGCAGAGTGGCTGAAGGCTCGCCCACCATTGGTGGGACGGGTGGGTCGCGGGACGTGGAGCAGGATAAAGCCTGCTGAGCCGGGGGGTGGGGGGGAGCAGTTTGGTAAGAGTATAGGAGGTCATGGCTGTAGGATGGGGCAAGGTTGTGAAGGGCTTTAAATGTGAGGACCAGGATCTTATATTGGATCCTCTGGATGATGGGGAGCCAGTGAGTTGTGGGTGATGGGGGTCACAGAGTTTGGAACGGGTGAGAGGGGGGTGGATCCTGAGGGAGATGTAATGGGGGGTAGTGGTGGACAGGGTAGATGTGGCTGAACAGATCTCCTTGATTTTTTTTTGAGGAAGTCCAGCATCTCCTCGTAGTTCGAGTTGGAGGAGAGGGTGGGTGAGGCGTGGGAGGGTGGACAGAGGAGTCGGTTTGTGGTGGAGAAGAGGAGCCTGGGGTTGTCAGAGGAACACCTGGCAACAACAACAGGCACACAGCACCACCACCACCACAACAACAATGGCAGTGTGCGGGTCAGTGGGTTAGTGTATGAGGTAGTGGTCAGTGTATGGGTCAGTGTGTAGGGCAGTAGTCAGTGTGTGTGGGGTAGTTGTCAGTGTGTGTTTCAGTGTGTGGGGGGGTTGGTCAGTCTATGTGTCAGTGTGCGGGTCAGTGTGTGGGGTAGTGGGGCGTGACTGACCTGCAGGCTGGTGACCGTGAGCCTCCGGGCAGCATCTGAAGGTGACGCGATGGGGACGATGAAGGGACTGTCGGGGATGTGCTCCTCATTAAACTTGATAGAGACGTCATAATCACCTGTAACACAGGCAGGGTCAGCCTGACCCATGACCCTGACCCCAGTCCTGAACCCCGATCCTGAACCCTCCCATTCTGACCCCCCCCCCATTCAGATCCCCAGCCCCTTCCCTCCACAAATGAGCAGAGCCCCCCACACACTGCACCCCCACACACTTCCCCCCCTCACACTGACCCGCCCCCACACACTGACCCCCACCCCCACACTGACCCCTCCCACACTGACCCACCCCCACACTGACCCCTCCCATACACTGACCCGCCCTCACACACTGACCGCCCCCCCCACACACTGAATCCCCACACATTGCCCCCTGCACACTGACCCCCCGCACACTGACCCTAACACACATCGACCCCCCCACTCACACTGACCCCCCCTCACTGCCCCATCCACACTGACCAGCCCCACTGACTGACCCTCTCCTCCCTGACTGACCCCATGATCCCCAACCCCTGACTGATTCCCCCCCACCTGACTGACCCTCTGATCCCCACTCTGACCCCCTGATCCTCACATCCCCCTGATCCTCACCCCCCGACTGACCCCCTGATCCTCACCCCCCCTGACTTACCCCCTGATCCTCACCCCCCCTGACTGACCCCCTGATCCCCACGCCCCCTGACTGACCCCCTGATCCCCACCCTCCTGACTGACTCCCTCATCCCACCCACTGACCCCCACCCCCTGAATGACACCACCCCTTGACCCTGACTGACCTGGCTCCTGTACGATGTAAGAGACGCCACACGATCCGTCCTTTCTATCCTCAAATGTGATTTCGGCTTTACTGGGACCCTCGACAGCGATGGACAGCCCCCCAGCCCCGGCCTCCCGCGTCCAGATACTGAACTCAGCTACAGAGAGAGACACACACACAGTCAGCAACAAACACACACACAGTGTGATTAGCAGTTCCCAGTGAAGCCCACTCCCCCAGCCACATTGGCTTCCATCGTGAAACACAGAGAGGACAATAGCCAGAACAGGGCAGGACACACCAGACGGCCAGCAGTTACTGGTGTAACCGGCAATTACAGGTGTAGCTGGCGATTACTAGTGTAACTGTGTTGGTATAACCAGCAAATACTGGTGTAAGCGTGTGTGCTGGTGTAACTGTGTGTGTGTTGGTGTAACCGTGTGCGTGTTGGTGTAACTGTGTGCGTGTTGGTGTGACCGGCACAGGGTCAGTGGTGCTGTACCTGCCACCGCGGCCACCCCTCTCTCCAGGCCGGGACCCCCAGCCCGGACCTTGTGAGAGCCACCCTCGCCCATCGGCCCCACCGTGAACTGGAAGGGGCTGCCGGGGACGTGTTGCCCGCGGTAACGCACGTTCACCGTGTGAGACCCCATCTCCTGCGGCACAAACCGCACGCTGTAGGTGTTGTCCTCCCCCTCAATGATCTCAGCGTCCTCCATCTTCCCACTTGGGCTGGTCACCTGAGCTCTCATCTCCTGCACCCCCACCTCCACTGTAACAGAGGTCACAGGTCAGACATACAATGTCTCTCTACCCTCACACACCTCCCCCTACCCCCCAAACGCACACACCTCATCCCACTCCTCACAGATACACACTGCACCCCACCTCACACACCTCACCCCCCACACACACCTCCCCCCAGCCACCTCACCCACCAGACACACACTGCCCACCGTCACACACTTCACTCCACCCCCCACACATACCTCCCCCCACCCCCAGACACACATTAACTGCCCCCCTTGAAACACCTCCCCCCACCCCCCCTCACCTCAGCCCCCATACACACTAGCCCACCAGACACCTCTCCCCACCCCACAGACACATACTTCACCCCCACACACTGATCCCTCATCCCTCCAGACACACACTAACTCCCCCCACCTCCCCCACACAGTAACCCTCCAAGACATACACACACTAACTGCCCCCCACCCCCCCTCCCCAGCCACATTGGCTTCCATTGTGAAACATAGAGGATAATAGCCAGGACAGGACACACTCCACCCCCCACCCAGCCCTCCATACAACAACAGAGAGACAGGGACTGTTTCACAGACAGACACATAGACCAGGTCTGTGTCAGACAACAACAACAACAACAAAATTACACGTGTATAGCATCCTTCACGTCAGGAGGACATCCCAAGGAGCTGGACAGTCACTGCTTCAGACACGCGCTGAGGACGGGGGTAGGTGGGGGGAAGGAAGGGGGGGGGGGGGGGGGGGGTTAGGAGTTGCCAATGGGCCCATTGTGAAAAGGAGAGTCTTGAGGCGAGACTTGAAAGAGGCCAGGGAGTGGGCTACTGATGGGACCTGCTAAGCGGAGTGGGCGGGCAAGTTGATAAGGGGTCACAGATATAGGCAAGGTTCTGGAGGTCTTTGGATGATGGGGAACCAATGGAGTCGGGCGAGGATGGGGAAGATGGGGTCATGGAGCTTGTAGTGGTAGAGTACACAAGTTCTGGATTATCTGCAGCCTGTGGAGGGAGGAATTGGGAAGGCCGACCAGCAGGGCATTTACATAGTCAAGCTGGGATGTAATGAAGGCGTGGATGAGGGTTTCATCGGCTTTGGGGGTGAGGTAATGGTGGAGTCGGGCAATGTTGTGGAGATGGGGAAAGGCAGAGCGAGTCATGGCTTCGATGTGGGGGAGGAAAGACAGTTGAGGAGTGAGCAAGACACCTGACTGGCTTGGTGAGGTCAGGTGAGCAACCATGGAGGTTGATGCTGCCAGCGCCTGACACACAAGCCCCCCAACCCTCACACACACAGCCCCCCCACTCCCACACACACAGCCTCCCCTCCCACACACACAGCCACCCCCTCCCACACACACAGCCCCCCTCCCACACACACACAGCCCCACCCCCACCACACACACGGTCCCTCCACCCACACAAGCCCCCCCCCCCCCACCCCACACACACATACATACATAACCCATCCACACACATGCATGCAAGCCACCCCCCACCACACATAGCCCACCTACATATACACAGCCACATATTCACACAGCAGCCCCCCCCCCCACCTCCACATATATCGCAGCCCCCAACAGACACAACTTCCCCCACACACACACAGCCCCCCCTACATACACACACAGCCTCCCTCCACCGCTGCACACACAACACCCCCCACATACACATATATACACAGACCCCTGCCACACACAGCCCCTTGCAAGCGCCTGATGTGTGAAGACGCTAGCGCGAGCCAATCAGAAGGGCCTCTGTCTTGTTGACATTCAACTGTAGAAAGTTAGCTCTCATCCAGGACTTGATGTCTGACAGACAGTCTGTCAGGGCAGCAGTGGTCCTGGATTCGAGGGTAGAGGCAGAAAGATAGAGTTGGGTGTCATCCACATACATGTGGAAGTTAACCCCATGTCTGCGGATGATGTCACCAAGTGGGAGTATCTGGATGTTGAAAAGTAGGGGGCCAAGGACAGAGCCCTGGGGGACGCTACAGGTGACACTGCAGGGGCTGGAGGAGAAACCTTTGGTGCTGACAAAGTAGAGATTTCGGGAGAGGTAAGAGTCGAACCAAGCGAGGGCAGGTCCGCGGAGATTGAGGAGGGAGAAGAGGTGTTGTCGGAGGATGGAGTGATTGACAGACAGACAGACACACACACAGAGACCAAGGATGTGTCAGACACAGATGCAGACAGAGACACAGACGGGTCTCTCACCCTCAGGCCTGGCTATGTTACCAAAGGTGCCCAGACTCTCTCTGCCCAGGAACTCCCCAAACACGTTGTGAAAGGGGTCGCCCCCGACCTGTGTTGACTCCTCCACGCGCACCTCGCGCTTGGTCTCCCCGGCACGCGTTTTACTGATCTCCGTCCGCTCTGTGCGGGTGTACGTGTGGCTGCTGCGTGTGAAAGTGCGGGTCAAACGCTCCTGAGCGGACACCGTCTGAAACCAATTGCCTGAGAGAAGAAAGAGAGAGAGCGCGTGCAACAGGGGGAGAGAGAGCGTGAGATGGAGAGGAACAGGGAGAGAGAGAGTGCGAGAGAGGGAGCGCAGCAGAGGGAGCGCAGCAGAGGGAGAGAGAGAGAGCACAAAAGGGGGAGAGCATGATAGAGAGGTGTGTGGGGGCTGTGTGTATGGGTGGGGGGGCTGTGTGTGTGGAAGACTGTGTGTGTGGGAAGGTGTGGTGTGTATGTGGGAGGCTGTATGTATTGGGGGGGTGGCTGTTTGTGTGTGTATGGGAGGCTGTGTGTGTGTGGCTGTGTGTGTGTGTGTGTGTGTGTGTGTGAGGGAGCTGTGTGTGTGGCTGTGTGTGTGTGTGGGTTGGTGTGGTTGTGTGTGTGGGTGTCTGCGACTGTGTGTGGATGGGTGCTTGTGTGGGTGTGGCTGTGTGTGTGGGTGGGTGTGGCTGTGTGTGTGTGGCTGTGTGTGTATGGGCTGTGTGTATGGGTGGGTGTGTGGATGGGTGTGTGTGTCTGTGGCTGTGTGTGGGGGCTGTGTGTGCGGGTGTGTGGGTGGGTGTGGGCTGATGTACCTGGTATTTTGAGGTTCAGGTCACAGGTGCTGCCCACAGTAGCGATGGATGGTGCCTGCCGTCGCCGGGTGATGCTCTCCTTTATCCTGCCCTCCCCCGTCATCTTCACTGTGAACGGGCTGCCTATAGCCACACACAGCCTCATCAGGAACACACACACACAGCCTCATCAGGAACACACACACACAGCCTCATCAGGAACACACACACACAGCCTCATCAGGGACACACACACAGACACACTCACCGGGAGAGAGAGACACACACACAGCCTCGTCACAAACACACACACACAAACTGAGACTCAACACACACTCAGTGAGACCCCCCCCCCCACACACTTACACACTGAGACCCATCCACCCACCCACACACACCCTCACAGGCTCAGGCTGTTACCTGGCACGTGATGTTCAGCGAACTTGATGTTGATGATGTAGTTTCCGGGCTCTGTCGGACAGTAACTGACTTTACAGGTTCCGTCCTCCTGATCCTCACAGTTAATGTCCACTTTACTAGGGCCCTCGATAGACAATCCCAGGCCTCCATACCCTGCTCACAACACACAGCAATATCAACACACACTGCCCACAGCCAGCTCCACCATCCACACGCTCAGCCCCACCATCCTCACCCCTACCCCCCCATCCACACACCCCCACCCCCCCATCCACAAACCCCCAGCCCCGCACCGACACCCCCTCATCCACACACCCAGCCCCCACATCCACACTTGCAGCCCCAGGCCCCCATCCTCACCCCCAGCCTCCCATCCCTTGCACCCCATCCACACTCCCAGGCCCCCATCCCCACCCCCAGCCCCCCCCCCCCCATTCACTCCCCACACCTCCCCATTCATACTCTCCAGCCCTCCATCCCCACCCCTCAATGGCTAAGCGATTTGTGGATTTAACGGGTTAGACTCTAGCAGTTACCCCCACCCCTCACACACTATGGGCTACCCCCTCCCTCCCCCTCCCCTTGGCTCTCCCCAGCCCATGTTGAGCAGACCTTGTGCCTTCCCCGTGTGTTGCGTGTGCCTGGCATGTGCATGGCTTACCGGCGTGTCTGGTGTCCACAATGAATTCAGACACCTCGAAGGTGTGACCTTCGACCAGCCCTTTCCCCGACACCTTGACCCTGCTGGCCTCCCCGATCTCAGAGGCTCCCACCATGATCTTAAAGGGGCTGTTGGCCACATGGCGGCCGTTCTTCTTCACACTGACCACGTGCTCACCCACCTCCTTCGGGGTGAAGGAGATTCCTATCCCACACAAAACAGGTCATTTAACATACTGTCGCTCATGTCAGGAGGGAAGGGCTGGGTTGAAAGGCAGGGTGGGAGTAGGAGGGGGTGGAGGGCAGGGAGGATGGGGAAGGAGACGATGGAGGGCTGGGAGGGTAGGGGTAGGAGGGGGTGTGTACGCAAGTGTGTGAGTGTGTGTGTCTGTCTGTGCAAGTGTGTCTGTGTGTGCATATGTGTGTGCATGCGTGTGTGTGAGTGCGTGCATGCAAGCATGTGTGCATGTGAGACTCCTGTTGGGTTGGGTTCTCCAAGATGCTACCCTACAGGAGGGACGCTATATAAATACAACTTGCTGTGTATTGGTCAGTGTATGTTGGGGACTGTGTGTTGGGATCAGCGGGTGTTGGGGTCAGGGTGTGTTGGGGTCAGGGTGTGTTGGGGTCAGGGTGTGTTGGGGTCAGGGTGTGTTGGGGTCAGGGTGTGTTGGGGTCAGCGTGTGTTGGGGTCAGCGTGTGTTGGGGTCAGCGTGTGTTGGGGTCAGCGTGTGTTGGGGTCAGCGTGTGTTGGGGTCAGCGTGTGTTGGGGTCAGCGTGTGTTGGGGTCAGCGTGTGTTGGGGTCAGCGTGTGTTGGGGTCAGCGTGTGTTGGGGTCAGCGTGTGTTGGGGTCAGCGTGTGTTGGGGTCAGCGTGTGTTGGGGTCAGCGTGTGTTGGGGTCAGCGTGTGTTGGGGTCAGCGTGTGTTGGGGTCAGCGTGTGTTGGGGTCAGCGTGTGTTGGGGTCAGCGTGTGTTGGGGTCAGCGTGTGTTGGGGTCAGCGTGTGTTGGGGTCAGCGTGTGTTGGGGTCAGCGTGTGTTGGGGTCAGCGTGTGTTGGGGTCAGCGTGTGTTGGGGTCAGCGTGTGTTGGGGTCAGCGTGTGTTGGGGTCAGCGTGTGTTGGGGTCAGCGTGTGTTGGGGTCAGCGTGTGTTGGGGTCAGCGTGTGTTGGGGTCAGCGTGTGTTGGGGGGAGCGTGTGTTGGGGGGAGCGTGTGTTGGGGGGAGCGTGTGTTGGGGGGAGCGTGTGTTGGGGTCAGCGTGTGTTGGGGGGAACGTGTGTTGGGGTCAGTGTGTGTTGGGGGGAGCGTGTGTTGTGGGGAGCGTGTGTTGGGGGGAGTGTGTGTTGGGGTCAGCATGCATTGGAGTTAGTGTGTTGGGGGGCACTGACCAATGTGTCTGTTGGGCAGTCTCTTCAAGAGACAGGGCTCTTCACTGCCGGACGTGGCTTCGATGCTGGCTGTAAGGAGGCTCAAGTCGCTCTCTGTGATCTTAAGGGAAACGTCTGCTGATGTCCCCACGTTGAGCTGTGACGTTCTCATTGAGTCATCGCCTGCAACAACAACACCATCATATACACACATACCTTATATTGATCTGTTTGCTTTCAGCATTAACCTCCATGGTTGCTCATTCCACCTCACCAAGCCAGTCAGGACCCTTTGTGTCTTGTTCGACCCCCAACTGTCTTTCCTCCCTCACATCCAACCGATGACTCGCTCTGCCTTTCCCCATCTCCGCAACATTTCCCGACTCCGCCATCAATCCCAAAGCCACTGAAACCCTCATCTACGCCTTCATTAAATCCAGGCTCAACTATGCAAACGCCCTGCTTGTCGGCCTTCCCAATTCCTCCCTCCACAGGCTGCAGATAATCCAGAAATCTGTGGCCTGTGTCCTCTACTGTTCCAAACTCCATGACCCCATCTCCCCCATCCTCTCCCGACTCCATTGGCTCCCCAACATCGAAGATCCTATTCGAGATCCTGCTCCTCACAATTAAAGCCCTCCGCAACCTCGCACCACCCTACATGCATGACGTCCAAACCCCTGACCAACCTGCCCACCCCCTCTGCTCAGCAGGCTCTGGCCTGCTCCACGTCCACGACCCACCCGCCCCACCATTGGTGGGCAAGCCTTCAGCCACTCTGCCCCCAATCGCTGGAACTCCATCCCACAGTCCCTCCACCTCGCCCCCTCCCTGGTCTCCTTCAAGTCTTGCCTCAAGACTTTACTCTTCTATGGACCCATCGTCAACTCCTAATCCTCCCCTTCCCTCCCCCCATCCTCAGCTCGGGTCTGAAGCAGTGACTATCCAGCGCCTTGGGATGTCCTCTCGACGTAAAAGGCACTATACAAATGTAAGTTTGGATTGATGGAAAGGCACCATACGAGGGTAACGTTGTTGTTTCCTAAACTATCAATCTCAGCAGCCGGTAGGATCCCAGTTGTTAGTCGATGGGTGAATTTTCTGGGAGTAATAATTCCTTCAAAAATTCTGTGAAGCACTGTCTATGTGTTGTGTAGGGGCGGCTGGCATGTGTGTGGGGGTAGGTGTATGGAAGGATCGGTGTGTGTGTGGGCAGGGGGCAGGGCTGGTGTGTGTGTATGTGGGGAGGTATGTAGGGGCGCTGGTGTGTGTGTATGTGGGGGGCTATGGAGGTGGGCTTATGTGTGTGTATGTGGGGGGGTATGTGGGGGGGTATGTAGGGGGGTGGGTGTATGTGCGGGGGCTATGTAGGTAGGGCTGGTGTGTGTTGGGGGTATTATTATTTAATCGACGTCTCAAGGCGCTTCACAGAATATACTGTAAAGTGAATTGACTGTATAATTGTGGGCAAAACGCGGCAGCCAATTGCACACAGCAGCGTCCCCCACAAATAGCCGTGGGTTGAAGTGACTATGTTTTTTTTCTTCAGTGATTATTATTAGGTGCGTGTGTGCAGTAAGGAAACTTGGCCAAGGTTTCATCCTGACCTGCAGCAAATGGAACTCAGATCTGGCGAGACAAGTACTTTAACCACTGGGCCCAGGTGTGCATATAGCGGTTGGGGGGGGGGGGGGGCGGGGGGGGAAATGGTACCTGTGATCTTGGACATGAAGGGGCTGCCTGCGATGTGCTTGTCGTCGAAACGGACGATGATGCTGTAATCCCCGGGGGCAGTCGGGAGGTAGGATACCGTGCAGGTCCCATCCTTGTTGTCCTGACACGTGATCTCAGCTTTAGACGGACCCTCAACCGCCAGAGACAGACCCCCTGTGTAAGGAGAGTCACATTGACCACAGAGACACTGACCACAGAGACACTGACCACAGAGTCACTGACCACAGAGACACTGACCACAGAGACACCGACCACAGAGACACCGACCACAGAGACACCGACCACAGAGACACTGACCAGTCTCCCTGCCCAGACTGACCTTCCCCCGCGCCTTTGGTGATGATGGTGAAGGAGGACAGTTTGTTGACCATCCCGTGGCTCAGGCCAGGTCCAAAAGCTGTCACATGGCCACTGTTTATCGCGTCCACATAGAACTGCAGTGGGCTCCCTGCAGAGGGAACGAGGAAGGGAGGGAGGGAGGGAGGGGGAGAGAGAGAGAGAGTGTGAGGGAGAGAGAGAGTGTGAGGGAGAGAGCAAGAGAGAGTGAGAATGAATGAGGGAGAGAGAGGGAGTGATTGTCAGTGAGCGTGAAAGAGGGTGGGTGCGGTAGAAAGGGGAGAGTGCGAGAGCAAAGAGTCAGTGAGTGAGAGGGGAGAGAGTGGGGGAGAGAGAGTGGGGGGAGAGAGAGTAGGGGGAGACCGAAAGAGAGAGAGAGAGAGAGAGACTCATAATGCATCCCTGGGGTAACGTGGGCATGTGGGTGTGTGTGGTGGTGTGTGTGTGTGGTGGGATATATAAGAGCAGCTGGCATGTGTGTGGGGCCAGGTGCATGGAAGGGTGCTGTGTGTGTGAGCGGGGGACAGGGCTGGTGTGTGTATGTGGGGGGTGGTATGTGGGGGGTCTGGTGTGTGTGTATGTGGGGGGTTATGGAGGTGGGCTTGTATGTGTGTATGTGGTGGGTACACAGGGGGGCTGGTGTATGTGCGGGGGGGTATGTGTGTGTGGTGTGTGTTTGTGTGGTGTGTGTGTGTGGTGCTGTGTGCGTGTGTGTGGTGCTGTGTGTGGTGGTGCTGTGTGTTTGGTGTGTGTGTGGTGGTGTGTGTGTAGTGGTGCAGTGTGTGTGGTGGTGTGGTGTATGTGGTGGTATGTGTGTGTGTGGTGATGTGTGTGTGGTGTGTGTGTGTGTGGTGGGGTGTGTGTGGAGGTGGTGTGTGTGTGGAGGTGTTGTGTGTGTGGTGGTGTGTGTATGTGTACCTGGGATGTGGTTTCCATCATATTTGATGTCCATCTCGTGTAGACCCTTCTCGCTGGGAGTGAACTTGACGGTCACGGTGCCATCCTTGTTGTCTGTGATCTTGGGCCGAGCAGCCTTTCCTGACGGCATTCGCACTTCACCTACACACGCACACACACACAGGCCGTGAGCCAGGGGGCAGCCCCATACACCCACACACACCCATGCCGTGAGCTACCCCCTCCCCCCCACACATACACACACACTGTGAGCCACCACCACCCCCACATACACACACCCACGCCGTGAACCACCATCCCCAAACACACACCCACACGGTGAGCCACCCCCACCACACACACACACACCGTGAGCCACCCCCCCTCCACACACACACACATCCACGCCGTGAGCCACCCCCCCACACACACGCACATACACACAGGCCGTGAGCCACACACTCCCACCCCACACACACACACCACACCCACACATATACACCACCCCACACATACACACAGCCTCTCACACACACAGGGCATGAGAGGGCACAGCCCCCCACCCCCACTGTGCCCGCCAGGACATCCCCACATACTGACACACAGATACACACACACATGTCCACCAGGACACCCTCACGCATGGGCACACGCACACAACAACTTTGATTTATATAGCGCCCTCCACGCCGGATGGCGTCTACACTGACTGGCACACACACACACACACTGTGCCCGCCAGGACGTCCCCACATACCCACACACACAGACTATCACACACACACAGAATGGCACACACACACACACAGAGGCGCACACACACACATACGCACAAGCACACACAGGCGAGACTGTTGAAGGTACCTGTGATCTCGCCTGTCTGCACAGTGAAGGGAATGACCAGGCTGAAGGGGCGCAGGCCATGGTCAGCAACATCCACTGGCACAATGGGCTCCTCGGTGGCCTGGGGGGTGGCAGGGTGGTGGGTGGGGGGAGGGGGGGGGGGGAACAGGCAGATAGACACAGTGAGCGAGTACCACTAACACACAAACATAGGCAGCTCAGCTGGAATTTAAATGTGAGGCAGATACACCAAGGCCTCAAAAGGGGCACATCTCAACCAATCAGCTACAGGGGTGTGTGTGTGAGAGAGAGAGAAAGAGAGTGTGTATGTGTGTGCATGTGAGTGTGTGTGTGTATACTAGGGAACGGCGATTAATCGGTTTTTCGATTAAACCCGATATGATTTTCAGATCGGTATGCCGATATGGTGATTCTAAAAAAACTGTTATATCGAGAGATTCGATTTAAAAAATATACATCGATATATTTTTAAGATCGTTCCTGGCAATATATCAATATTGTTGGTATTATCAGTGTAATGCGAGCTTTTCTAGCTGACCTTGTCGCCGGCATTGCAACCTCCTAGATCTAGAGCATGGAATGCGCATACATTCGGTGCGCGCGCACAATTAACGAGCGCGCACATCCGATGCGCGCGCACACTTTACTGCGTATACTCGACGTGAGTCGTGGCTTCTTAACAAAGTCGCATCGCTGAAAATTGTAGTTTGAAAATTTACCTTTCTCATCATGGGGAAAAGAAGCCCCGTATGGGACTACTTTGAAAACATTGCAGTCAGTAATGGTGTGTATAGATGTACAGTTTGCAAGGTCTTGGTTAAGACATCTGATTCGAGCACGAGCAACCTGCGACAACACATTAAGCAGCACCACCCCGCCCAGCACGCTGCCCTCAGAGCGAAATCATTGTCGGCAACAGCAGGAAGTGGAACCAGCGCTTCGGAGAAAGCGACAGGTAGTGGGGCCAGTGCAGCTCAAACAATTCCTGCTTTATTTAAGAGGAGAACATTGTACCAGAGAGGGGACAAAAAGTGGCAAACTATCACGAACGCTGTCACTTTTTGCATAGCAAAGGAGAGCTTGCCAATGGCGAAGGACATTAATTCAGACTTCAGACTACATAAAAATAAGTGGCATTTTGTGGCTGTAAGTGTTATTTTTGTGTGTTAGAGAGTTAGAAGCCAGATTATCACTGCTTCTATGTATGTGTCTAGTCAGACACACACAGCAGTGATAATCTGGCTTCTAACTCTAACAGTCAGACTGTCTGTCTCTCTCTTTTCTATTGTAATAGATCTCATTTACACGTGGACATTACATGCTACTTTCAAGCAAGAAATGGAGGAGAATAAATCTCTAGATTTTGTTTTTGGTGTGTGTGTGTTTTATTTTGTGTTTAGAGATGGAGGGAGAGAAGGAGAGGGGGAAAGTTGGGAGAGAAGGAGAGAGGAAGAGAGGAGAGGGAGGAAGAGAATGAGAGGGGGAAAGGAGGGAGAGAAGGAGCGAGGGGAAAGGAGGGAGAGAAGGAGAGAGGCGAGGGAGGGAGGGAGGGAGGGAGAGAAGAAGAGGGGGAAAGTTGGGAGAGAAGGAGAGAGGAAGAGAGAAGAGGGAGGGAGAGAAGGAGAGGGTGAAAGGAGGGAGAGAAGGAGCGAGGGGAAAGGAGGGAGAGAAGAAGAGAGGAGAGGGAGGGAGGGAGAAAAGGAGAGGGGGAAGGAGGGAGAGAAGGAGCGAGGGGAAAGGAGGGAGAGAAGGAGAGAGGCGAGGGAGGGAGGGAGAGAAGAAGAGGGGGAAAGTTGGGAGAGAAGGAGAGAGGAAGAGAGAAGAGGGAGGGAGAGAAGGAGAGGGTGAAAGGAGGGAGAGAAGGAGCGAGGGGAAAGGAGGGAGAGAAGAAGAGAGGAGAGGGAGGGAGGGAGAAAAGGAGAGGGGGAAGGAGGGAGAGAAGGAGCGAGGGGAAAGGAGGGAGAGAAGGAGAGAGGGGAGGGAGGGAGAGGGGGAAAGTTGGGAGAGAAGGAAAGAGGAAGAGAGGAGAGGGAGGGAGAGAAGGAGAGGGGGAAAGGAGGGAGAGAAGGAGCGAGGGGAAAGGAGGGAGAGAAGGAGACAGGGGAGGGAGGGAGAGGGGGAAAGTTGGGAGAGAAGGAGAGAGGAAGAGAAGAGAGGGAGGGAGAGAAGGAGAGGGGGAAAGGCGGGAGAGAAGGAGCGAGGGGAAAGGAGGGAGAGAAGGAGAGAGGGGAGGGAGGGAGGGAGAGAGGGGAGGGAGAGAGGGGAGGGAGGGAGGGAGGGACAGAAGGAGAGAGGGGAGGGAGAGAAGGAGAGAGGGGAGGGAGGGAGGGAGGGAGGGAGGGAGGGAGGGAGGGAGAGAAGGAGAGAGGGGAGGGAGGGAGGAAGAGAAGGAGAGAGGGGAGGGAGGGAGGGAGGGAGAGAAGGAGAGGGGGAAAGGAGAGAGAGGAGACAGGGGGGAGGGAGAGGAGAGAGGGAGAGTGGAGGGGGAGGGAGAGAAGTGAAGGGGGGAGGGAGGGAGGGAGGGAGAGAAGGAGAGGGGGAAAGGAAGGAGAGAAGGAGAGAGGAGAGGAGGGAGAGAAGGAGAGGGGGTGGTAGGGAGCAAACAACATCGTATAATTCAACAGACCGTGACACCAACATTACAAACTTTCTGGACCTAGAGCACGCATTTCGAAATGTGCGTGCACCGCGACTGCGCGCGCACCGTCAGTGCGGACGCACCGTCAATGCGCGCGCACCGCGACTGAGCGCGCACCATAAATGCGCGCACGCCATCAATGCACGCGCACTTCGAATGCACGCGCATGCGCAGTACAAAAACTCGATAGATCGGTTTAAGCAGGTATGAGCAAACCGATATATCCATATCCGGAAAAATCCCATATCGCCGTTCCCTAGTGTATACGTGTGAGTATGTATGTGTGAGAAAGAATGTGAGAGAGTATGTGTCAATGTGTGTGTACATGAGTATGTGTGTGTGTTCAAGAGTGTGTATGTGTGAGAAAGAGTGTGTATGTGAGTGTGTAATGTGTGTGAGTGTGTATGTGAGAGAGTGCATGTGAGTGTGTGTGTGTATGTGTGAGTGTGTATATGTGCGAAAGTGTATGTGAGAGAGTATGTATGTCAGTGTGTGTACATGAGTGTGAGTATGTGTGTGAGTGTGTGCAAGAGTGTATGTGTGTGAGTGTGTGTGAGAAAGAGTGTGTATGTGAGTGTGTATGTGTGAGTGTGTATGTGTGAGTGTGTGTGAGAGAAAGAGTATGTATGTGAGAGAGTGTGTGTGAGTGTGGGTCTGTGTGTGTAGATGAGCAGCAATATGTTTGCAAAGAGGAATCACCAGCTGGCTAGGGCTGACTTGTTAGAGGGAGATATTGGTGACTGATCAGTCGGTTGGTGGATTGGTCAGTTAATTGGTTGGTTGGTCAGTTAGTTAGTTGGTTGGTTGGTTGGTCAGTTAGTTGGTTGGTTGGTCAGTTAGTTGGTTGGTCGGTGGGTTGGTTGGTTAGTTGGTTAGTTGGTTGGTTGGTTGGTGGGTTGGTTGGTTGGTTGGTTGGTCAGTTAGTTGGTTGGTTGGTGGGTTGGTTAGTCGGTTGGTTGCTCAGTTAGTTGGTTGGTTGGTGGGTTGGTTAGTTGGTTGGTGGGTCGGTCAGTTAGTTGCTCACACTCACCACCACGTGGAAGGGGCTGTTGGGAATCTGTTCCCCTCCGAAGCGGATGGTGATGATGTATTTTCCGGGCTCGGGGGCCGTGTAGTAAATGTCGAAGGTCCCATCCTGGTTCTCCACCACGTCCACATCCAGCTCAGCACCGTCAGGAGTGGACACCTTACATGTCACCTTCCCCTTCCCTGCCGCCTTGGCATCCACCGTAATCACCGTCTCCTCCCCAATTTGTATAGTGGGGCCCAGGCCAGCACCTGTCATGGGTGGGGGGGGTCAGGCTGTCACTGCCACTCACTGCCCCCCACTGCTCACTCCCCCCCACTGCTCCTCACTGCTCACTGCCCCCCACTGCCCCCCACTGCTCACTGCCCCCCACTGCTCACTCCCCCCCACTGCTCCTCACTGCTCACTGCCCCCCACTGCTCACTGCCCCCCACTGCTCCTCACTGCTCACTGCCCCCCACTGCCCCCCACTGCTCACTGCCCCCCACTGCTCACTCCCCCCCACTGCTCCTCACTGCTCACTGCCCCCCACTGCTCACTGCCCCCCACTGCTCCTCACTGCTCACTGCCCCCCACTACTCACTCCCCCCCACTGCTCCTCACTGCTCCTCACTGCTCACTGCCCCCCACTGCTCACTCCCCCCCACTGCTCCTCACTGCTCACTGCCCCCCACTGCTCACTGCCCCCCACTGCTCACTGTCCCCACTGCTCCTCACTGCTCACTGCCCCCCACTGCTCCTCACTACTCACTCCCCCCCACTGCTCCTCACTGCTCACTGCCCCCCACTGCTCACTGCCCCCCACTGCTCACTGCCCCCCACTGCTCACTGCCCCCCACTGCTCACTGCCCCCCACTGCTCACTCCCCCCCACTGCTCCTCACTGCTCACTGCCCCCCACTGCTCCTCACTGCTCACTGCCCCCCACTGCTCACTGCCCCCCACTGCTCACTGCCCCCCACTGCTCACTGCCCCCCACTGCCCCCCACTGCTCACTCCCCCCCACTGCTCCTCACTGCTCACTGCCCCCCACTGCTCACTGCCCCCCACTGCTCCTCACTGCTCACTCCCCCCCACTGCTCCTCACTGCCCCCCACTGCTCCTCACTGCTCACTCCCCCCCACTGCCCCCCACTGCTCACTGCCCCCCACTGCTCACTGCCCCCCACTGCTCACTGCCCCCCACTGCCCCCCACTGCTCACTCCCCCCCACTACTCCTCACTGCTCACTGCCCCCCACTGCTCACTCCCCCCCACTGCTCCTCACTGCTCACTGCCCCCCACTGCTCACTGCCCCCCACTGCTCACTGCCCCCCACTGCTCCTCACTGCTCACTGCCCCCCACTGCTCACTGCCCCCCACTGCTCACTGCCCCCCACTGCTCACTTACACCCACTGCCACAGCCACCCACTCACTGACCATCCCCAAACCAGGCCACCTACCGAGATCCCGCACTGCCAGGTGCTGAGCCACCCTCCTGGGCATCGCAGGGCAAGCTTGGCACTGAGCCCAACCATTACACAATCACACTGCCCCACACACATACACACAGCCCCTCACCAACACACACTCTTCCCCACACTCAAAGGCAGCCGGCTTAACAAGACAGTATAGAGAACTCACCCAGCCCATGGCCACCAATGGACACTGAGGAGAAAGGAAGTTGTTCCAAAATCAGATTGACTTGAGTGAAGCAGAAACACACCAACTACACACACACCAACCACACACACACCAACTATATACACACACAAACCAACTACACATACACCAACTACACACACACACCAAGTACACACAACACACACACACCAACTACATAAACATACCAACTACATTACACACCAACTATACACACACATATCAACTACACATACAAACCCACTACACACAACACACACGCACCAACTATACACACACACACCAACTACATACACGAACCAGCTTTATACACACGCACCAACTGCACACACAAACACGAACTACACACGCACTAACTACACACACCAACTACACACACACACCAACTACACACACATACATCAACTACACACACCCACCAACTACACACATGCAGCGACAGATAGAGAGATGGTATTGCACAGAATGTGACAGCATAGAAACAGGCTACTCTGCCCAGCGTTGTACTGTGAGAAGGGGCAGGCCTGGCACTGTGTTGTGGTGGGGGGCACTGTGCTGTGAGGGGGGGGAAGGCAGTGCTGTTGGCACAGACTGAGCTCCTACCTGTGACGAGGCACTTGCTAGCGTCGCCGCTGGGCAGGGCGTGGATCCGATACGGTGAGTAGGGGATCTCGTCCCCACCGTATTTGATGGTGATGGTGTAGCGCCCGGTCATGTCCGGCACGTAGCTGACGGTGTAGGTGCCGTCACCATTGTCGCGGATGTTGGCTTTCTTTGGCTTCCCCTCTGGGTCCTGGGCACAAGGCACAGCTCACAGTCACACTCCATTACACTCGGGGCTCAACAGCAGGGGGGGTGGGGAGAGGGTGGGAAAGGATGACACTGGGCGAGTGTGTGTGGGGGTGAGGGGGAGGATGTGAGGGGGGGGAGAGGATGGGGGGGTGAGGGGGAGGATGGGGGGGGGGGGAGAGGATGGGGGGGTGAGGGTGGGGGGTGAGGCTGGGTGTATGGGGGTGGTGGGTGAGAGTGGGTGTCTGTGGGTGTGCGGGGGATGTATGGGGTTGTGTGGGTGTGGGGGGGTGGATGGAGTGCGTGGGTGTGGGTGTATGGGGTGTGGGTGTGGGGGGATATATAGGGTTGTGTGGGTGTGGGGGGGTGTATGGGTGTTAGGAGGGTGTATGGGGTGTGTATGTGTGTATGGGGTTGTGTGGGTGAGTTGGGGGTTTATGGAGGGATATGGATCAGGGTGGTTGAGGGTGGACGAGGCTGGGTGTATGGGGAAGCGTGGGTGAGGATGGGTGTGTGGGGTGTTGATGGTGAGATTGGAGAATGGTGGTGTGTTGTGTGTGTGACACCTACAATGATCTGCACAGTGAGCAGCCCCTCTCCTGCATCGCGAGCATCGATGGTGAACTCCAGGGGTAGACTGGCAGACACCCCCGAGGCGTTCAGCCCAGGGCCACTGGCTCGGACCTTACTGGCATCGTGTGTGGGGAGGACGTTGATCTTGAAGGGACTGAAAGACAGGAAACTGGTGTTAGCGTCACTACAAGCCACAGCAATAATAAATCCTTGCATTTCATAGAGTGCTTATCATGTCTTCTAGACTGTGTATCAAAGATCTTCACAGAATAATAATACTAATATAATAATCCTTGCATTTGAATTAGCGCTTTTCACATCTCATCGATGTCTCAAAGTGCTTCACAGAATTTACTGACAGCCAATTGCGCACTGCAGCATCCCCACAAACAGTCGTGGATTGAAATGACCAATTTTATTATTGTGTTTTTTTTGGGGAGGGATTATAATCAGGCGTGTGTATGGAGTAAGGAAACTTGCCCAATGTTTCGCCCTGAACTGCTTGGATTCGAACACAGGTTCGCTTGTAAGGTGAGTGCTTTAACCACTGAGCTATAGGAGCTCCCTTCCCTCCCCATCCTCTGGTCGTGCCTGAAGACCTTCCTCTTCGGCTACACCAACAGTCACCTCCCCCCACCCCACTTCAGCCTCCTTCACCTTAACACCCACTAGCTCAGGCTGGGGGAGGGGCCTGGTCTCACCTGCGAGGAACCTCCTGCTCAGCGTATTTGACAGACACGGTGTAGGGACCATCCGCTGAGGGTGTGTAAGAGACAGAGTGTGTGCCGTCCCCCTTGTCCATCACCTTCACCACCTCAGCTACACCTGGACCAGGAGAGAACCCAAACATCATCCAGTGACAATCATACCTCAACTGGCTGTCACCCTGGGGGGGTCAAAGCTGGATTTGGAACCAGGGCAAGGCTGAGGATGGTGGGGGTGGGGGGGAGGCTGAAGGTGGGGGGAGAGGCTGAGGGTGTGGGGGAGAGGCTGAGGAGGGAGAGGATGAGGGGGAGTGGGGGAGAGACTGAGGGTGGGGGGGAGAGGCTGAGGTGGGGCGGGGAGAGGCTGAGGGTGGGGGAAGAGGCTGAGGTGGTGTGGGGGAGAGGCTGAGAGGGGGGCTGGGGCAGAGGCTGAGAGGGGGGCTGGGGGAGAGGCTGAGAGGGGGGCTGGGGGAGAGGCTGAGGAGGGGGATGGGGGAGAGGCTGAGGGGGGTGGGGGACAGGCTGGGGAGTGGGGGAGAGGCTGATGGGGGGGCTGGGGGTGAGGTTGGGGGGGGGGGGAGAGGCTGAGGGGGGTGGGGGAGAGGCTATGGGCAGACTGGGGGAGAAGCTGAGGGCAGGGCTGGGGGAGGGGCTGAGGGGTGTGGGGGAGAGGCTGAGGGAGGGCTAGGGCTCACTATATCTGTGTGTGAGGGTGTGTGTGTGCGCATGTGTGTGTGCGCATGTGTGTGTGCGCATGTGTGTGTGTGTGTGAGGGTGTGTGCGTGTGTGGGTTTGAGGGGATGTGTGTGAGGTGTGTGAGAGGGTGTGTGTGTGTGAGGGTATGTGTGCGCATGTGTGTGTGTGAGGGTATGTGTGCGCATGTGTGTGAGGGTGTGTGTGAGGGTGTGTGTGTGTGTAAGGGTGTGTGTGTGACTATGTGTGAGGGTGCATGTGTGTGAGGGAGTGATCTCACCTGATGGCCCGATCACCTGCACCCCGAGGGTGGCGGTCCCGGCTTTGCTGGCGTCCACAGTGAAGTTCTGGGGGTGGTGAACTCTGACCCCGGTGCCGAGCCCTGACCCCGTGCACTTCACTTTACTGGGGTCAACAACGTCCTTCACTGGCACACGGAAAGGACTCCCTGTCACACACACCACAAACACGTTAGCCACATGCAACAACAACAACAAAATGACATGTATAGAGCGCCTTTCACATCACGAAGGGCCTGTGGGATGGAGTTCCAGAGTGTAGGGGCAGAGAGGCTGTACACACTGACATACATGTTCACATGTACCCACGTACACACTGATATCAACCTCACTGTCAATACACAATGCAGGAGGAGACAGCCACTCAGAGGGAGCAGGCGGGGGTCAGGGGGGAGAGGGACTGTGCTGTGGGGGGTCAGGAGGAGAGGGAGCAGGTGGGGGCAGGCGCCAGTGGGGAGAGAAAGCGGGCTGGGGGTTTCAGGGGTCTGAGGGAGTGGGCTGGGGCGTAAGTGGGGAAAGGGAGCAGGCGGGGGTGGGGGGGTCAGGTATGAGAGGGAGGGGGCTAGGTGGGGGTCCAGGGTGAGAGGGAGCGGGCCAGGGGAGTCAGGGGAGGGATGGAGCAGGCTGAGGGGATCAGGGGGGAGAGGGAGCGGGCCAGGGGCATCAGGGGGGAGAGGGAGCGGGCGAGGGGAGGGGGTTAGGGGGGAGAGGTCACTCACCAGGGATGGGATGGCCCCCGAACGTGATGTTGACATCATAGTCCCCAGCAGTGAAGGGGATGTACTCTACACTACAGCTCCCATCTTTGTTATCTTTACAGGACATCTTGGCTTCCGATGGCCCCTCAATAGCCAGGCCCAGACCTCCTGTCCCGGCTCCCCTACACACACACACACACACAGAGTGAGCCCCTTCCCCTACACACACAGTGAGCCCCCTCCCCTACACGTACACACACACACAGTGAGCCCCATCCCCTACACACACTGAGACCCCTCCCCTACACACACACAGTGAGCCCCCTCCCCTACACACACTGAGACCCCTCCCCTACACACACACAGTGAGCCCCCTCCCATACACACACTGAGACCCCTCCCCTACACACACACAGTGAGCGCCCTCCTCAACACACACACAGTGAGCCCCCTCCCCTACACACACACAGTGAGCCCCCTACACGTACACACACTGAGACCCCTCCCCTACACACACACAGTGAGCCCCCTCCCCTACACACACACAGTGAGCCCCCTCCCCTACACACACACGGACACACTGGCCTAGCTCGAGCCTCACCTGGTCTCCACAGTGAAGCGGTTGGGCTTGTTGACCAGGCCACCCTCCAGGCCTGGCCCATAGGCCTGCACCCGGCTAGGGTCACAGCCCTCGGTTACACCAACACGGAACGGGCTCTTGGGCAATGGGATGTCATCGTAAAGCACCTCAATCACATGGAGTCCTGGACACAAAGCACAGCAACACAGTTATTCATAACACAAGACTGGCCCTGTATCACCCAACCCAGCCCCCACCCAACCCAACCCAGCTAAGTTATAAATGCCCTGCTGGTCGGCTTTCCCAATTCCTCCCTCCACAGGCTGCCGATAATCCAGAACTCTGCGGCCAGTGAACTATACCGTTCCAAACTCTGTGACCCCATCTCCCCCATCCTCGCCCAACTCCAATGGCTCCCCATCATCCAGAGGATCCAACTCATCCTGGTCCTCACATTTAAAGCTCTCCACAACCTCGCCCCACCCTACATCAGTGACCTCCTATGCCCCTACCAACCTGCTCACCCCCTCCGCTCAGCAGGCTCTGGCCTGCACCACGTCCCCCGACCCACCTGGCCCACCATTGGCGGGCGAGCCACTAGCCACTCTGCCCCCAACCACTGGAACTCCATCCCGCAGTCCCTCCGCCTCACCCCCTCCCTGGCCTCCTTCAAGTCTCGCCTCAAGACTTTCCTCTTCGATGGACCCATCGGCAACTCCAAATCCCCTATCTCTGACCCCAGCTCGGGTCTGAAGAAATAACTGTCCAGCGCTTTGGGACGTCCTCCTGACGTGAAAGGCGCTATACAAATGTCATTTTGTTGTTGTTGTTAGGTTGGTGACCACCATGTCAGAGGTTTCTGACTAGTTCGTGGCACTCACCATCCTCGTACGCGCTGTACTCCACACGGTAAGTGCCATCACCATTGTCCCTGATGTAGCTGTCGGTGACGGCACCAGACGGGTTGGTGATCCGAGCTTTGACATGAGCCCCCCCGCTCCTCGATACCGAGTGACAGTCAACTGTGAACTCGGTCGTCACTTCCCGCAGCACACCTAGAGAGAGGGGAGCGAAGCGGTGAATGTGGGCGGGGGGGTGGGGAAATGGGGGAAGTATGGACAGGTGGTAGGCAGGGGAGTGTGGGCGCGGGGTGGGGGCGGGCGAGGAGTGTGACCGGGGGGGGGGCAGAGCGGGGAGTGTGGGTGGGGGAGCAGAGAGGGGAGTGTGGGCGGAGGGCCAGAAAGGGGAGTATGGGTGGGCGGGGGGCAGAGTGGGGAGTGTGGGTGGGGGGTGGGGGCAGAGAGGTGAGTGTGGGCGGGGGGTGGGGGCAGAAAGGGGAGTGTGGGTGGGGGGGGCAGAGGGGGGAGTGTGGGTGGGTGAGGGAGTGTGGGCGGAGGGCAGAGAGGAGAGTGTGGGCAGGTGGGGGTGCCGAGCGGGGAGTATGGACCTGAGAGAGGAGAATTTTACCTCGAGGCTCCACTCCTGGCCCGAATACTTTGACGCCGCTGAGGTCAATGGCAGGGTCCACCTGTACCCTGACTGGGAAGTTGGGGACAGGGTGGCCGCCATATTTGATGGTGATGGTGCAGACGCCGTGAGCCGCAGGGATGTAGGTGATGGAATAGGTGCCGTCGCTGTTGTTCTGGATGCGGACCTCGGCCTTCACCCCAGTGTCGGAAATGATCTCGATGGTGAGCTCGGCCTCGCCAGCCTTGGAACAGTCCACGGTGAAACTGGCCACCTCACCGGCCTTGCCGCGCTCCAGCCCGGGCCCGCTGGCCGTCACCTTGCTGGGATCAAACGGCGACTTGATGTCAGCCTTGAACGGAGACCCGGGGATGTGCACGTCGGCAAACAGGATGTTGACGGTGTACTCTCCGGGGTCGGTGGGCAGGTAGGACACTGAGCAGGAACCGTCGCCGTTGTCCTGGCACTCGATCTTGGCCTCGCATGGCCCCTCCACCGTCAGCCCCAGCCCCCCCGTGCCTGCACCCTTGGTGTCGATGGTGAACGGGGCTGGTTTACCCACGAAACCGCCTTTCAACCCCGGTCCGTACGCCCGCACCTACACAATACACACCAGGTCAGCACCGACAACCAGCCCCAGGTTACACCCCAACCAACAACACCACAACAACATGAATAATAACAATAATAATAACAATGATAATAATAATCCTTGCATTTGATACAGCGCTTTTCACATCTTATCGACGTCTCAAAGCGCTTCACAGAATATACTGTAAAGTGAATTGCCTTAATATTTGTAGACGAAATGCAGCAGCCAATTACACACAGTAGTGACAACGTTATTATTATTATTAATGGGTGTTTTTTAAGGGGTGGATTATTGGCGGAGGGCTCAGTCACTGTGATCCAGGGGGAGTGACTGTACACAGAGAGGCGGGGGCTTACCTTGTTGGGGTCGGGGGGTCTGACAGCCTCCACAGTGAAGGGGCTGCCAGGCACTGGATGCCCGTCGTAGCTGATGTCGACCTTGTAGAGCCCCTCCTCGGGGGGCAGGTACCTGACCGTGTGTAGCTCGTTCGGCCCTGGGCCCTCACTCACACCCGGCTCCACCTTACAGGACACCGGCCGGCGAGAGGGAGAGCTCATCCTCACCTCTACCTTCCCCTGCCCACCGGCTCCCCGCGTGTTCACCACAAACTCCTGGTCCTTCCCCACATCCACCTCTGCCGGAGAGAGAGAGAGAGGGAGAGAGGGGGTGAGAGAGGTGGGGAGAGAGAGAGGGAGAGAGTGAGGGGAAGAAGTGGGAAGGGGGAGACAGTGAAGAGAGAGAGGGAGACAGAGAGGGAGACAGAGGGAGGAGGAGAGAGAGGTAAGGTGGGGGATGTGGAGCAGGCCAGAGACTGCTGAGTGGAGATGGCGGGGCAGGTTGGTAAGGGGATAGGAGGTCACAGATGTAGGGTGGGGTGAGGTTGTGGAGAGCTTTAAATGTGAGGACCAGGATCTTGACTTGGATCCTCTGGATGATGGGGAGCCAATGGAGTCGGGCGAGGATGGGGGAGATGGGGTCACAGAGTTTGGAACAGTAGAGGACACAGGCGGCAGAGTTCTGGATTATCTGCAGCCTGTGGAGGGAGGAATTGGGAAGGCCGACCAGCAGGGCATTTGCATAGTCAAGATGGGATCTAATGAAGGTGTGGATGAGGGTTTCAGTAGCCTGAGGGGTGAGGTAATGATGGAGTCTGGAGTCCGGAAATCTTGCGGAGGTGGGTAAAGGCAGAGCAGGTCATGGCTTGGATGTGGGGGAGGAAAGGCAGTTGAGGGTCGAACAAGACACCCAGGTTCCTAACTGGCTTGGTGAAGATGAGTGAGCAACCATGGAGGTTGTTGCTGCCAGCGCCTGATGTGTGAAGGCACTGGTGTGAGCCAATCAGTAGGACCTCTGTCTTGTTGACTTTCAACTGTAGAAAGTTAGCTCTCTTGATGTCTGACAAAGAGTGAAGCTGATTAGGTGTATTGTTGGCCAGGAAAGCTGGAGAGAAACTCCATTCTCTTCTCCAACGGGATCTTTACCGTCCACCCGGACAGGCACAGACAGGAGCTTAAACTCCCTGACATGGGAGTTTGTGAGTGTGTGTGAGAGGCAGTGTGTGTGTGTGAGAGGCGGTGTGTGTGAGAGGCGGTGTGTGTGAGAGGCTGTGTGTGTGTGTGTGAGAGGCGGTGTGTGTGAGAGGCTGTGTGTGTGTGTGTGTGTGAGAGGCAATGTTTGTGTGTGTGTGAGGCGGTGTGTGTGTATGAGAGGCGGTGTGTGCCTATAGAGGGGAACCAAGAAGACAATGTTGGCGAGCAATTTAGGGAGATTAACCTTGGAGACCATAACAAGATTAGGCAGAGTCAACATGGCTTCACAAAAGGGAAGTCATGCTTGACTAATCTTTTAGAATTTTTTGAGGATGTATCCAGCAGGTTGGATAGGGGGGAACCAGTAGATGTGGTATATTTGGATTTTAGGAAGGCATTTGACAAGGTGCCACACAAAAGGCTTTTACTCAAGATTAAGGTCCACGGGATTAATGGGAAAATATTAACATGGATAGAAGATAGAAGGGTCCATGGGATTGAATCGCTCTTTTCAAAGAGCCGGCACAGACTAGATGGGCCGAATGGCCTCCTTTTGTGCCGTAAAATTCTATGAATCTATGAATCTATAAAAGAGTGGCTATCGGATAGAAAGCAGAGAGTAGCGATAAACGGGTCATTCTCGAATTGGCAGGATGTAACTAGTGGAGTGCCACAAGGATCAGTGCTTGGGCCTCAGCTATTTACATCAATGATCTTGCCTTAGAGGGGGTGCAGCGTAGATTCACTAGATTAGTTCCTGGGATCAGGGGACTGACCTATGAGGATAGGTTGAATAAACTAGGGCTGTATTCTCTAGAGTACAGAAGAATTAGGGGGGATCTTATTGAAGCATATAAGATTCTTAAAGGGCTGGATAAAGTAGACACTGAGGGACTGTTTCCACTGGTAGGAGAATCTATAACCAGGGGTCATAGTCTTAAAATTAAGGTTCAGCCTTTTAGAACAGAGTTGAGAAAACATTTCTTCACTCAGAGGGTAGTGAATTTATGGAATTCACTACCCCAGAAGGCTGTAGATGCTCAGTCCTTGAACATTTTCCAGGCTGAGACTGATAGATTTTTGAAAAATAGAGGGATAAGGAGATATGGGGATAGAGCAGGTAATTAGAATTAGGTGAGAAGATCAGCCCTGATCTTATTGAATTGCGGGGCAGGCTCGAAGGGCCAAATGGCCTACTCCTGCTCCTAATTCTTATGCTCTTATGCTCTTATGTGTGTGTGTGTGAGAGGCGGGGTGTGTGTGTGTGTGTGTGCGTGTGAGAAGAGAGAGGCGGTGTGGGTGTGAGAGGCGGTCGGTGTGTGTGTGTGTTTGTGTGTGTGTTGGGGAGGGGGACTATCGTACAGTTTATTAACAAACAAAGATTACGTACTGTTACTAAGCCCCTGAACCTTGACCTTGTTCAGGTCGAGCTGGGGAGCCACAGCCACAGTGAATGGACTCTTTGGCACCTGGTCCCCACCGTACAGCACCGTCACCGTCAGGTTCCCCTGTAACACACACACATACTGCCTGTCACACACACACACCGCCTGTCTCACACACACACACACCGCCTGTCACACACACACCGCCTGTCACACACACACACCACCTGTCACACACACACACCGCCTGTCACACACACACACACACACCACCTGTCACACAGATACACCACCTGTCACACACACACACACTGCCTGTCACACACAGAGACATACACTCTGCCTGTCACACATACACACACACATTCCGCCTGTCACACACACACATCGCCTGTCACACACACACACCGCCTTGTAAATTGTGGGGTTTCTGTAGCAAATGTATCTCGCAAGGTCTGGAAAAGTCATGCGATAAGACACCTCTGGGACATGAGACAAGGAGTCAAGGCAGGGGGTAATGGAAGAAGGGACAGCATCCCATGAAAGACAGTAGGGTAGACACAGTAATGAGGAAGTGCAGAACCTTGATATGGAGGACAAGGCTGTGATGAGATACACAGGGTTGATGGAGATCTAAGGGACAATAACTAAGAAAGACACATTCCTTTGAACTTGATCAAAGAATTTGGCAGTTAGTTGGACAAGGTCGATTAACAGATTCTTAGGGGGTCCATGGCCAGTTCCAACTGCAAAAACTGCATAAAAATAGGAAGGTTGAGGGATAAAGACACTAGACACGAGACACAGAGAAGCCAAACAGAAGCGACACAGGAAAGATTCAGAGAAGAGACACAGAGAAGCGACAGGCTAGCAGGAGGACAGTACACAGTGGATCAGAAGAGGATAGGTCTGGTTGTTTGTTGGGGGGTTCGTGTGGTTAGCCCACACCAAAAAGCCAGAGTATATCAAAGACTTGTGCTGCTGAGAAAATCTGGTACTGCAGCCTGGACTATAAAACTAAAGGTCTAAGTGGCAAAAGTGAGAGATGGTCAAGGAGACCACCAACCCATCAACAAACCCAAGTCATAGCCTGACTTGAGAGAGAGCGAAAGAGAGAGACATACAAAAAGCTAGGAAAAGGCAAACGGGGCAGAGCAGAGAGTAAGGAGACCTATCAGCAGAAGGAAACTGGACCTTGAGGTGGTGCTTTGTGACAAGACACCCAGAACCCAGTACTGTACTCACGCACTCACACACACACTCACACATCCATACACTGCGGGTTGGGAGCCGTACACGTGCTCAGAGTGGATAAATTATTACTAATCTGAGAGTATACAAATTTATTTTGTTGCCTGTCACACACACACACACACACACACTGCCTGTCACGCAGGGTGTGGTACCTGCTGGATGGCTGTGTACTTGACAGTGTAGGAGTAGTCGTGGTTGTCGATTATCTCGAAGTCCCTGATGGCCTCGGCCTTGGTTCCTACCGCAAACTGTACATCCAGCCTGGCTTTCCCCGCTCCTTTGGTGAACACGGTGAAGTGCGTGGGTTTGCCAACCTCCACACCTAGCACAGAGAGAGAGCAGCAATCAACACTTCCTCCCCACCCCAACACACCCTTCTCTCCCCACTCTGTCAACCTGCCCCCAAACCCCAACACACACCCTCCTCTCCCCACCCTGTCAACCTGTCTCCACGCCCCAACGCAACCTGTCACACACCCCACCATCATTCCCTGTGCCCCCTCCCTCCACCCAGCTCTCGCACTCCCGACATCTCCCCCCACTCCACCAGCAGCCTCTACCATTTCCTCCCCCAAACCCCCCCTGACCTCTCCCCTCCCAGCCTCTCCCTTCTCGGCTCTCACCCCCCCACCAGCCCCCCCACTCCCTGATCTCGCCACCTCGGCCTCTTCACGCCCCCCACCCACCCCTGACCTCCGCCACTTGGCCTCTTCATCCCCCACCTGACCTCCCCCCTCAACCTCTCCCCTCACCCCACCACCCCAGGACCCCTCACACACCCCTAAGCATCCCACCAGGCCCTCCCATACCCACTCAGGACCCCCTCCACCCCCCCAGGTTTCCCCACACTCACCTGTCCGGCTCAGGCCGGGACCCTCAGCTTTCACTTTCCCGGCATCATGTGATGGATCGACCTTGATCCTGAATGGGCTGATGGGAATCTCCTGAAAAACGCACCAACCAGGTCACGGCAGTGTAGCTACGCGGTAGTGTAGCTGTACAGGGGGCTGGGTGGGGGGGCTGGCTGAGGGGGGCGGGGTGGGGGGGCTGGCTGGGTGTGGGTGGCCTGGGTGTGGGTGATGGATGAGGGTGCTGGGAAGGTGGGTGGGGGGGTGGCTGTGTGGGGGGTTGAGTGTGGGGGTGAGGCTGTGGATGGATGTGGGTGTGTGTGGTGTGTGCATGTGTGGGGGGTGTTTGTGTGTGTGTGTGTGTGTACCCACCTGGTTAGCAAAAAGTACTATGATGGTGTCGCACCCTGCCCCTGGGTGGGTGTGTGTGAGTGTGGGTGTGTGTGTGGGGAGGGGGGTGTGGGGGTGTGAGTGTGGGTTTGTGTGGGGAGGGTGGGGTGGGGGGTGTGTGGGGGTGTGAGTGTGGGTGTGTGTGGGGGGGGGGGGGGGGGTGTTTGTGTGCACCCACCTGGTCAGCAAACAGTACCATGATGGTGTAGCGCCCGGCCCCTGGGGGGGTGAACTTGACTGTGAATGTGTCATTGTCGTTCTTGATGATGTCAAAGTCAATGTCGGCCTCGGCCGGGCCCACCACCCCAGGGGCACACTTTATACCTATACTGACATCACCTGTGGGGGAGAGGGTCAGAGAGTCACACAGAGAGTTAGAGAGACACAGGGAGAGTCACAGAGCGACTGACATCACCTGGGGAGCAGAGGGGAACAGAGAGGGACAGAGAGAGAGAGAGATAAAGAGGGGGACAGAGAGCTACAGATAGAATGACATCACCTGGGACACAGAGGAGGGGGGAGGGAGAGAGAGAGAGAGGCAGCAATAGATACTGATACACAGAGAGAGGGAGAGAGAGAGAATGAGGGAGAGACAGAGAGAGTCATATTACCTGGCCCAGAGGGAGGGAGAGAGAGACATTATCAAAGTCTCTAACGACATTCTAAACATCTGTGACCAGGGCTCTCTCTGACCTCCTTGTCCTCCTTGACCTCTCTGCTGCCTTTGACACCGTCGACCATTCCATCCTCCTACACCATCTCTCCTCCCTCCTCAATCTCCGCGGACCTGCCCTCGCCTGGTTCGACTCTTACCTCTCCCGTCATCTCTACATGGTCAGCACCAAAGGTTTCTCCTCCAGCCCCTGCAGTGTCACCTGTAGCGTCCCCCCAGGGCTCTGTCCTTTGTCCCCTACTTTATCAACATCTACATACTCCCCACATGGTGACATCATCAGCAGACATGGGGTTAACTTCCACATGTATGTGGATGACACCCAAACTCTATCTTTCTGCCTCTACCCTCGAATCCAGGACCCCTGCTGACCTGACAGACTGTCTGTCAGACATCAACCCCTCACCTTCACAACATTGCCTGACTCCCACTCTACCTCACCCCTCAGGCCGCTGAAACCCTCATCCACACCTCATCACCAAGCTCAAACTACGTCAACGCCCAACTTGTCAGCCCCCAACTGCTGACGTTGGTTGCTGGGCCAACTTTCAAGGCCATTCACAGCCTTGCCCCCACCTCTCTGATCTGCTGTCTCCCTATAAGCCTGCCCCGCACCCTCCGCTCAGCAGACTCGTTCCCCCGCCCTAACCACCTTACCATTGGTGGCCGGGCTTTCAGCCTCTCTGCCCCACACTGTGGAACTCCATCCCACAATCCCTTCGCCTCATTTCCTCCCTTTCCTCCTTCAAGCCGGCCTCAAAACCGTCTTCTTCGACCATGCCTTCTGCTCCCCTCCTAACTCTCCCCACTTTCCTACTCTCCTTCCTCTTCCCCCTGCCCTATCCTGACCCTTCCCCCCGTTTCGGTCTCCACCTAACTCAGCGCCTTGGGACGTTCTCCCAACGTGAAAGGCGCTCTATAAATGGAATTTTATTGTTGTTGTTGTTGCAGTGACACTCACCCTGCCCAGCCTCGCTACAGTCCACAGTGAAGTATGTTGGCTCGTTGGCTTTCAGGCCGGTCTTCTCCACCCAGGTCCATAAACACGCACCTTACTGGGGTGACTGCCCTCCCCAACCAGCACCTGCCAATCACACAGGAAACAGCATCAGCCACAACACAGGATCCTCACTGACCACTACCCCCACCGCCCCTCACTGTGCACTCTCCCCCCACCTCCACCCCATTCACTGCCTACTCTCCCCCCACTCACTACCCACTCTCCCACCTCGACTCACTGCCCACTCTCCCCTGCCCCACTCACTGCCCACTCTCTCCCACCTCCCCACCCGCCTCACTGCCCATTCTCCCCCACCCCCTCACTGCCCACTCTCCCACCCCCACTCACTGCCCACTCTCCCCCCCCCCCACTCACTGTCTACTCTCTCCCCCACCTCACTGTCCACTCTACCCCCGCACCCCTCACTGCCCACTCTCCCCCCCACACCCCTCACTGCCCACTCTCCCCCCCACACCCCTCACTGCCCACTCTCCCCCCCACACCCCTCACTGCCCACTCTCCCCCCACACCCCTCACTGCCCACTCTCCCCCCCACACCCCTCACTGCCCACTCTCCCCCCCACACCCCTCACTGCCCACACTCTCCCCCATACCCCTCACTGCCCACTCTCCACCCCCACTCACCGCCCACTCTCTCCTCCATACCCCCTCCCTGCCCATTCTCCCCCCCCACCACATCCCTCACTGCCCACTCTCCAACAACCAAACTCACTGCCCACTCTCCCCACAACTCACTGCCCACTTCTCCCCCCCACCCCACTTTGTGCCCACTATCCCCCCCACTACTCCCTGCCTCCTCCAGGTCTCAGAGTGGTGGGAGGGTGGGGGGGAGGGAGGGTGTGGAGAGATGGGGTGACTTACCCGGAAGGGACTGTGTGGGATATTGACATCAGCCCAGGTCAAGACGATTGTGTGTTTGATTGGCTTCAGGGGTAAATACACACAAGCAAAGGTCCCGTCTCCATTATCCTTCATCTGGAATCAATGTGAGTTCCCTCCACATCCTACACACAACACACATTGTCAATACCCCTCACGCCATCCCCACATCCCCACAGCCTTAACCCTCTGTACCCCCCAGTGTGACCCCACCCCAGTGTGACCCCCGCCCAGTGTGACCCCCCCCCACCCCCAGTGTGACCCCCCACCCCCAGTGTGACCCCCCCACCCCCAGTGTGACCCCCCCACCCCCAGTGTGACCCCCCCCAGTGTGACCCCCCCATCCCCAGTGTGACCCCCCCCCCTAGTGTGACCCCCCACCAGTGTGACCCTGTGAGTGACCCCCCCCCCCCCCAGTGTGACCCTGTGTGACCCCTGTACCCCCCAGTGTGACCCTGTGTGTGACCCAGTGTATACCTGGGCATATTTCCTGAGGAGCCTTTGCCAGCGGTGCGGGTGTCGATGGTGAACTTTGCTGGGAGTTGACGATGCAGCCGGTTGGCTCCAACCCCCGGCCCAGAGGCCTTGACCTGCCAGAGAGAGAGTGAGAGAGAGAGGGACAGGTGGGTGAGAGCGATAGAAGGAGAGGTGCGGAGGGGAGAGAGAGGGAGTGAGGGAGGGAGGAGAGGAGGAGAGAGAGTGAGAGAAGGAGAGGTGGGGGAGAGCGATAGAGGGTGAGGTGGGAAGGGGAGGAGGGAGGGAGGAAGAGAGAGAGAGGAAGAGTGACAGAGTGGGGGGGGGGGGGGGGGGAGGGGAGAGCGATAGAGGGAAAGGTGGGGAGGGGAGAGAGAGGGAGGGGGGGGAGAGGGAGAGGGGGAGAGCGATAGAGGGAGAGGTGGGGAGGGGAGAGAGGAGGGAGGGAGGGAGGTGGGAGGGGAGAGAGAGAGGGAGAGTGAGAGGGGAGAGAGAGACAAGAGCGAGAGAAAGCGAGGGAAAGGAAGAGGGAAAGAGGGAGACAGGGTAGGGGTGGGACGGAGAGGGATGGAGAAGGGGAGGTGGGCGGTGAGTGAGTGAGAGATAGAGGGAGTCAATGAGAATTGAGTACTCTCCCCTCTCTCCCCCCGTGTCTGGTTGGGTCTCTCTCTCCCCGCTCGCTCGCTGGGACTCTCTCTCTCTCTGTCTCACTCCCCGCTCCCTTCGCTCGGGCTCTCTCTCTCTCTATCCCTCGCTCAGGCTCTTCTCTCTCCATCCCTCCCTCTCTCTCTCTCTCCCACCCTCCCGCCGTCTCTTTCTCCTTGCGCTCTCTCTCTCCCTTGCTCCCTCTCTCTCTCCCCCTCCCTCTCTCTGTGCTCTCTCACTCTCTCTCCCTCCTCGCTCGGGCTCTCTCTCTCTCTATCTCTCTCCCTCCTTGCTCAGGCTCTCTCTCTCTCTCTCTATCTCCCTCCCACCCTCTCTCTCTCTATCTCCCTCCCACCCTCTCTCTCTCTCTGTCTCTCTCCGTCCCTTCTCTCTCTCTCTCTCTCTCTCCCTCCCTCTCTATCTCTCTCCCGCCCACCTACTTTCTCCCGCCCACCTACTCTCTCTCTCCCCCGCTCCCTCGCTGGGGCTCTCTCTCTCCCCCGCTCCCTCGCTGTGCGGTTGAGTGGTGGTGGAGTGCTCTCTGACCTGCTCAGGGATGGCCTGGTTATTGGCTGGAGGATGTGAGCCATGAAAGGCTGTGTTTGATGTCCTCGTCGTCGCAGATGACGTGAACAGCGTAATCTCCAGGCTCCGCTCGGCCAATAACGCACGTCACACGAGCCATCACCTCGGTCATCACACTCAATCTTAGCCTGAGAGGGGCCCTCGATGGAGAAACCTGAGAGACAGTGAGGGAGGGAGGGAGGGAGGGATGGGAGGGAGGGAGGGGAGGGAGGGAGGGAGGGAGGGAGGGAGGGAGGGAGGGAGGGGAGGGAGGGAGGAGGAGGGAGGGAGGGAGGGAGGGAGGGAGGGAGGGAGGGAGGAGGGAGGGAGGGAGGAGGGAGGGAGGGAGGGAGGGAGGGAGGGGGAGGGAGGGAGGGGAGGGAGGAGGGAGGGAGGGAGGGAGGGAGGGAGGAGGGAGGGAGGGATGGATGATGGATGGATGATGGATGGATGGATGGATGGATGGATGGATGGATGGATGGATGGATGGATGGATGGATGGATGAAGGATGGATGGAAGGATTATCAATGCAGGTAGATCCCTACCGAACGCGCCAAATACGACTGCAATATACATTATGTACTGCGCATGTGCAAAAAGATTATTTTGTTCGTTAAAATGAAACCAAGTGTCCTATATCGACAAAAAGGTGTTAAAAAATTATGTTTGTTCAAACGAAACATCCTAAATAAAAGTGTCCTAAATCGGGGTAAAGTGAATTGACTGTATATTTGTGGGAGAAACTTGGCAGCCAATTGTGCACAGCAGCGTCCCCACAAACAGCCGTGGGTTTAAATGACCAATTTATCATTGTTTTTAATTTTGAGGGATTATTATCTGGCGTGTGCGTGCGTGTGTGTGTCTGTGTTTCTGTATGTGTGTCTGTGTAGAGTAAGAAACTTGTCCACGGTTTTGCCCTGTCCAGACCTGACCTACCGGGAATCAAATCCAGTTCTCTCTCGCTTGTAAGGTAAGCGCTCTAACCACTTGAGCTGCACAACAGTCTACCGTCAGGGGGCAACGGGCCTGAACTTACCCAGATCCCCACCTCCGTGCCGATGGCCTCCACCACAAAGTCTGCGGGACTTGCCCACGACCCCCGTCTCCAGCCTGGCCCCCAGGCA